>ML682041.1:20591988-21058477 GCA_007922195.1 Podocnemis expansa
GATCTTCTCCCACGAAAGCTCATGCAAAAAATAAATCTGTTAGTCTTAAAGTGCCACACAACTGCTTGTTGTTTTTTTACTGGACTAGACTAACACGGCTATCCCTTTGGAAATGCACAAATGGTAGCCTGCTGCACTGATAGACTGTTTGAAGCTCTGGTCTCTTTTGTGCCAGTTCAGTGAGAAATCTCATCCAGGGAACTCATTTCCTGGAGAAAGTGGCACTTGTAACTACCCATGTGTTAATGACCTTAGTATGATGCAGGGCTTGTAATTAGTCCACGTCAAAATTTGACGTAGATCCGTGTGTGTCTTGTTCTTCTACTGCAAAGTACAGTGAGACTAATGACTCCTTCCTCACTGTTGGGCTATTCCCAGTTTAGCACAAAAGCCTGGACTGGGAGTTCTTCTGGCTATATTGGTGCTTCTTGGAGTTTCCTTTTGTAGCAGAGGTGTCACCAATACATACAGTGCTATACTGCAGGAAATGGAATCTTGTTTTGCA
Source organism: Podocnemis expansa (assembly GCA_007922195.1). Lineage (NCBI taxonomy): Eukaryota > Metazoa > Chordata > Testudines > Podocnemididae > Podocnemis > Podocnemis expansa. Next base: position 20,592,494 of record ML682041.1, read on the forward strand.
GGATCTGCAGTAGATGACCCATTGAGGAGGTGGGGGGTAAATGAGAACCTCTGAATGAGGGGAAGAGGAACAAACTGGTTGTCTGCCTAGCCAAGACAAAAATCTTTTCTTCTTGTTTCTCTACAGATGCTTTGCTAGCGGACCTTGAGTCCACCACCTCTCATATCTCCAAACGGCCGGTGTTCCTGTCAGAAGAAACACCCTATTCTTATCCAACTGGAAACCATACGTACCAGGAGATTCCGGTGCCCCCACCTGTGCCGCCCCCTCCTTCCAGTGAAGCCTTGAATGGAACTGTGATCGACCCCTTAGACCAGTGGCAACCCAGCGTCTCCCGATACGTCCACCAGCAAGTAAGTGTGTGCATCCTAGGGGCTAGAGGAGGAGTCTGTGCATGTCTTCTGATCTGGTATGGACAATATTTAGGGTGCAGGGGAAGGAGATTGTAGGGAGAAAGGAGGAGTTTGGATGCCCAGCGAGCTGGCATGTATTGGGGAATTCTGGAAGTCCAGCACGTGGAATGATGGGGGAAGGGAAAGTCTGGTTTAGTGATAAAATACCAGCTGAAGCCCCATCATCAAAGTTCCAGTGAAAACCACAGCATAACAGAATAGCATTAATCATCCACCTTGCAGTCTATGGGGGTTTTCCAGCTCAGATATGAAATTCGTAGGTGAGGCTGAAACGAGCATGAGACATTGCTGGATTAACTTGTGCAATTGGGCTTGGAGCTGATCTGTAGCTGTGCTCTTTGTTGTCAGGCTCTGTCCTGCGTTCACTGTGTGTGACTTCATTGCTCTGTATGCATTTATTGGAGGTGCTCGGTCTCTAATACAAATCTCATTTCCTCAGCCTCAGTCCCAGTCACCTGTGTACAGCTCCAGTGCCAAGAGCTTCAGTGCCTCCATTCCCAGAGAGAGTGTCGGATCTCCTTCCTCGCGCCCCAGTGAAGAGGAGCACGTCTACAGGTACCCTGGCCCTACTTGAGAGAGGGGAAGCCTGAATCATGGGTTGGGGTTTGGGGGCAGTTAAGTGCTGTTACTGTTTCCAATTATAGGATCTGGCATAGATACTGAATTCACCCATCCTGTTTCAGTTTTACTGCTCAGAGCTCTCTAGAATTCTAAGAACTTCTTTTTCATGGAAATGATTGTGAATTTAGCCTGGTTTGAAGTGCCATTAGGGTGCAGAACTTGTGGAAGTGACTTTGAGATGGAAAAGCTGGTTTACTCCCTACACAGGGAGGATAGAAGGCAGCATGATCCAGTGAGTAGGGCACCAGGATATCAGAAGAAGCCAGCTTTTGGTTTCAGACTCTGCAAGTGACATGCTGTCTGACCTTGGGTTAAGTCATGTAACCTTGCTGTCTTTGCTTCCCAGATTATACAGTAAATCTAGGCTTGCTATCAGTTCTATGGATCAAAAGTTCCATAAAAATGTAAAGGATAATCTTCTGGAGTCACATGTTAAGCATATTAGATGCAGTTTGCTAGAGGGGAGATAGAAGTTAAGTCTTTTACTCCAGAGAATGACCAATAGAAATGGTTACCACCTGTAAAGTGATTTGACTTATAAAACAACCTTGAATGAAGGAACAGTCTGTCTGCTCATGGCAAATTTATAAATCTCTGTGCTCACAGAGGTCAGAATGATTTAGGTAGATTTTATGGCCACAAATATAGCCACCCACTTTCATATTAGGAGACTGGAAAGGCAGCAACACTTGTGAGACACCTTTTTCCATATTCCCATTTCTGCTGCTGTTTCTTTCTTTCTCAAGTTAACATAATTCCCTCTGCAATACTAGGATCCCAGGAACTGCTTCCAGCAGTGTCCCTTAACCAGACACTCCACGTGCTGTCTGGTGTTTTTACCTTGCTGAAGCTGTGTTTTTTGTCCTGATCCAGGAAAAGTTCTAACCCCATCAGTTCTTTCTCCTGGTCATGATGAAAGCTGGCTTCTGAATTAGTTCAGCATTACAGTCATTAAGAGCATGCCTGTGCTGCAATAAAATACCTGTGGCTGGCCCATGTCAGCTGATTCAGGCTTGTGGGGCTTGGGCTATAAAACTGCAGTGTAGATACTTGGTCCAGGACTCCGGGGTTGCATAGCTCAACTTCAGTCTGTGCCCGAATATCTCGGGTGGAGAGTTATAGTCCTATGGGCCCAAATCAACTGTTGTGGGCCAGCTGAAGATGTTTTATTGCAGTGTAGACATATCATAAGGGTAAGCTTTTGTGTAAACCCAGGGTTCAGGCTCAGGTCTAACCCCCTTCTATCTCCACACAGATCATTCTGATCCAGGGTGCCAAGACACCACGGGGTTATAGGGTCAAAACCTGTGTCAAGCTGGGCCCCAGGGTTCAAGCTTTGTTGGTTTATAGTGTAGATGCAGCCCAGCAGGACTCAAGCTTTGGCAGTCTGCTCGAAATATCCCACAGTGCTATGGGCTGACAGCTTTCAAGTTTTCCCACACTGCACTATAATAAAGCACTAAATTGGCCACATTTTGGAGGGTGATATGAGGTCTGGGATATAAGTGGTTGGATTTGGGCCTGCGTATGCAGTGTAGACAGTGGAGACCCAGGTTGGTACCCAGGATTTAACACACAACCTGAGGTTACAAATGAGTGTAGATGCTGCATCCCTAAGTTAACAAACCAAGGGTCTGTTAACTCAAGTTCTACTAATTCAGGTCTACTGTGCAGTGTAGACCCGGACACCCAAACCTTGCCTGACTGAGGAAGTAATGGCAGTTTGCCAGGAGAATGAGGCCTGCATCCAAATGGCACAAAATGGAGCAGTTTGGAGCTTCCCTTGTCTCTCAGTCTGAGGACACGGCCAGCAGTCCCTTCCTGGCTGCTTGGCTCAGATGACGTATTGCATACTGGGGCTACAGCATCAGTGGCACCAGTTTCAGATGTAAGATGAGGGTAGCCACTGGTCATATTCCAGAACTCCAGGGCTGTCATTTATGCTGTAGGTTGTGTGTAGGCTAAAGCCTGTAATAACAGCATTCTGATATGGTAGGGAGATAAGTAGCTGTTGTGAGATGCTGGGCATAGGCCTGGCAGCAGGAAGTCCTGATTTCTAATCCAGATTGGAAATGAACTCTTTTTGTGTCATCGAAGAAGTCACTTCTCTGTCTGCTTTTCCTATCTGTAAATACTATCTGTATCCGATAAACTTATTTCCCTCGCAGAGTGGTTGCAGAGGTTAATGTCTTTAGCAGTGGTTCCCAACATTTTCTCTGCATGGCACACCTTGCTACCTACAAATAATTTGAGGCACACTATCATATAGTTTCCAAATGAACTCATGAATATTCATGAGCCAGTGAGCCAACCCGGAGCTCTTTGAGTAGGTTTTCAAAAAATTTTGTGGCACACCTGCTCAGACCTGACTGCACACCGGTTGGGAAACACTGGTCTATAGCACTCTGAAGATGCAAAGCGCTGCAAGTGCTGAGTATTGGTGTGAAAATGGGGTGTGTGGGCATGGAATATCCCTAAGGGATGAAGAATACCTAAAACAAATGTCACAAACAGTTCTATGTGTATTAACATAACATGAAATGCACATATTTAATGTGGTGTTATATGATGGTCGCTAAAATTTGTTTAAGTGAATTAGCACCCAGTCAGGTAAAGAGCTGTGGTTAGATGGGGCCTGAAGAAAGATCTTACACCTTGCTGGTGGGTTTCTGTTACCACATACCTGGCTGTGTGCTGTTTTAGTAATTAGGGAAGCTAGATTGCAGTGTGTTGGGTGGAGTTTGTACCTCAGTTGGCTTCCCCTTCCTCCAAGAAAGGCCTGCTTCATGTCTTCCTCTAAGAGGGAGTTTTGAAGTTTCATTCTTGGTGCTGTGAAGTTGCTGGAAACAAATGACTTTCTTGGGTGCTGGTTAATGGTTCTGCTTCTCTTCTGCATCTCTCTGATCTGGAAACTTGCGACCCTTTCCATGGCCACTATTTCATTGTAACTGCAGAGTGATCAGCTGGTGTGTTGCTAGTTTGTTCCAACAACAAGCACCAGATAATACTATGCTGAAAAATTGTTTTGTTCTGTCATTAAGTGTGTAAATGGGGGTTCCTGACAAGGTGCCAGTAGGACTTTTGTTACAAAAACAGGGCTTTTGTTTTCCCCACATCTGACACTGCTTTATGTTTCACCTGAAGGGAAGGCGACTATGCAGTTTTACACTCCTCTTTCCTCTCTCAACTTCAGTTTTCCCAACAAGCAGAAATCTGCAGAACCATCTCCCACCATGCTGAGCTCTTCGCTGGGCAGCAACCTGTCAGAACTGGATCGACTTCTCCTGGAACTGAATGCGGTTCAGCACAATCCCGCTAGTGGCTTCCCAACAGGTAGGAAGTGGTGATCCATTCGTCAGTGCTGGATCTCCCACTTCACTGTGTGTGTAAATCCCCCTACAGCTCTTTCTTCCATGCCCATTTCATCCTCCTTTTTGCACCTGCCTCTTTCTCCACAGGGCTTCACTCATGGTGGAGTCTAATTGACTCTCTTGTTTCTTTCTCTCTAAGATGAAGCGAGTAGGAGCCCCTCTCTGCCCACTGGACCTCACTATGTTGTCCCAGAGAGTGCTAGCTCTTTGGGTGTGAAGGCAGCACCGCCTACAAAAGAGAAACCAAAGCGGAATGGAGGGCGTGGGATTGAGGATGTGCGTCCGAGTGTGGAGAGCCTTTTGGATGAACTGGAGAGCTCCGTGCCAAGTCCAGTGTGAGTACTGACCCACCTACTGCTCCTTAAGGGCAGGGGGCAATGGGGCAAAGAGCGGGTTAGTGATGGCAGCTAGTCAAGTGCAGTGCTGGCTGGCCAGATGGCCTCTGCCTTTCTTGGTAAAGTTGAGGTTTGCTCTCTCTAAGCTGCGGAAGGTCAAAAGGAAGTTTACTGTGGCTGTGTTGGCTTCTTTCTTGAGCTTGGTTTTACTGTGAATGCCACTGAGTCAGAAGCTGCTGATGTTGGAAAAACAAATATTGAGTCTTTGTACTATTTGGGGTACAGGTTCAATTCCAGATCAGCGACTGACTGAAAGCGGTAACATCTGTCCATGTAAGCTGGATGGGTCTCAGTTTAGTTCCTAACAGAGGCTTGCAAACATCACCAGTTACTACAACCAGTGCTAATGGGCACCTGGGTCAGCTTTATCATAGAGTAAAGGGTTGGACGGGCTGCAAAACCTGATCTCGTGGAAGGCTAGTGAGGCATGTTTGGGGATAGTGCAAGGGAAATCTGCCCTGCTGCTTTCTGTGCTGTATCTGTCCTGTGGATACACAGACTCTTGAGAGCTGAGGCTGTTAGTCTGCGATTTTTCGCCACCACCACATTAAAATGTAACGAGTCTGGTTTGGTTTTTGAGTTTTTTTTTTTTTTTTTTTTTTTTTTTCCTCAGCCCTGCCATCACTGTGAATCAGGGCGAGGTGAGCAGCCCCCAGCGGGTTACCTCCAGCCAGCAGCAGACTCGCATATCTGCTTCTTCAGCCACACGAGAACTGGATGAACTGATGGCGTCTCTCTCTGACTTCAAGGTGCCCAACTGCAGTAACTTGTGACCATGTGTTTTTCACTCCCTTCTCTGTTGTTCACTTTGACTGGCCATGCCCTCTCCTCAGATCACCCACTGCGACCTCCTTGGACCAGTCCATTCTCTGTAGTGTATTAGTCCTGCAGGTGTGATTAGTGTGATGGTTTTACAGCTGGAGTGGATAATGCAAAGACTTGTAAACTAAGTTTACTGATCTTCAAATCTGTCAGAGTTTGCTCTATTATAGCATTCAAAGGTCTCAGCTAATCTGCAGTGGTGAGCAGTAGGTAGAGTATGTTGATGCTAAGTGCAGTTCTTGTAATGTCCAGAAGACTCTTAGAAACAGGGAAGATTTTCTGATGTAATGCTACTAGCGTGTGTTGTACCAAGAGTAGTATTTCCCCTCGTGCCAAACAGTGGTTCAAGGCTGTGCCTATGTCTGTCAGCACTGTGAGGGGAACCCATTCTTTGTTCAGTTTCAGGAACAACACTTCATTGAAATAATCACTTAACTGCAGCTGGGTTGTTGTCTAGCACACATCTGTAGGGTGGGATACCTTTTGGGGGATGGGGAGGAGCGTGACAGCTATATTGATTCAGAGTGAAGAGAAATGCTTTATTGGCAACAGATAGGAGGTAAGTTCTTGTAAGTGGAGAGTCCAATGTTTTGGTGGATCGTAATTGAATAAGAAAAACCCATCTCCTGTCTGTTTACTGGCAGTGACCAACTTCTGCTGCACTGGAGGTTACCTCCTCTGTTGCCTTTGATTTTTCCCAGTCAGGAAGATGAGAGATGATTTTTGAGACTTTTGGGCAGATGGCTTGGGCATCAAGATTTCACCTCACAGGGCATGAAATGAAATGTTGGGAACCTCCTACCATTCAGGTAAAATGAAGCTGATGTCTAAGCCTTTTGAGGCAGGAGGATGGGCAGTAATGCATCAACCTGTGTTCTGAAACAACAGAATTTTCATTACCAGCTGCTTCTGAGGTAGGCTGCAAAAAAACCCTATAATGGGTAAATTAAGGAATAACCTGCCCATAAGGGAAGTTTCTTTCTCAGTTAGTGGTTATTTTATGACCTGGAGTGTTAAGGTTTACATCTGTCACATAAGATTTTATATAGCTAGATCTAGATATGTGAATGCACACAGACTGCATGGTCTCATCCTTTCAGATCTATAATACTTTTTGTTAACAATACGTAACTAATCTGTGGAACTCATTGCCACATGGTATCATTTACATCATACTTTTAGCAAGATTACAAAAGTTTTCCATTTTATGTTTTTTAATATTTTTGAATGTTAGTTTAATTGAATATCTTGTTTTATGACTGAGAGTAAAGTAAGAGTGCTACACTTATTACTTTACATGCCTTTATCATGTCCACACTTAAATTCTTTGCTTTTAATATATCAAAATCCCAGTCTTTTCAATCTGTCCATTTATGGAAGCTTCTCCAGGCCTCTGAGCAATTTTGTCACCTGAATGCCCTCAGTGCCTAGTGTTTTTTTTTTAGATGAAGCAACCAAAGCTGAACAGTTTTTCCAGAGCAGGAGAGGAGGCACCATGGATTTATACAATGACGTATTTTCACTATTTTCATTTTTTTGTGCACTCTAACATCGTTTGCTTTTTGACTGCTGCTGTGCATGGAGCACAGTCTTTCACTGAGTTGCCTGTCTCTTCCATAGGTGTTTATAGTTAATTTAGAAACCAGAAATGGATGTGAATACTTTAAATTGGAAGGAAAAATCTACATTATTTTGTGGCCCATTCACCTAGTTTTGTTAGGATCTTATGAAGTTTCTTGCAGTCTTCTCAAGTTTTGACTCACTAAACCTTGCATAATCTGCAGATTTTGCCATATGACTGTTCATCTTTTGTTTTCACATCATTGGTATATTAAACCATAACATTCTTAGAGCAGAACAAACAAGGAGTCTGGTGGCATTTTTAAAGACTAACAAATATATTCCTAGAGCAGAGCACTATTTGCCTTTTATTTGTAGAAAACTGAATTTTTTAACTGTGCAACTGGATAGAATAGAATTCCTTCTTTGATTGATAGGCTCCTGCATTTTTCCAAGTAAGTTATTCAAGCCAGGGACAACTGAGGTAAAAGCTGCAGGATAAAATATTCAGCCGTCATATGTTCATGACATTATTGTCAATCTCCATCAAAAATATCTCATGGTGGCTGCTGGCACCAGGTGCAAGTATTCACAAATGAACCCTTTATAACAGAAATTTCTGTATGTATCCTAAGGACTTCAGCTTTCAAGCCTTTTGTGACTTTTCTACAGAAAACACAGTTGAAGTACGGAATCTGTAAGCCTGAAGGCTCAACTGTTTGACAGTCACTGGAAAGGCTGTGAGACTGTCAGAACACTAGTAAAAGCTGCCTGGCAGGAGCAAGAGTGTTTGGCAGGGCTGTTAGATTCATGGAATACTCTTGTCCCTTTTCCTTGTTTCCTAGCTGCACTGGTGGCTGAATCTAGGAAGCAAACCAGAAAGTTTGGGCCATGAATCTAAGTTCCTGAAGTTACTTTCTACAGTGAGGTGTAGGGACGGGATTTATTTAATAACATTGGTTTCACAAATATGCAGTTAAATGTCTGTGAGATGCCTGACGTGCCTAACTGTTTGTCTCAAACCTACAAATACTCCAATGACATTGAGAATGTGAAAACATTTCCATATCTATTTCCTTTTACTTCCATCACGAGAATGGCCGTACTGGGTCAGACTAATAGTGCATCTAGCCCACTATCTTGTCTTCTTTCAGTGGTCAGCACCAGATGCTTCAGAAGTGAACAGAACAGGATAGTCTACTGAGTGATCCATCCTCTGTGATCCAGTCCCAGCTCTTGGTGATCAGAAGTTTAGAGACACCCAGAGCATAGAATTGCAGCCCTGACCATTCTGGCTAATAATCATTGATGGACCCATCCTCCATGAACTTGCCTAATTCTGTTTTGAACCCAGTTATAGTTTTGGCTTTCACAACATCCCCAGGCAATGAGTTCCATAGATTGATTCTGTGTCCTATGAAATACTTCTGCCTATTAAGTGGGTGACCCCTTGGTTCATGTGTTATATAAAAGGATAAAGAACATCTACTTATTCACTTTCTCCACAACATTTGTGACTTTATAGACCTCTTTCATATCTCTGTTTCTTTTCCAAATTGACCAGTTTCAGTCATTTTAATCTCTTCCTGTATGGAAGCTGTTTCATACCGCTACTCATTTTTGTTGCCCTTCTTTGTATTCTAATATCTTGCTTTTGAGATTTTGCAACCAGAACTGCATGCAGTAGTCAAGATGTGGGAAAACCATGGCTTTATATTTTTTCTTACTGTTTATCCCTTTCCTATTGGTTCCTAACATTGTTAGCTTTTCAACTTCCACTGGATATTGAGCAGATGTTTTCAGAGTACCCATGATGACTCCAGGGTCTCTTTTGTGAGTGGGAAAGAACTGGGGTAGTAACTGGAGTAATTTATGTATCATCTGCAAACTTTGCCCCTTTTTCCAGATCATTTATGAGTATGTTGAATAGCGCTGGTCCCAGTACAGAACTGTGGGAGATCCTGGTTTTTACCTCTCTCCACTGCAAAAACTGACCATTTATTCCTAACCTTCATTTTATAGCCTTGACCAGTAACTGATTCATGAGAGGGCCTTCCCTCTTATCCTGTGACTCTTTATTTTGCTAAACAACATTTGGTGAGGGACCTTGTCAAAGGCTTTCTGGAAGTCCAAGTGCACTATGTCCACTGATTGCCCTTCTCCACGTGTTTGTTGGCACCCCCAAAGAATTCTAATAGATTGATGAGGCATGATTTTCCTTTACAAAAGGCTCCTTTACAATATTTTCCGTGACTCTTCCCCCACATACTGTGTTCATCTACATGTCGGACAATTCTGTTTTTTATTACAGTTTCAGCCAGTTTGTCTGGTACTGAAGTTAGGCTTAGTAGTCTGTAATGGACAGGATGATTCCTGGAGCCTTTTTTTTAAAAAATAAGTGTCATATTAGCTATCTACCAGTCATCTGGTACAGAGGGTGATTTAAGAAATAGGTTATATACCACAGTTAGTAGTGCTGCAGTTTCATATTTGAATTCCTTCAGAGCTTTCGGGTGACTAAATATATGGTCCTAGTAACTTACCACTATTTAATTCATCAATTTATTTCAAAATCTTTTCTATTGACAACTTGCCTACTTGTTCCAAAAACCTTCTCAGTGGATATTACAGCCTTTTCCTTATTTTCTATTTTGTCTTGCCTCCTGGTTGTTTCACTCTCCCCTCTAAATACTTTTTGTTTCTCATCCCTTAAGTGTGCTACCATGTGCTAGCTCAGTTGCACAGTGGAATTTACAAGTTCTCTGGTCTAGCTCGCTTTGCTGGGCTCACTGAGAGGCCGGGAGCAGCAGCTCTTTGCATGTCAAAGATTGTTGGTGCCCTGCTCTGCACTGTACTTTGTAACCGGGAGAGATGAATGACTGTCCTTCTGAACGCCAGACCTGTGTGTTTGTTTTGAGGCAGAGACTAAGGAGGCAAATGTGCCAAGAAAGAAGGTTAATTAAAGCCATGAGTACAAAGTCCAGATAGAAATTACAGCAGGTGGGTGGATCGTGTGGGTTTTTTGTTTGCTGTTTTTCAGTTTTTCTCAATCCACAGAGTAAAAGGTGCTGTTGCAGGCTTTGGTGCATTTAATGACTTGTTTATTGTATTTGCTTACCAAATCCATTTGATTGTGTTGTTCAGTTTATAAGTCAGCTGGCACTGAGGTCGCTGAATGCATGAGTTTTGCACTTAGCATATCTGTGACATGATTTCTCTGATCTGTAACTTTGTACATCAACTGCTGCTCTCATTTTTTGCTAATTTTTTTAATGTGCTGGGAAAATTATTTGTAGAGGAAAATAAGTCTTCTTACCTTGAAAATGTCCCAAACTCAGGTAAAAATAGGACTGTCTTAACTGTGGGTTTTGCACTTCCGAGGGCAGTTGGTATGTAAGGGAGAGCAAATAGTGCAAACACAGGGAGTTTTCCAATAATGAATACACTTTAATAGAGCACCTTTCTTCTTGGATTGTTTCTGTGCTTACAAACTGTAGCTTGGATGGAAGAGCGCCCTGTAATGGCATACCAGTATTGCTTTCTGCTGCAGTTTGGGTTTCCCCAGTGAGGTCACACATTCGGATGTTTAGTAGGCCTAATCTGGCTTAGTTTGTATGATGTCGCATAGAGGTTAGAAATGTTACAGTCACACCTGGATGTTTAGAAACTCTGTCAAAGGGTATGGGGCTTCCCTCTTTTGGAGGATTTTGCCTGTGGTTGAGTGAATTCTAGCATTTTAACCCAATGAGGTGAGGTAAATTATGTTGGCTGGGATTCTTGAAGGGACCCATGGGGCATTAGGTCCCTTTGAAAATCCCAGCTCCCTTAGGCATCTTTGAAATTTCCAGCCATTGTCCCTAATTTTAAAACGAGGAAACTAAACCCCAGAGGGTGTCTGAGCCAGAGTTAGAACACGCAGGTCCCTTGCTGCTGTTTCCATGCAAAGCCCAACAGACCAGTTCACCTCTTGCTCTACTGAGCTGTTCCTTTCATGGCAAGAGCCCTCATTGGCTTTCCCAAACGTAGCTGGTTCAGCTACAGGCACCTGGCTGCAGGGGTGAGCTCTCCTATTGAGATCAGTCGCAGTCCAGGTGAGTTCAGCTTTGATGGTCCCCTTCCAACTTCCCCTCCAAAAAGGGGTGGGTGAGAGTTCCATGGAAGCAGGCCAGGTCTGGGTTGCTTCAGAAGGAACCATGAGTATCGAACAATCTTTAGGAAAAATCAGGACTTTCAGCCCTTGCAATTGTTACATTTATAGGCTACTTCTGTATGGAAATGGACTCTAAATTTCATTTTAAAAATATACTTTTACATGAATAATTCCCAAAATCAGGGTGTAGTGGGTGCAGTGGCAGACTTAATTGACTGCAGTGGCTGATTTTGGGAGCAGGGTGCACAAAGAAAGCCATGCCAATTTCTACTTAAACAGGAATTCTTTCCATTGCCTTAATGGTCACCTAGAAGCTGACACAGTGGATGGGGGCAACTCAAGAACCATGATATATCAGGTTTAGGATGTAAACAGTGGAGAACCAAAAGCAGAGTATTTGCCATTGACCAATTCAGTGCATGTTTTGGAATGAAATTTGTACTCCCAAGAGAAATGGGGTGGGTGAGGAAAGTGAGAGCCAACACAGCCTGTAAAGTCCTAGAATGCTTCCCTCTGATTCATCATGTTGTCCAGAGGTGAACCTAACGATCTGAGCAGGCTGAACCTGAGTCATCTACCCCTCTTGCTGTGAATGTTTGAGGCTTCGTTTGCAGTGCTGGTGAACCCAACCCACAGGAATCTCTCAGGAGGCAGATATTATGGTTTACATGCCTTGGGTTTGTTGCTTCAAAAAGTATGTCTATTTCTACACACATTACATGTGAATGTTTGACTCAGAGAAAGTTGCTAATTTTACTCTGTCTTGCTAGGCACTCCTGGTCTAACAGGCGGGACCCCTTGGGGTAAATGCACCAGCCCCATTTACAGGAGAAAGGTTTAAGTGAGACCTTGAAAAAGAGCCTAGGAAAAAGTAGTCCATGAGTGTGTGATCCTTCCTCATTCCCAGCACCCTTCTCAGAGCTAGTGTAAAACTGTGTTCAGCTTCTACACTGACTTCCACTCATTCATCCTGGCTACTTCAATGTCAGGACGGCCCAGGGGTTTGGAAGCTTTGATTGTTCTGTCCTGTTGTGCCTTGTTCTTTTTCTTTCCTCACCTCTCTCCATCTTTTCCCCCTTTTTCGTTCCTCTTTTTCCTTTCTTTTTTTTACAGGCTATTTCTACTATGTCACTGGTTTCTGAACCCTCCCTGGAGCGACTTTCCAGCTCAGCAAAGACTGACTCACTTGACATTCTTACCACTACAGCTCTGCTGCCCTCGTCAAAACACCATGCTACAGACCTCAGCAGGGACCTGCTGCCACCTGCCACCTTTGAAGTCCTTCATATTGAAGAAGAAGGAGGCAGTGCTGCAGCTAATCCAGGACATTTTGCTGCCTCTCCACAGCTCCCCTCTGTGGCACAGATGGGCCTATCACTTCCAGAAGACTTTGTTATTCCTGCAGATCATATGCTTTCATTGAGTTCCAGCATGCTGAGCAAAAAGTCAGGTTCTCCTAGAGACATGCCCCAGTCCATGATGAAACCTCTGTCTGCTCCCTCTAATGCAGAAGCCCAGAGTGAGAGGCTGAATGAGGCAAAAGCCACTGAAAAGGAGCACAGAACAGGGACCAAACTCCCAGTTGTTCCTGTTTCTAGCACTATGACAGTGCAGACACCCAAGGACTCAGAACAGCGGGCCATGTTCAGGGATGATTCACCTCTTCCTTCCCAGGGGGATGGGATAGTGGAAGCAGCTTTAGATCAGCTGTGGGCTCTGGAGCTATCTCAGCTTACGCCAGGGGCACACTCTGAGAAAGACCATGTCTTGCAGTCAGTGTGTGAACCTGACATTGTGGCTCTGGACCGGCGGGATGTCTTCCCAGATACTAAAGGCTGGTTGGGTCTCGGAACAGGAAAAGGACAGAAGCAGAATGCTGCGATTCAGCACAGAAGGGCAGATGGCTATTGTGATCTGGCTAAACGGCAGCACAGCCAAGACAGGAAAGATGGTCCTAGCAAGAGCCAGCCAGGAGAAGACTGGGGAATGGAACAAGCCAGAAGCTCAACAGTCACTCCAGAAACTGGAGAAAATGTTTGGGAGGATGATTTGGCTCTGCTGTCTGTCTCCAAACCGCCTGCGGGGAGGATTTCCGCATCCGGCCAGGCAGGCATTGAGTGAATGCAGCAGTGGGCAGGTCCCAGCTAGCTGTCTGCGCATGGTGTGAGTGCATTGAGCTCTTTTGGAGCAGGCTGATAGCTTGCTCCAGACTAACAGCATGTTTTTTCTGGAGTCACTGCAATGACAGTGCATGGCACAGAGTCTGAGACCCTCTATGCTAGCAGCAGCTTTGTGGTATCTTCTGCATGTTGATCAGTGATTGGCTGCTTCTGCAGCATAGAACATGAATAGCATCCATAATCTGCAGGCTGTCCCCTCGCTAGAATGGGGCAGGTGCATGATCCATAGAGGTCTCTGAAAAGCTAAGTACTGTTCCATAGCAAAGGGGGCATTTCCTAATGATTCTCCAGGCCTGGGATGGCTTCTCTTCCCTCCTGTTTGAGATCTGAGCCTGTTCCATTATTGACACTGGAGCTTGTAGTGTTCCTGCCAGCACTGGAAATGCTGTGTGCATCCCAGAATCCTCCGTAATGGGGAATCTTTTTCTCCCCAGAACTGGGTAGGGGAGGGATGCAAAGATGCTGATGTATCACTGTGGTGTTAGGGAAACCATGACACCTCATGGGGTGATCTTGATGGACTGTGACCTTTGTACCTCAAATCATGGCTTCCTGCTGGATAAGCTCATTACATTTTTGTAGCTGGAGTTCTTTTTGGCTTTTCTGACTGGCCTGGCTGGGATTTTCATTGCACTGAGTCACTGCTTTAGGCTGTGCCAAGAGGAACATTGCCATCACTCTCCCTGCTCACAGTTGTCGCTAATGGTTTGGGTTTGTGCCGCTGCATCTTGGGGCTTGCTGGTGCATTGCTCTTTTCATGCTGAGATTATCACCTTGTCATTCAGATAAAATCTGTAATTGAGAGGACAAAAGAGACCTCAAATGTGCACCCCATGTATCGTGAGCGCTCACCAAGGCGGAAGGTAGGGCCAGTCATATTTCACAAGACTGTGTCCCAGGATCGTGTGATTGAAGAGCTGCAGGACAGACTGGGCATCAGCAAACAGGAAGAAGAAGAAGAATGGAAAAACCAAGGCGACTGGCTAACAGAGGGGGTCATTATTACTGCCAGGCCACAAAGGAAGCAACAGGATGGTGGACAGCAAGTTGAGAAGGTAGAGGGCAAACTGTGTATCAGGAAATTACCCCCATGTGCCCTTCTCAGGTGGTCTCCAAGGGAGATGTAGTGTAGGAGTGGGAGAGACTGGACTCCTGAGAGCCCTAGGGTGGCTTTGGAATCTGACTTTGTATCCTAGCACCATTCCCTTTTTAGATTAGCTATCGATCCCAGTTTGGAGTGAAGGACAGAGCTATCTGAAAGGAAGTGTGATGCTGTCAGGCTTACTTTCATTCTGTGGTGGGGAGGTAGGTCTGTAAGCAGGCCTCTTGGTTTCTTTCCTTGGTCGCATGGGGTGCATGATATTTTAGATGTGTGAACTGGATAATGCTCTGAAGAGCTGCTAGCTCAGCAGGTGTTGCTAGCTGCCTTCTCCTGGAGACTCTGACACTTCCCCCAATGAAAGTCTATTGACAATGACACTGTGGCCTCTCTTACACCCATTTCTGATTGAGTACAGCAGTGAGATTGGCCTGCATTCACTCTGCCCTCACATGAGATGAAGACTTTTGAAAGGAAAGTAGAGATGCTAGGTAGTGAGTACTGTGTTGTTGTTTCTTTCATGCTGCCTGTCCTTCTGTTGCAGGAAGTGCTTCTCAGGACACTTCTGGATTTCTTCACCTTTCTTCCTCCTTTCTTTCTAGATTATAATTCCTCCAGAATCCCCCATTCCCCTGAGAAGAACAATCGCAGTGCCACCTTCTCCCCCACTCCAGCGTTCTAAAGAAGCTGCCAAGATGTCCCTTGCCAAAGCATCTCCCTCTTCAGTCCTTCCTCCACTCCCACCACAGCCCCCCTATGAACCCTCTGCTGCTGCTGCAGCTCCTAGTCCTGTCTGCTATGACTTCAGCCTGCCTCCCCAGCCTCTGTTCCAGTGGGAGACGTCTTCTGATGACTATCAGGAACTGTCTGTGGTGGGCACTCCTTCCTCTGAAGAGCATAGGTTCCCCCATTCTCCCCAAGCCCAGATACCTCGTGCCACGGTGACTGAGCCAATAAGAATGTCTTCTCCTGCCAAGGCAGTATCTTCTGTTGGCTGTCAGACTGATGAAGATCCATTCTTCCAGCCGATGCAGGCATGCTTTTCCTGTACTCTTCAATTAACACAGCAGCTACAAGTCAGCCCAGCATTTCCTAGCCTCTTGGCTCCGTAGGTAGAATGTTTGGGCAAAGGCTGGTACTGAGCTGCTCTGCAAAAGATGAGTTTAGTGCCTCCAAGTGGCTGATTTTCTGTAAGATCTGCATAGCAGTGTGAGGTGCGCACACACATAATGATCCATGATTGTACGTACAAGAGATTCTGTGTCCATCTGCTGGCCACTTACCTGCAACACAGGGATTGGCCCCTCCTCTCTGACCCCCAGCTGCTGCTGGCAACCCCTCTGCCAAGAAAAGTGGCCATGGCTGTAGTTCCCCCTCACCGAAAGCCATTCCAGGCATTTATTTTTGGGCAGGGTAGGGAGGGACAGGCCGGGAATGCCGCCAAAAGCTGCTCCAGGTGGCTTCTTTTGACAGCTGTTGGGCAGCCCAGGAGCAGCAGTTTTGGTGGCACCACCACGTACGGTGCTGTGTGCCACTCCAGCTCGGCTTGCCCGAGGGTAGCATCTTCGCTCTCCCAATACTCCCTTCCACAGTGCGCACTGAGGGGAGGGGAGAAGAATGTGCCAAAGCCGGAGAACCAGAAGAGGCTGCAGGGTAATTTCACATGCCCTTGAACTCCTCAGCTGGGGTTCTGTGAGGTTTGGGGCTGTAGTGCAGAAGCAACAAATTGCTCTGTAGCTCCTGCTCCCTAAATCCAGGGAGGATACTGGTGGAAAAGTGTGGGAAGACTCTCAGCACATGAGCAGCTCTAATTCTATCCATTATAGGTAGTGACTCTCATACACACAAGCCAGTGCTGTGTCTTCACTTGTCATAAGCAGCAATCTGTCAAGGAGGCTTCTCTGCAACATAAATTGTTGTCGTACTTTGCAGGTGACTCTTTCTACTCCAACACTGGTCCAGCACACCAGTCCACTTGCTGCTCGGCCACCCCTCGCACCAGCCACCCATGAGAAGGCAGGATACCTTTTCTGTTTCCCCTCTCAGCATGGTGTGCTGTTACGGCTGCTCTTGGGACAGTACTCGGAACTGTTCCTGGAGCTCTTGTTGCTAGGAATGCTGGATCGATGTTTTGCTGGGCATGGTCTGCTGATAACAGGCGTGTGGCAGACCCTTTTAATGAGGGCAAGAATTTGGAGGGCCTTGCATGAGCATTTCTAGCCTGTGCGTGTGCGGTGCATTCACAGAGGCGTTTCGTCTATTTCTAGTTGGTTTGTTACCCCTGCCCAGTGGCCCCAGACCTCTAGCCAGGATGAGGAAGCATGTGGCTCTCTTGGCACAGTCCTCTGTTGCATCATACAGGCAATTTCCAAAGGGATAGCCGTGTTAGTCTAGTCCAGCAAAAAAAGAAAAAAAAAAGCCCAAGGAGTTGTGTGGCACTTTAAAACTAACGGATTTATTTTTCGCATGAGCTTTTGTGGGAGAAAATCCCACTTCGTCGGTGGGATTTTCTCCCACTAAAGCTCATGAGAAAAATAAATCCGTTAGTCTTAAAGTGCCACACGATTCCTTGTTTTGTTTTTTTACCATACGGGCAGCCTCACCTTTGTATTGGTACCTCATTTTGTGTGTTGCCTCTGAACTGCTGTATGGCTCAGACTAGGAAAGTTGCTGAGTCTGCAGAAAGATCTGCTCCGAAGAGAATTCTGGGTGTAAGATGCAGAGCTAGGAGATACAGGATATTAGATACAGAAACGTGTCTACTTATCCCATTACCTATATTCCTGAGTTATGATCAGTCTGGACTCATTGATTTGATATTTAGAGGTGATGAACACGACCAACTCATTGCACTTTGCACTGCTCAGGATTAGGCCCCTGAGTGCCCTGCAGTTTAGGGGAGTTGAATCATAAACTCTGTGTCCATCAACACATTTCCTCCCCAGAACTGTCTTGGGGAACCTGCATTGCAGCAGTTAGTGAGAAATGCATATGTGCCAGATCCACAGGATCTGGTCTATGCCCTGGTCTGTAATCAGTCCCTTTGGAATTACATCTTTATTGTGCTGGGCCCCAAGGATCCATCCAGTTCCACAGGGGCAGGCCCATGGCGTTCAAGACTCTGAAACTGGACTTTTGGGCACCCACAATCTCTGTTTCCCTTTGTGGCTTCCTGCAGCAAATCCAACAGGGCCAGATTCCCCTGGGAGATGTCTTTTGCTCCTTCAGTATGTAGTGCTCCCAGTACACAGTGACAGCAAGAGGCCTTTTTGAACAAGGAAATAATTTATTGCTCAGTTAGTGTACAGAATCTGAAAGGCTGTAGGTGAGCACAGACAAGCAAAGGTTAAGATGTAGTTCAGTCTGGCCAGGGTTAGGGCTCTACCGAGCCACGTGGCTGTAGAATCCATTTTGGCTCTGTCTCTGTCCTGTTGTCTTGATTTCAGGTGGGACGTGTGTGCTGTGTACTTCTGTGAGCACAGCTAGTAACACAGCCTGACATCTTTCCTCCTTTGGCTGTTCACACGTAAGACAGCTAAAGAGCTGTGGGCAGAGACTGCAAAAATTCCCTGGGGCACTGTGCACTCAAAGCTTTTGCTCTGCTTTCCAGCAGAGAAGTGCAGGGAAATCTCTCACCTCTTGGCTCTCAATTGCTAGGCGAAAATGTCCTAACTGTTGGCATTTCCATTATCTGTTGCAACCCTCCATTCTTGGGTTGACTTCATGTAGTTTCTTTTGACTCTAGTTTCCAGCCAGGCTGCGGAGTCAATGCCTCATCCCTTCCTTTTACATTCAGTGCATAGCTGTGCAAAACCCAGTGGGAAACTGAGGCACACCCACAGGAATCCTAGAAATACTACAAAAATTCCCTGGTTCATCACCACATCCAATAAGAGTTTGAGGGTGGAAGGAATAGGTCTGCAGCCTTTCGCCAGCAGATAGTGCAGTGGTCCTAGGTTTCCACAGCATCTGCCTTTCAGAAGTAGATCCTGATCTACAGGTTGGGGCCACTGGAGAGCGATGACCTTTATGTATAGTGTATACTTCATGATGCTGGACTGCTAGGACCAAGAAGAGGGGTCATGGGGCTAGTGGGATGGAGCTGTGTCAGTTCCATTCCTAGTGTTGCTTGAGTGCTAGGATGCTGGTTAGGCATAATGGGGCAAAGTGTGTGTGCTGTTTTGTTTCTCACGAACAAATGGAAACCAGTGTTAGTGAGTGCCTAATTTATGTGGTCAGTGTCTAATGATAGCTGGCACTGCCTGTGTGTGCAGTGGAACATGCCCTTCGGTAACCAGGACTCCTCTATATCTGTTTCCGTTGGCCCTCCATGGTGATCACCAGTTCAAGTGCTGAGATATTAACAGTCCTTCCACCCTGCACCTTTTCACCAGTGTCTTTAGTGCCATGGCCACATAGTTCTGCTTTTAAGAGAGAGCCAACACAATGCCGTACAATAAATCTATCTGCAAGGTCTCTTCAGGAGATGGCTTGGTGGACAACTCTAACCTGACAGTCACCATTGCACTGCAGAGAGAAGTCAGATAACCAACAAAATGAGCCCAAGTTTACCCCATATCTCATGGAGGACAGTACCCAAACAGATCACAGAGCTCCTAGTTTTGGACACTTCCTCTCCAGATTAAAATAGCAAAGAAAATGGAACTATTACTCCCCTTCCTGCAGAGAACAAAGTTCAAAATTTTGTTGAGTGACTCCCAATGTGGGCTTTCAGAGGCCTTTCTTACCGCTCTCCAATGTGGATTGTCCAGTGTTCACTGGCCTGCCACTCACTCCCTGTGCAGGAGCATGCAGTATTAATGTGTAGTCACATCTGTAGGTTGCTAGAAGTCACTCCTTGGAGGTTTCCCACCTTCTCTCCCTGCTCTCACTGCAGCCTTTGGTGTAGTTGGGAAGGGGGATCAGAGCTACCTGAGAGGGCAAAGGAAGGAGAGCAAAACTATGCAGAAGGAAAAGGAGGGGGAAATACCATAAAAAGAACAGACAAGAAGGTGTGGGAGGGTGAGAAGGAGACTGTAAAGGACAGGAGAGACAGCAACAACTGCATGTGATGATGGGAGGGGACATGGATTGGGAGCCACTTGGAGAGCATGTCTCTGCTTTTGTAAGCCAGCCAGGAATCTATGAGGTAAAGGGAAGTTTTGGTGGAGGCTTTATCGGAAAAAATGCTTGTAGCCTGCTGGTAATCTTTGCTTTAGTGGGAGGGTAAAGAAAGCAAAATCCCTGTCCCACCCCATTCTGGTGTTCTCACTCCTGCACTCCCTGGTTAAGCCACACTTGTCACAGCTGCACTGTAACAGTGCATCTCTGCTCCTTCTCTGGATTCTCGCTGGCTTCTGCAGACACATTACTCTCTTCAGAGCAAGTCCTGGTCTATCCACATGCAGGACAGCTGAAGAGCTGATGGCAGAGATTCCATAAATTCCCTGAGAATCTATATAGTACTTGCCTTACCATTTCTGTGTTTTTTTTCTTTGCAGTTCATGACCCAAGGAAAAGCTGGGAGCAGCTCCCCTCCATCTGCACCCCCAAAACCAGGCAGCCAGTTGGACAGTATGTTGGGAAGCCTCCAGTCAGACCTGAATAAACTGGGAGTAGCTACTGTTGCCAAAGGCGTTTGTGGAGCCTGCAAGAAACCAATTGCAGGGCAGGTGAGTCTAAGGCACCATCTTGTTGCTGAATCTTGGGCTACAGGCAGCAGTAACGGGGAGGGCTGTATCATGAGGCTGAAGGGACTGGCGATGCTGAAGAAACTGAAGTACTCTATTTATCCACTGGCCAGGTACGCTGTAAGCTCCTCCAATGACCTCTACCCTGCCCTTGAGGGACTGCCCTTTCCTGAGATGATAGGTAATTCAGTTTTCATGCTACCCCAGTCCAGGGCTCACTTGAGTAGTAGAACATGTCATTCGTACCGAACTCTACCTGGTGTGTTGTCATGTGAGTTGCCACAGCACAGAAGTAGAGTTGTCCCCTATAACTGCTCCATCTTCCTTGCAGGTTGTCACAGCCATGGGGAAAACCTGGCACCCCGAGCACTTTGTCTGCACGCACTGCCAGGAGGAGATCGGGTCCCGCAACTTCTTTGAACGTGATGGTCAGCCCTACTGCGAGAAAGACTATCATAATCTCTTCTCCCCTCGCTGCCACTACTGTAATGGGCCCATCCTCGATGTGAGTGCCTGAGCCAGCGTGTCTCAGTAGGATTCTCTCTGTTCATGCCTGGGGGAGTCCAGTGCTGTACTGTCCACCTGTCCCTGGTAACGCTTCTCTTGAAGTCTTGGGATCCCCATTCTCCCTCCCTGCTACTGCTGTAGGGGAGATCACTGAATCCATCCCAGCTATCTCCCTTCATCTGCTATAGGGTCCTGGAATGAGAAGTCAGGTTCTACTGAGCTTAGTTTGCCCCTGTTGCAACTCCACCAAACTCCATATTAGGATCTCTCTCTGGCAGTAAGGAGTAACTTATTTTTCCCAGTGGGATACCAAGGTGAAAGGCATATCTGCTGGGTTTGAGTAATGCATGGGATTGTCCCCCACTGGGTCTAGAAGAAAGAAGTGACGTGTCTGACCTCGTTAAGGCAAAAGGGAAGGGGGGGGTTGGCTTGACTCTTGGGGGGGGGGGGGCAGGACAACCAAGGAGTCGTGTGGCACTTTAAGACTAACAGATTTATTTTTCGCATGAGCTTTCGTGGGAGAAAATCAAAGAAGCAGCATCTGACGAGGTGGAATTTTCTCCCACGAAAGCTCATGCGAAAAATAAATCTGTTAGTCTTAAAGTGCCACACGCCTCCTTGTTTTTTTTGCTGGACTAGACTAACACAACAATCCCTTTGGAAATTGACTCTTGAAGTGCATTCATTCTTGCGGCAGTCTGCAGTGGTGCATGAAGACTTATTGCTTATGGTTTCTCCCAAACAGAAAGTGGTGACAGCTCTGGACAGGACATGGCACCCAGAACACTTCTTCTGTGCGCAATGTGGAGCCTTCTTTGGCCCTGAAGGTACCATTGGTTTGTGCAGAGAGAAGTCACTGGTGCAGTGAGAAAGGGGTGGGGAGTGGGAGCAGGGGCTGCTTTGGGCCCTTTCCATAAATCGTGAGATGTAGAAAACTGGGGGGAAGTGAGGATGGAGAGGGACTGTGGTGCTAGTTAGGGACTGGGGATATCACAGTGTTTGCTATTACACATGGAGACCACAGGACGTGTAGCATGTGCACCTCCTCTAGCAGAATAAGGGATAATTCTGGCCTGTGGCTGGGGATTCCAGCCACCCAGTTCACCCCAGGGAGTCTGGCGGGGTCTTCCTATGTATGAATATCTGAAGCTGATGTTATCTGACTATTTTTCCCTTGTGCCCTTGGCAGGATTTCATGAGAAGGACGGCAAAGCCTACTGCCGCAAGGATTACTTCGACATGTTTGCTCCAAAGTGTGGAGGCTGTGCCAGGGCCATCCTGGAAAATTACATCTCTGCCTTGAATACCCTGTGGCACCCTGAATGCTTTGTCTGTCGGGTAAGAGAGCCCATGTTGCCCCATTGTCACCTGATCCTCTCAGATTGCTGGAGGAGGGTTCTGTCTATCAGAACAAGGAACTTCTGCCAGCACAGGCTAGTCAGCCCCACAGTGTGCCGCTGACCAACTCTCTCATTTGTCTGCCTGTTTCCATTAAACTTCCTAGGTGCTTCATTTCTCTCTCCTTCCATTCCACAGTTCTGAGTTTCTGCAGCAGTTCATTGATAAAAACAGAATTTTTTTCAGTGATTTCTTGATAACTGTGAGTTCAGCTTTCTAAGCACTCCGCTCAGCAACCTGATTTGAGGAGTTTCCTTGTGGGCTCACTCTGGAAATGTAAACCTAATGAGACTGACCTATTCAGAACAACATGGAACCCAGGGAAATAGCCATAAGCAGAATGTGCTGTGGCATAAATAACTGCAGTGCTGCAGAATAAATACTCTGTATCCCTTCTAAGAGCCTTGCAAATATTTGCCCATCTCCTAGCAGAATCAGGCTTAAATCAGCCCCCTGACATAGAGACAGAGGCAGAAAGGCAGAGTGAACTCTGAGGGTCAGAACACGTGGCGTTCCTCTTTCAAATCCAGGGCTCAGACCACTAGTCTGCATACCTCTCTACAGCAGAGCAGCTGGTGTTAGAGGAGTTGGCTGAAGCTGTGCATTTGAAACCCTCCATCGCTTGAAATTCCAGCAGTTCATTGGGGACAGTTGAAAAGCTCCTTCCCTGCCTGGACCTGGGTTTGCATCTGTGTCCAGTAATGTGTGCTGTGCAGTAATATACATGTCCCCTGGGGAGGAAGCACGGTATGAAAGCTAAAGCACAGAACTAGGACTTGGGAGATTTGACTCTGTTCTTGACTTTGCTGCTGACTCAGTGTGACTCTTGGCAAGTCCCTTAACATCTCTTGGACTAACTCAGTGACTCCATCTGTAAAATGGGGGGGAATTCCAGTTAACTTCCAGGGTGTAGTGAGGTACATCCATTAATGTCCATGAGGTGCTTAGACACAGTGATGACTACTAGAGGGATGAGTGCTTATTAGTCTCTAAGAATTGGTCTTGAGTAGCTTCTCCTCATAGACCTTGCAGGCCCACTATCACTTTAGAAAAGGTATGGACACATCTCCCAGGGTCCTTGGTGAAAATTTCTCCCCCCTTCCCCTCCTCAATTCCCTAGTGGCTGCCTGCAGAGATGGCTGTATTTCAGTGGCAAAGTGACTCTTGGAGGTATACAGTTTGGAGAAGCACCAAGAAGGGAGGTGCTGTACCCAGGGAACATGCAGAAGAGCTGGCACTCTAAATGGGCAATTAAAACCAAAAAACTGGCTGTCACTTACTTTTCCATTGATATTACCAAAGAAATTAACAATAGCTCTGGCTTGACAAGGAAGAAGGTGCCCTAGAGCGTAAAGAGTTTCAGCACAACCGGGGTCCTTGCCTATTTTGTGAGTGAGCTAGGATGAGGCTATGAAGGCTGCTGTGGTGGCAGCAGGGGAGGGATGTGTTCTCTTCCCACCCAGCATGCTGGAAGCTGGAGAGGCCTCTGGTGGTGCTTACCTAGCATCATCAGTAGCTTTGCTCTTGGGTTTGGATTTTTTTTGTAGAATTTGTTTTATAATTGAGTGCTTATTTTCCTTCCCAGATGTTCTGACTGCCCTGGTCACAGCAACCTTGTCTCTGCTGGGCTCAGATCAGTCTTTCTAGCAGTCATTCTGCAGCTGTGAAGGTGATTCGCCCCGCCCACTTCCTGCAAGAGGCTGTGAAGGCATGGGTTTGAGTTGTGGGTCTGTCATTGTCCCCAGCTTGCCATATCACTCTGTTCCCTTTTGCTTCCTCCTCCTGCAGGAATGTTTCACACCATTTGTCAACGGCAGCTTCTTTGAGCATGACGGGCAACCCTACTGTGAGGTGCATTATCATGAACGTCGTGGCTCGCTGTGTTCCGGCTGCCAGAAGCCCATCACAGGACGCTGCATCACTGCGATGGCCAAGAAATTTCACCCGGAACACTTTGTCTGTGCCTTCTGCCTCAAGCAGCTCAACAAAGGAACCTTCAAGGAACAGAATGACAAGCCTTACTGTCAGAACTGCTTCCTCAAACTCTTCTGTTAGACGCATCGGAGATGGGAACAGAGCATCTTTCTGCAGCCCATTTTGCTGAATGTTGCTGTGATTAGAAGCCTTGCCAGGGCTGGGGGGATGGGAAAGGAGGGCGGGGTGCTCTCTGCTGCTCTACTGATGCAGTGGATCCAGCAAGACGAGATGGACTGTTAAACTGGAAATGCCCATGCTGTGTTTCAGCGGGGAGGTGCTGAGACCTATTGTTAAAATGCTTAATGATTTTTGAGAGCCGAAAGGAGACTCCTTTCTCAAGGAGAGAGCTGGATAAAGTCTGCCTAGGTTTGAGTCTGCTCTCTCTGATACTTCCAAACAAAACATACTTGGCTTTGGTGATTGGAATGCCTCTCTTTTCCTGGGGCATTCAAATGTTTCACTGACCCAACCTGTACCTCTGTGTCTGCACAGCAAGGGCCATGCTGTGATCGCTGCACTGCCCTGGCTGCGCTTGGTCAAGTCTTGGGGCATGCAGGATTTACTAAGATTACAGCCTCAGCCCAGGAAAAAATAAAGGCCCTGTAGTGGTCCTTCCAATCCCGTAGCACTGCAGGGAATTGATGCCACTTAATTTTTTAAAAAGGAGAGTAGGGGTGTCTACTGTGTTAGTGATTCTCTCCTCCTTCTCCAAACATGCTAAGGCAGGAGGTGTGGGAAGAACCTCTCCTCCCTGCCTTGAATGGAGTGTCCCAGCCTGAATTTGGTGCTGGGCACCCCTGACTCCTAGGAGTGTTTAGGGCAAACGTTCCCTGTTTTGCTGCTCCCAGGAGAAAGGAGGAGGCTGGCACCAGTTGATTTCAAAAGTAAATGCAGATGGCCCCACCTTCTTCTCTGAGCAACCATGGCTTATGCTGTGATTTGCCTGTATTTTACTAAGGAAGGGCCTTAAAATCCTCTTTTAAAAAAAAAAAAAAAAAAAAAAAGCCAGAAAAAAATAAAGCTACAGACTCTGTATTTCTTGTTCATCTTCCTCTCAGCTCCAGTCCTGTCGTCCCTCTTCTCTGAGTCAGTCCTGTTCCTTGCTCTTGATAAGTGTGTTCTGCTGAGAATTTCTAGAGCAATAACCTTTTATATTGACTGTTACTGGTCTAACAAGTCCCTTGGTCCTGGTGTGTGTGACACTTGGAGTTTTGCTATCAAACAATGCTTACACTTTGATAAAACCTGTGGATTTCTATACTGAGGTTTGAATTCAGAACTAATTTACTTTTAATCTTCTTATACCAAAATTGGTTTTGAAGTGATTTTAAGCAAGTGACTTTTCTATCTCAAACTATGCTGTTCCAGGCAGTGTACCAGTTGTGCTGGTTACTGTATCTGCAACTTCAGTGCTTAGGTTTAACAAACTATTAAGTATTTTCTTTTTATTGGGGTTGGGAGGGGTCTGGATTTTGCAGGGGAAGGGAATGTGACTTGTATTTTTTTTTTTTTCAGGTGAGCGGTGAATAGCTCTTAATTTTCACAGATCACCTGTAAAGTTTATTTTGTAACCTGTAAACTGCTGTATTTGACTTAACCTGCCTTTTCCCCAAAGCCTGACTTCCAGGGTGTTAAATGAGTCTTAATTCACTGCTGCGTGCTGCAGAGGGAGAGCTCAAAGTCCACCATCATAGTTTTGTTCCTCTTCAGCCATCAGAAATGAGAGCAGAGGATTAACTGAAGAAATGGAGTTCTTCCTTTATTTAGGAAGGATGCTCCTGAAGCTAAAGAAGAGGGCTGGGGATCAGGAGATCTGGAATCTATTCCTGATTCTGCCACTGATTTGCTGTGTAGTCTTGGGCCAGTCACTTAACCACTGTGCGCCTTAGTTTCTCCATATGTGATATGAAGCAATATTCCCATCTTGTGGGGTTTTGAGGTTTGGTTCATGTTTGTTAAAGCGTTTTCAGATCTTCAGAAGGAGGGTGCTATAGAAGGGCAAAACACTGTGTAAGAAACAGCCCTACAGTGTTCTACAGTAATGGCCAAAACAGTGCAACAAGAAGAGGCTTTTAAAACATGACTAGAATATTAGAGAGCTTCAGTTATTAAGGTGTGTAACATTAGGGTAATTACAATGGTCAGCATAGAAAATGCATAAGGGAGTCCTGGGGGTAATGGTAGGAAACAAAATCCCTCTCTTTAACAAAGGGATCCTAGCTTACTATTTGAAGTAACCTTGTCTTGGTTCTTCACTATCCCTCTTGACTAAGTGGAACCATTTTTCACTGGTTTCCCATACAAATGAGCCTCAGTTTGTGGTTATGAGAGCAGAGGTTTGTGGAAGAAGTGGCAAAAGCTACTCCAGCTGGGCTGAGCACACTTTTGGAAGGTTCACAAGGCAAGGATCTATCTAAATTGTCAATTTGAATTTGAAATTAGTTTAACTTACAATTGGGATTTCTCAGCTTCTTGCTGAAATTGGCACATGTTCTGGCCCTGCTGGTTGGAGGAATGATCCTGTGTCCAATACACAGGACTGGGAGTGGCTCTGTACTGCATGTCTGTGTGATGCTAAGCGAGTTTATAAACTTTAGTGCCTGTTTCCTAATCTGCAAAATTGAGATAAAACTTAACCTACCTCACTGGGTTTAAAAAAAAAGAAAAGTTGTGGCACTTTAAGACTACCAGATTTATCTATCTCATGAGCTTTTGTGGGAGAAAATCCCACTTCATCAGGCTCTTTGAAGGGGGGAACTTACAGAATTGGATGAGAATAAATGCAGGGGAGTGTAAGACATGGGATCAGGTCATACTGCAACAGCAAATCAGAGCATTTGTACGGATTCAGACTCTAGGAAACAGCACACACAGGGTGAAGTCAAATTACCTGTTAAATGTGAAAACAATCCATGGTCACAATTCAGCCCTGCTTTCACACAATCTAATCTGTATATTATTTGAATTTTGGCTGTTTCTCTTTGAAGTCTTGATGTCCCGTTGATTTTCTTGAGGACAATGACTAAATAGTGTAGCGGCTAGCACATCTGCTTAACATGCAGAAAGTCCTGGGTTCAATTCCCAGGGGGGTTGGACTTGATGATCTCATGAGGTCCCTTCCAGCCCCATGATTTGATTGATTGATTGAACTACATGACTAAATCATTAACAAATCATCAATGGAATGATTAGGAAGATGGAAGTGCTCAGCAACTGTGTGTGTTGTGATTTCTGATGTCAGTTTTGTGTGCATGACTTTGGGTTCTTTTCACATTATAACAGGTAATTTGACTTCACACTCTGTGTGCTGTTTCCTAGAGTTTGAATCCTTACAAATGCTCTGATTTGCTGTTACTGTATGACCTGATCCCATGTCTTACACTCCCCTGCATTTATTCTCATTTAATTCTGTAAATTCCCCCTCTTCAAAGCATCTGACGAAGTGGGATATTCTCCCACAAAAGCTCATGTGATAAATAAATCTGTTAGTCTTTAAGTGCCATAAAACTGCTTGCTTTTTGCTTTATTAGACTAACATGGCTGCCCCATTGGAACTCACTGGGGTGTAGACTTAATTCACTGATGTTTCTGAAGGGCTTTGAGATCCTTGGAGGGAAGGAAGGTGCTGCAGAAGGGGGAAAATGCTGTTGCAGTAGCTCGGTACTGAAGCAAAACCATTTTATCCTTTTTAATAATGGTTTAACAATCTCCATGACTGTTCCTGCCTAAGGAAAACACTGAGAGCTTTCCTGGTAATTGGGATTTAAATGGGCTTATGCCCTTCTTCTGCTTTGTGGATGCTCATTGCTGCCACCAAATCTCACTTTTCCTTCGAGATGGCTGCTGACAGTAGGAGAATCAGAAGTACCCAATTTATATATTTTAAATACAGTTTAGACTTGACTTTTCAAGATGCTGCACAGAGCAAACTGGGGAAGGGGATGTCCCGGGTGACTGGCAAGCGTACTTCATAGGTACAGATGGTGCTAAAGCACAGACCAGCAAGTTGAAGTAATGCGCTGTTGCAGATGCTGGGTATGGTTTGGAGGTTTAGGAGGGCTTAGGCAAGTATGTGCCTTTGGAAGGCTGAGGTAGGTTGTTCAGGACTTCAACTGGACATAGGAAGCAGGCGTGTGCATTACAACCTCAGCAGAGCTAAAGGATTCTGCATGCAGAGGCCTCACAGCTGCCCATTCAAAGGCAAGTTATACACTGCTGTTTTCTTTGAGAGGCTTTCTGTTTGCGCCCTGTCATGTTGTCTTTAAAGGTCTTTAGTGCTCTGTTTATGATGATCTCCTAACCTGATGAACTTTTGCAGTGCAATCAAAGAGCTATAAGACAAGGTGGGTCTCAGTCAAGTCATGACCTGACTAGCTCGGGGGGGATTTCCCTCTGGGTCGACAGCTATTTGATTTTTTTTTGTTTTCCCTTGTAAACTTCTAACTCTGCTTTTTCCATTAAAAATTCCTGTGACTATGCTAATAAAATTTTGCCATTATTTTCACTTGACTTGGGCCTGGTCTATTTGACTTCAGTCAAAGCAGCCATCATCTCTAATGCCTCTTGCCTCCCATGACGCAGACACTGAAGGGCAGGGCTGGCCCAAGGACATTTTCCCTTATGACTTTGGCACCCTCCCCCCAAGTTTTGTAAGAGATAATATGTTAATATAGTTTTTCAAATAGATAAAAAATTCAATTATAATGTAGCACCCCTCAAAGCCTGATGTCCAGATGACCGCCTAGTTCACATATATGGTTGGGCCAGCCCTGCCAAATGGCACATTGGCAACAGCTGAAGAGGGCATTGTTTATGAGTACGATTTCAGCCATCGTGTGGACAGGGCAGAGATGTAGAGATGTCACTGGTGCTTGAGGCAGACAAGAACCCTGATGCTCGCATGTCCTCTACTACATACGGGGCCTGCTCAGACACTGCAGGTGACCTTACCTACAGTCACAACTTGATATAGCCAGGGGTTACTTATATAACCGGCCTAATGCCCCTCTGTACTAAGCATCTGAAATCATACCAATGATTATTTCCTGTAACACTAGATGTACAGGATGTTTGTAGTAATAACAATAAAAAAATCACAGGTGCCTGAACAGAAAATGTCCCAGTCCTAAAAGTGCCATGGGGCTCCTTGTTTGTTTTAATCTTCAGGGACTTGTACTGTCCAAGGGCACAAATAAAAGACAATGGGGCTTGGTTCTTGGCCTTTGACCTTCACAGGGGATGATCACCAAGAAGCAAATTAAAACAAGGCTCTGAGCCTGAACCTGGTCCTGGGCACAATATCACAGTAAACTTGAGCTTAATGGAAAGCAGTTAATCAAGAAAAAATCTGTACCCATTTGGAGACAGCTCCTAGTTTGCAATTGGAGGAAATCGTCTTGGATCTATGAGCAGAGGATCTGTGAAGAAAATGAAGTGGCCATTATATAAGACCTAAACTGATATATTAAAGTCCCCCAGCTCCAGCACCATAGCACAGAAGCAGCTTCTGGGTGGCAGGCTGCAACAAGTATGCAGGAATTTCTAATTAAAATTCTCCCACGGTGGCTAATCCTTAAGTCTTGATGGTATCTGTGTGTGCATGTACTGTACATGTGAAAACAGTAAGTCCACAGGAATGCAGCATTAAGGTCTCTGGCTTAGATCTTGCATTCACAAAATGCAGAAGTAAAGAATTCTCCCAGGACTGTTATCTGGGCCCTGTTATGTGCACACAAATACTTTCCTGGTTTTTTTTTTTCTTGTTAAATATGTAGCTGAATGTAGCACTGCTTGGTTCAGCACATACCCAGGACCACAAACCACTCACTTTGTTCCTGTTTGCCTGGCTCTGTTTGAGCAACAGAATATGTTCTTAAAAAAACAAACCAACCAACCCCTCCCCCCCACACCTGGGGAAAGAGGAATATTACCATCCCCAGTTCTTGTTTTTGCACCTGCCATTTTCTTCTGCCCCACCAATACAGTGGGGCTTTTAGGAAGGGAAAGAGGATTTGACTGACACAAAAATGGTTGTAAGCTCCATTGTGTACTTTGAGCTGCAGCTTCTTTGGGCAGAAATAATTAGCATTGTTCAGTCTGCACATTCCATTCTGTTCTCAGCCTGCTCACACTGGGCTAGTTCATAGTGCTGACTGGAATATGGTGGTGACCTGTGATGTGGACAACTGTTGACTAGGAATGGGATTTAGACCCATCAACTCATTCCGCTTTTCAGTGGTCAATGGCAATTGCAAAATTTTGCCAACACATTCTCCTTTCTCAACTTGGAACACCCAGTTTCAAGCAGAATTCTCCCTTTCCATTACTAGAGGGCTGAAGAGTGCAGCTCCATGCTCAAGGTGGAGGGGGTTCCAACAGAAGTAAACGACTCAATACTGACAAATTTACAGAACGCCCCAAGTGAGAAAACAGCCTAGCTTTGCCTCCCACTCTGTTGTTGTGTGAATGGTGCAGATGTGGTGCAATCTGCCTTTGAGGTTAGGTGGGGTCCTTCAGAGAGTTGAGAGGCTACAAGCTTTCCCTCCTGCTATTTGTGCTGATGGTTGGGACTCCTAGCTAACAGTGCTGGGGTGAGTAGACCTGTATGCATTGGCAGGACCTGGCCATCTTCCCTGCACTAGTTACAATTACATTAAAGAATCTGAACAAGATGTTGTGCAGTCCAGGGTGTTTCTTTTGGAATATGAGCTGTGACTTACTCTACATAGTGCACATTACTAAACACACAGCTGAAGTCCTGTAATTACCACCCATCCTAAGCACTGCCTTGACTGAGATTTGTAATGAGAAGTATGCATACACTTTCTCACACCCATCTAATCCCAGCAACAACTTCCTCTGGGCACTGAGACCTCCAGGCATACTGCACAAGTCCAGTTTGAGGATGAAGATTAAGAACAGGCCCCAAATCCTGAATACTTTGCAGAAACTGGAGGGATCTACCAGAACCAAATCACCGTGGGCGTGGTGAGACTTTAATCTTTGTTCCCTACTCACTCTTGCATAGGGCAGCCAGTGTTTAAGTGGAGACAAAAACCTGATCCTGAAGACAGCCACATTCCTATTTAATTTTCAGATTCCTCCCTATTTTCTCCTTTCACAGGGTGAGTTTGGCTGACTCTTCAGCTTTGTAGATTGTCTGGTCTCATGAGTCCCTCTAGGGGTCATTGATAAAACTGCAGAGGCAGACAGAGGCCTCATTTAGAGGACTAGCTATGCATGATGTCTTTCCCTTCTGCATCCCAGGCCCCTCAGTTGGGCCTTAAGTGGCATCACCTATGAATTGAGTCTAGATACCACATGGGCTTCAGGAATGAACCAGAGACTCCTGCTTGCCACAGATGAGAATTTTGTAACCAACCATGTGAATTTTTTTAAACTAGAGTAGCTGAGCTATTAGACTGAGCTTCAGGCTTGAAAAATACTGCTGGGGAGATGCGTTGAATACCAGTCAATTTACTGTGTGCCTGCGTGAGCTATGAAGGAAGGAGACATTACATCTCCTGCGCAGATGTGGACAAGCTGTTGTTCTTTTTTTTTTTTTTTTTTGTAAGACTGGAACTTTGTCCCTGTTTGGTTGAGCAGAAGGGCTCTTCCTTCTGCAGGACACTTACTGAGTCTGTTGCAGTGGTGTCATGTGTCTGTTATGGCAAAGCCTGTTGGTTGGAATTGAGCTTTAGGCCTTGGCAGCATGAGAAAGTTGCACCAATTTTATCTTAAAATCTTTTTTAAAATCCCAATTACCCTGGATGGACATTCACTGAGATTTAAGAACATCTTATTTTGGTTTAGTTTAAAGCGCTTCCTAATCAGTTTAAGCTAAATGGCAACAGCCACACTCACACCTTTAAATTGATTTAACTTTACGTTTGAAAGGGCTCTTCTATACCAGAAAGTGGCATTAATAAAGGGCTCTTTATAAACTAAGCCACCCTGCGCTGCTCTTACCACATGAACTTTTTAGCCAGCACTCAGTGTGGGTGGCTGACCAGTATGGAGTGGCAGAATTCCCAGCTACATAACTAGACCCCAAACATGTTTTATTTAAAAACAGCTCCCCAAACCCTCTACTTCCTGCCCAAGCTGCTCTCTGCTTCACTGAATCACTCAATGGTTTGTCCTCGAATCAAGCCACAATGCAACAAACCAAGAGGAATACAGAGTGCAGCTGCTCCCATTGCACTGCCATCCATCTAACACGGTTTTAATAGAGAAAAGGAATTACAGCGGAGTGCTGAAGTGAGATCAACTCCACCCCCACAACCCTATTCTACTTGGCAAATAAATTTTTGCCTCTTGCCAGATACTTCCTATAAATTATAGATGTCTGCTTTGCCTCAACATGTGTGTAGGAACAGGAAACCTTTATTTTTGTGGCTGTATTCTAATGCATGAACATTTTTTAAATATTGGGTTTCGGTGCAGGAATCTGTACTGCAGACTCAAAAGTAGCTGTAAAGTTAACCTCCTGTCATGGCACTAAGCCCCATGGATGGATAAGCCCTGTTCCAGGCTCAGCCACTGACAAGCTCTTTGCTCTTGAACTGTGCCTCTATTTCCCAATGTTGAACGAAAGCTTGTCCAAGCAGACGCTGTGGTTCTGATTCTGTTCTCACACTAGACTGATGCCTGTCTGATTCCACTGATGTCAGTGGCATTGCTCCACATTTACACTGGCATCCCAGAAATTAGAATCAGTCTCTATCTCTTTAATTTTAAAAGGGATAGCCGTGTTAGTCTAGTACAGTTTTTTCTATCTCTTTAGTCTTCAGAGATGGACAAACACACTGTGTGCAAGGCTGGAATGATATACAATTAAATTTGGGATAATTCTTTCCTTTCAGGAATGTCGTGTAAGATAATAAAGCCCAAGGTGCTTCGAAAATTTAAAGCATTTGCCATTGTTCTAAGCCTTATTACTGGAAATTAGTCATTATCTTACAGTAGAGCCAGCAAATAGCTTTTCCCAAGAGGCAAAAAATGGCACTACCACACAAAAGGCAAACTTCCACTGGGAGGGGCCCTGCCAGCCACTACCTGTGTAATAATTCTTTTTCCGCCTGTTTAACAAATTACCTATTTGTTGCTACACAATCAGCACTCCTTCCCACAGCTGTCATTTCTCCTTGAACTATCTGGGGAATCACAAAGCCAGATTATGACAAACATCATAATCCCTCCATGCTAAAATACGATGACGCCATTGTAACAAGAGCAGTGAACATAGGTTTGTAGCATCAGCTGTGAATGGTGCCAAGTGGTGCTGTTAGTGTGGCACATGAAGGCCAAGGTCTTACTCTAGTTTGTTTATCTGTGATAGTAGCTGTGAAACTAAACTGTGCACGTGATTCAGGGAAATTGATAGACTCCCTTTAACAGATCTGATTCCTGGCAGAGTTACGTAGTGGGGGCCCAGAGCTGCTCATGATTCCTGCAGTATCACCAAACTCAAAACCCGTGAAGCGTTCCAAAAGTATGTCAATATCCCATTGTACATTTAGCATGCAATTTACATATCAGTATTCAGACTTTCAGATATGTCATTCATAGGGAAGCTATGCTGAGCAACTTGCAGAGAAGAAATACTACAATGAATGTGCATTGTCCCTCAGTAACTGGGGATTGAAAGTTCCAAAGGGGTAAATTTGTTAGTCTTTAAGTGCCACAGGAATTCTTGCTTATTTTGGGAAGTGACAGTAGCTTGTCTGTTAGTAAATACAGACCATGAGAGAAGAATTTAAGCTATTTTCTCATCTTGGCTTCTTATTGGCACTACAGTTCTCCTTTGAGCGCTGCTCACATCATTCAGTTACAGGTGTACGTGCTGCAGCACATGGTAGCGGCACCACCGACGCCCCAGGTTTCCACATTGGTGCAGGCACACCCTCCGGCCTGTATACTGGCACTGTGGAAGAAAACCAGTTTGATGCCGACCGCAGCACCGGAAGTCCAGTCAGCGCAGTGAGGGGCTCCGCCCACCGACTCAGTACCTCCCAGACTGTCACCGGCACCGCAATCCAGCACTGGGGACTGTTCTTCCAACCCGGTACCGTCCAGTCCAGCTTCAGTACTGCATTCAGCAGAGGACTGCTCTCCAGCCTCCTCCCCATGCTCCTTCTGAGACATGTCGGTGCCATGCTCCCAAGCCTCGGGGTCTCCCTCCTGTGGATCGGCGTCCACTTTGCCTCCAGCTTAGGTATGCTCTTCTCCTCTTAAGATGGTAATAAGGATAGGAGAACATCTAGGGAAATGGCACTGTAAGTGCTCTCCCTCACCCGCGCCTCGTCGCAAGCACAGATCCTCAGGGTCACTTGAACCAATGGGGCCCTCACCCTCGGCTACCCTACCACAACCTAGCCCGGGCTGCTCCCCTCCACGCCACCGGGAGGAGTGTCCTTTAATGACTGGTCACACAACTGGCTAGACATGGCCGCCAATGATACTTTGGCCTCACAGCACTGTTCCATCCGGTCCCCCTCACAGACCATGGATTCGGACTTCTCGGTGGACGAACCTGATCCCGACTCCACACGTTGGAGTAGATCGTGGTCCCATTCTTCATCTTCACCTGATGAATACACCTTTGAGAGACTGACTGACTGTAAATGAGGACTCTCATTCCCACCAGGAATTGCTAGGCCGTATGGCAGCCAACCTGAACCTGGAGCTTGGGGTCGATGTCGGCTGGAGGGCTCCTCCTGCTAAGGGGTCTGTACCGCTCCACAAAGGGGTATACAGCATCGTCAAGGCATGCTGGCAAACCTTGTCCTCGATCCTGCTGGTGTCCAGAGTTGCAGACTGCATGTACCACGTCCCTCAGGACAAATTCTCTTTTCTGTTCCAGCAACCTGCTCCGTGAACCAGAAAGAGAGGCAAGGCCAACCTGGTTTCATCCCTAAGAGCAAGGAGGTGAGGTAACTCGACCTCCTTGGCAGGAAGGTTTACTCCACAGCTGCCCTTCAGCTGCGCATAGCAAACCACTTGGCCCTTATCACAAGGTATATCTTTAACCTCTGGAACGCCATGCAAGGCTTCCGTGCTGTTATTCCAAAAGATCATCCTAGAGACTTCAACACGGTGCTTGAAGAAGAGGAAATGGCATACAGAAACGCTCTGATGGTCATCTGGGATGCCGTGCACACAGCCGCCCATACAATGGCATTGGCGGTAGTAATGCACCATTTGGCCTGCGTACAGGGTCCGGCCCTACCTCCGCAGCTGCAGCTCATTATTCGGGACTTCCCATTCAAAGGCCCTAACCTCTTCGTGGAGTCCACAGATGCGAAGCTCCATGGCATGAAAGACTCCAGGGCCATACTCTGGTCGCTGGGAATTTACACCCTGCAACCTAACAGACGCTCTCTAAAGCCTCATCAACTCCTCCAACAACAACTCCAGCAGTCTAAACAGATACAACTGCAGACTACATTCCCAAGGTCCCTCCCCTTTTCCCAGCGCCACCTTGGGGACATGGACAGGGACAAAGCCCGTTCGGGGAACAGTGAGAAGTCCCATGTTCCCCAGTCAGGTAGGCGTGGGCAGGCCTCCAAATGCTCGTAGGGGAAGAAACAGCGCTTTTGACGGTTACCTTATGGCCAGCAAACCCACGAATCAACTGGCCGCCAACCACTTACACCGCTTCACACACCACTGGGCCAGTAACACATCTGACCAGTGGGTCCTTGGGACAGTTACGGAGGGGTATTGTATTCAGTTTCTTTCAATTCCTCGGACCAGAAAACCACCACCTCGCTAATCCCTTGGAAACCGGCAACTGTCCTACTTTCTTGAGATTGAATGCCAAAAACTCTTCTCCCTCAGAGCCATAGAAAGGGTTCCCAAGCGGGAGTGGAGAAAGGGATTTTACCTGTGATACTTCCTGGTCCCAAAATCCAACGCGGACCTTCGACCCATTTTAGATCTCAGAGCCTTAAACAAACACATAAGGAGAATGAAGTTCCACATGGTTTCCCTCTCACAAATCCTTCCGTCTCTGTCTCCCGGGGATTGGTTCATGGCCCTCGATCTGAAAGACGCCTACTTTCACATAGCCATAAGGCCCCGCCACAGGCGGTTCCTAAGGTTCAGGGTGGTGAACAACCATTTTCAGTTCACTTCTCTCCCTTTCGGGCTCTTCCTGGCCCCCAGGGTGTTCCCGAAGGGCATGGCGCAGATGGGGCATAAGAATTTACCCCTATCTAGATGACTGGTTAATAGTCGGGAGATCAAGCTCCCAAGTAGAGCTCCACATCGAAGCAGCAGTGAGGCTCTGCGACTATCTGGGCCTCCATATAAAGCAAGAGAAGTCAAAGTGCTGTCCATCCCGAAATACAGAGGTCATAGGGGCGCGACTAGATACCCACAAGGGGTTAGCATCCCTACGCCCCTCCAGATTTCAGTCCATTTGCACCATCATTTTGGATCTGCAAACGTCTCCCGTGACCACAGCCTGACAGTGCCTGCAGCTCCTTGGTCACATGGCAGCTTCTACCTCAGTGATCCAGACGGCACGCCTGAGGATGAGGCCTTTCCAAATCTGGCTTTCCACGGTGTTCCACATATGGAGGGACTCCCTGAACAAGGTACCGTCTGTTCCCCGACACTCTGGGGACACTTCAGGTTTGGAGGGATCCCCGCTTTGCCATGGGGGGCATTCCCTTCAAAGACCTCAGGCCCTTGGTGACCTTAATAACAGATGCCTCGAACACAGGGTGGGGGGGGTCCACATGTCTGGAGGCCCTTCCACTCAGGGGCTCTGGTCCCATGCCGACGGCCCTCTCCACGTAAATGTGAAGGAACTAAGGGCCATCAGGCCTTCTTAGACAAGATATGGGGCAGGTTGGTTCAGATCCTCACGGACAATACCACAGCCGTGTTCTACACGAATTGGCAAGGGTGGGGGGTCCGCTCTACACTGCTTTGCAAGGAGGCCTGCAAACTCTGGGAATTGGCCATACGGCACAATGTCTGCCCAGTGGCCTCCCATCTACCCAGGGTGGACAATGATCTGGTGGACTCTCTAAGCAGAAAACCACTAGTGAACCACGAGTGACCCCTTCACAACAAGGTGTTCTCCCTCCTGGTAGACAAATGGAGTCTTCCCCAGATAGACTTGTTTACGACACGACAATCGCAAATGCCCCTAGTTCTGCTTCCTCAGGGGCCAGGAGGATGGGGTCCCTCACCAACGCCTTCTTCATCAACTGGTTGGGGCCTTTGATGTATGCCTTCCTGCTGGTTCCCCTAATACAGAGGGTGCTCCTGAAGATCAACAGGGATGGAGCAAACATAATACTAATAGCTCCGGACTGGCCCAGACAGCACTTGGTACCCACTCCTTCAGGAGATGTCCATAGAGATCCCACTCATAGACTCTAAGGTCAGAAGGGACCAATATGATCATCTAGTCTAACCTCCCGCACACTGCAGGCCACAAAACCTCACCCACCCACTCCTACAATGAACCTCAAACCCATAACTGAGCTATTAAAGTCCTCAAATCATGATTTAAAGACTTTAATACAGAGAATCAACCAGCAAGTGAGCCATGCCCAATGCTACAGAGGAAGGCAAAAAAAACCCCAGCACCCAAGCCAATCTACTTTGGGGGGAAAATTCCTTCCCAACCCCAAATATGGCGATCAGGTAAACCCTGAGCATGGGGGCAAGTCCACAACAACCAGTCAAGAAGAACTTCTCTGTAATAACTCAGAAGCCACTTGATCCAGTGCCCTTTCCCAGGTCACTATCATACCCATCACCAGTAGTAAAAGACAGACAATGGCCAAGCTACACTGTCCATCATATCATTCCCTCCATAAACTTATCAAGCTTGGTTTTGAACAAGACCTAGGGTTTTTGCCCCCACTACTTCCCTTGATAGACGATTCCAGAACTTTACTCCTCTGATGGTTAGGAATCTGCGTCTAATTGCAAGCCTAAATTTTCTGAAGGACAGTTTGTATCCATTTGTTCTTGTGTCCACACTGGCGCTCTATTCAATTAATTCCTCTCTCTCCCTTGTATTGATCCCTCTAATGTATTTATAAAGTGCAATCATATCTCCTCTCAGCCTTCTTTTGCTCAGACTAAACAAACCAAGCTCTTTAAGTCATCTCTCATAGGAAAGATTTTCCATTCCATGAATCATCCTTGTAGCCCTTCTTTGCACCTGTTCCAGTTTGACTTCATCTTTCTTAAACATAGGTGACCAGAACTGTACACAATATTCCAAGTGAGGGTGCACCAGTGCCTTGTATAATGGTACTAACACCTCCCTATCTCTATTGGAAATACCCCTTCTGATGCACCACAGGACCGCATTAGCTTTTTTCACTGCCACATCGCATTGGCTACTCATTGTCATTCTGTGATCAACCAGTACGCCCAGGTCCTTCTCATCCCCCGACACTTCCAGCTGATGCATTCCCAACTTATAAAAAAAATTTCTGTTATTTGTCCCTAAGTGCATGATCTTGCACTTCCCATTGTTGAATTTCATCCTATTTCTAATGCTCCACTTTACAAGGTCATCCAAATCATTCTGTATGCTATCCCAATCCTCCTCCATATTGGCAATACCTCCCAGCTTGGTGTTGTTTGCAAACTTAATTAGCACATTCCCACTTTCTGTGCCAAGGTCAGTAACGAAAAGGTTGAATAAGATGGGTCCCGGGACTGATCCTTGGGGAACTCCACTAGTAACCTCCTTCCAGCTAGACAGTTCACCTTTCACTATGGCCCTCTGTAGTCTCCCCTGTAACCAGTTCTTTATCCATCTTACTATTTTCATATTAATCCCCATCACCCCCAATTTAACTAAGAATTCCCTGTGTGGAACTGTATCAAATGCCTTGCTGAAATCTAAGTAAATTAGGTCCACTGCATTCCCTTTATCCAAAAAATCTGTTATCTTCTCAACAAAGGGGATCAGGTTGGTCAGGCATGATCTACCTTTTGTAAAGCCGTGTTGTATTTTATCACAGTTACCATTTTCCTCAATATCCTTAAGTACTTTCTCCTTCAAAATTTTCTCCAAGACCTTGCATACTGCTGAAGTCAAACTGACAGGCCTGTAGTTACCTGGATCACTTTTACTCCCTTTCTTGAAAATAGGGACTACATTAGGAATTCTCCAGTCATAAGGTACAACCCCTGTGTTCACCAATACGTTAAAAAATCCTTGCTAAAAGGGCTGGCAATTTCATGTGCAAGTTCCTTCAAAATTTTTGGATGAAGATTATCTGGACCCCCTGATTTAGTTCTGTTAAGCTGCTGAAGCTTGGCTTCCACCTCAGATATGGTAATTTCCACTTCTACATTCCCATTAGCTGCTCTACCTCTGTCCCCAATGTCACCATCACCCTCATTAAAGACAGAGGCAAAGTACTTATTTAGATATTCAGGCATGCCTAGATTATTTTAAAAGGGATAGCCGTGTTAGTCTAGTCCAGTGAAAAAACAACAAGGAGTTGTGTGGCACTTTAAGACTAACAGATTTATTTTTTGCATGAGCTTTCGTGGGAGAAGATCCCACTTCCTCAGATGCTTCGAAGCATGCCTAGATTATCCTTGATCTCTACCCCATCTTCAGTGTATAGTGGGCGGACTTCCTGACGCAGAAACTCGGGGCACCTTTGGCACCCAGACCTGGGCTGCCTACACCTGACAGCCTGGATGCTCTCTGGCTCAGTGGGCAGGAGAGGCTCTGCTCAGACAGGGTTAAGAAGGTGCTGGTTGGTAGCAGAAGACCATCCACCAAGTCCATGTACACAGCCAAATGGAAGTGTTTCTCCATTTGGGCCTGGGGCAAAGGTATAGACCCTATATCAGCCCCAATTCACCTGATCCTCGACTATCTGCTAGACCTAAGGGAAGGAGGCCTTTCTCCTTCCTCACTGAGTCCATTTAGCGGCAATCTCTGCTCTCCATGAGAGTGTGGATGGGCAATCAGTTTTCTCCCATTCCACCTCAATCAGATTCCTAAAAGGGGTAGAGAGACTTTTCCCCCAACCTCATAAGCCCACCCTGCCTTTGGACCTGAATATCATCCTCCAGGCAATGACAGAGCCACCCTATGAACCCTTGGACTCAGCGACCCTCCTGGTCTTGTCCTGGAAGGTGGCTTTCTTAGCAGCAACCACCTCTGCCAGAAGGGTTTCAGAGTTAAAAGCCCTCTCCTCGGAACCCCGTACATGAGGTTCTACCCGGATAAGGTGGTTTTGTGTCACCACCCGTCCTTCTTCCTTAAGGTGGCCACCCCTTTCCACCTTAACCAAGAAATTTGCTTGCCAGTTTTTTACCCAGATCCCCAGGTTATGCAGAACCAGAGGAAATGGCACACTCTGGATATGAGGAGGGCACTCCTAACTTACATTGAATGCACCCGGCCGTTTCGCAAGACCCCCCAACTGTTTGTGGCGGTTGTCGAACGTAAGAGAGGTTTACCAATATCCTCTCAGTATATCTTCAAATGGATTGTGAACTGTATCAAGGATTGCTATGGAAGGTTGAGAACATCCCTTCCTGGAACTGTTAGAGCCCACGCTACCAGGGCTCAGGCGTCCTCTATGGCCTTTCTCGCCAAGGTCCCAATCCAAGAGATCTGCAGGGCCACTATGTGGTCATCGATCCATACCTTCACGATGCATTATGCTATCGCCCAGCAGGCTAGAGATGATGCCATTCTGGGCAGAGCTGTACTCAGTGTGGGTAGACTGTAACTCCTCCCACCATCCACGGGTACAGCTAGCAGTCACCTGTAACTGAATGATGTGAGCAGCGCTTGAAGGAGAACAGCGGGTTACTTACCAGTAACCGTCCTTCTTTGAGATGGGTTGTTCACATGCATTCAGGGCCCTCCCACCGTCCCAGCTAATGGAGTTGGCGAAGGTATATGGGACTGGGAGGGTCAGGGTCATGGTCACCTATATAGCTGTGGTTGTGGCGTGGAGGGGGCGTTGGCCGCATGCCCTGACCTGACAGGCTAAGGCTGAAGACTTTCCAAGCTACCGTGCGCTGCGGCACGTACACCTGTAACTGAATGCATGTGAGCAGCCCCTCTCGAAGAAGGACTGTTACTGGTAAGTAACCCACCGTTCATTTCTCCCAGTATTTCATCATGTGGTCAAGGGACATTTATTTAGAGCGAAACAAACAAGGAGTTCTGTGGCACTTAATGACTAATAAATTTATTTAGTGCATGAGCTTTCATGGGAAAAAATCCCACTTCGTTATTTAGAGTGGAGCACCAGGCATTGGCAATGGTAGGAGAAATGAACTACAGTGCTAAAGAGAAACCAAGCTAGGAAAGCAGCCAAAATAGTTCCTTAATGGATTGTGTTTATTCAGGTCCTACCTACTTTAAATTCTAAATTACTGAGGGATAATTTACAC
The DNA here is from genome assembly GCA_007922195.1 of Podocnemis expansa. Taxonomy (NCBI): domain Eukaryota; kingdom Metazoa; phylum Chordata; order Testudines; family Podocnemididae; genus Podocnemis; species Podocnemis expansa. The sequence goes on from ML682041.1 coordinate 20,634,092, forward strand.
TCATTACTATATTTTTCACAAACTACTAGTATAACTTTTCATGAGTGTTGTATTTGAGTATTTGGATTCTGACTGTAGGGCAAATGGAAGATTTTGTGATGGTGGAGCATTGGTAGGTGCTGGGGGGGCCTCAGACACATTCCCCAACTTCAACAGCCTTTGCTGTAGGACAGTGGTTCCCAACCTTTTCCAGGGGTCTGCGGTGCTGCTCCCCCCCATGGCTGGAACCCAGCTGTGGCCCCAATGCTCCTGCCAGGGCTCGATCCCAGTTGGGATGGGGACTGCAGAGGGTTAACTGCTGCTGCTGCTCGCTGGCAGCTGATGCCAAAAGCAGCTCTGCTTTGCTCCCCTGCAGGAGCTGCCTGCCCCTGCTCCCCTGTAGGGGAATGCCTATGGCCATGGCAGGCCCTGCTCCTGGCAGGGGAATGGGTCTGCAGCAGCTCCTGGGCAGGAGCAGGAGCCATAGCTGCGTGCTGCAGCCATCGCAGCCCCATGCTCCTGCCGGGAGTGGGGTCTGCCATGGCTATGGCCACCTGCCTGGTGGGGACCCCGCTCCCTGGCAGGAGAGTGGTGCGGGCCAGATTCTGACACACTCCCCCGGGGCCACATTCTGCCCACAGCAGGAGGTCCCCAAAGCTTTTTTCCCCTTCCACAGGGGTCCCCAGCCTTAAAAAGTCTGGGAGCCCCTGCTGTAGGACCTTGGAGGGTGCCTTGGAGGACATCATTCCCCTGGCTGAAGCCAGCGGTTGCAAAGGGGTCCCTGCCTGCTGATTGGGTTGTAAACTTGTCTATATGGCTTTGTTTTTAACTCTGCGTATATTACTTTGTCTGGGTATTAGTTAAGTAATCTGTTAGTTAATAAAACATGTTTTACCTGCTATTTGCATCTCAGTGATTGTTGCTACTGGAATCCTGGGCCTGAATCTCACTTGGTAGTAGGGAACACTGACATTTAAACCATCTTGTGAAATGTACTAACCTTAATTTGAGATATTGCAGATTATGTATTATATGTATTTTATGACATTTTAAACCAAACTTGCTCCTCTTTGACAATGTAATCATTGCATCCAGATGAATGGAAATGTTTTTGATCATTTTAGCATATATTAAAGTTTAATGTTAAAATTATATATATTTTAAATCTGCTCATAGTAACTTAACTAGTGAGGAAGAAACTACACCAAGTAGAAGATTTACAGCCCTGAAGACTACCATTGATTTTAAGGTGAATTTTATATCTGCTGCTTCAAAAGAAGTTATTTCTTTTCCAGATTTCCATCTTTTGTCTGCTTTGAAGACTTCAGCGCAGACTGCAAAGATGATCACCCTATAGCAGACTCCTCAAACAACTTCAAGTGTTGGGTGGCCCGCAGCTGCCCCAAGGAATGCCCGCTGGGGTGTGGCTTCTAAGAAGACCCTCAGCTCCTCCAGCATGTCACAAATGAAGACTGTTGAGGGGAGAAGTTTGGGAACACTCACCAAGATGCTATTGCAGGGAGATCTTGCATCTCAGGAACTGTTCAGCGGGACATCAGAGCTAGGACAAACACTGTCTTGTACACCTTGCAGCCAAAGGAGAACTTCTGTCAGCTCTTCCATGGTCTCAGGTAATCCTGATAATGTGCTCTCGCTATCCCAAACACCACCAAGCAAGGTGCCAACAGAAGAAGGACCAACATCACCATGGAGGCCTCCTGGTGGGGCCTCAGCATCCTTCTAGATGCTTGTCTAGTTGAATTTTGTGATGCTAGTCCCCCAGATCAATGAGACCTATCTGGCAAGATCATACAAATGACTAAAGCCCATCCAACGCAGAAAGGGAAAACAATTACATCTACCTCCACTACACCTTCACTAAGGACATGTACCTTTGTCCCTGGTCTGAGGATGCCAATCCCACAGTGATCTATCTTAACAAACATATTAAGAACGCCCCTAGCAAGCAGATCACCTTCCAGTGTTCCCTCTGTCTTTTGAAACACAGAAGAAATGTAGTTCACATCAAGACAGCTGCAACCAGAACAACCGTAGCATCCACCCATGCCATATGCACAGCTCCTGCTTCCAGCTCCCCTGGCAACCTGCTACAGCACCCCAGTCGTCTCCCTCTGAGATAAACGGGGTCAACACCTCTTTGCAGATAACCTGGGGTAATCCTGCCATCACCAGGGCTGGCACTACCTCACATCACCCAGTGGGACCCTGCCAATGGAAGAATCATTTCCATTTCCAGGACCAAGAAGCAGGATCTCATTTTGAGATGGACCAGCATGGCCTCCAAGACCACCCCACGGGACCTCAATCCCCAGAAGATCTCTCAGTACAACAGAGACCACCCTGAAAGACCTGTGGATGATGGAGCAGATTCATCCCAAAAACCATGAAGCAGCATCCTACCGCTAAGAGGACAGGCGTCACTGTCGCAAAGGCTGTCCTTCCAAAAAGGACCAGTGCTGTCCCAAAGTCTGTATGGAAGGATCCTGGCACCAGTGCCATTGTCAATGTACTAGAGATTCCCTCCTCAAAGTCTCAGTATTGAGCAACCAGGAGCTAATTCCACATCAATCCTACAGCCTGAGCTTGCTGTGATGGATGAGCCAGAGGAACAGCAGCCAATGATGCACAGTGTCTAAGATGGATTCAGCCCTTGCTCCTGCCCATCCACAAAGAGGGGCTGGAAGACTTTATTCCACAGGAAACAGTGACCAGACTCATGAAGACCCAAAGCACAGACCCAGGAATAGAGGGCATTTGGTACAACTTGAGCAAATGAGATCTCATTGCCCAGTACTAACTGCTGTGGCGAAGGTACTGCTCAGCAAGGTGGATAGCACCATAAGGCAGCTGAATTGGATTTACCTCCTGCAGAGGGTCAGATCCGTGTGATGTTGTGGGGATCACTCACACACTGTCTTTTGATGTGCCTAGATGATACGAGGAGGAAAACTGCAGTGAGTGCTGTGGCTGACATTATCAGGATGGGAATCACCAGGAGGATGAGTGGCTCTGTGGAAGCTGTACTTGGAAGAGCCAGGGGAGTCTTTGCTTACCTTTGGACTTGTGCCCATGATGCAATGGTTGGTGAAGCATGTTGCCTGCTACTGGAGGTGGTGTGAGGAACATCAGGAGCTTGGAGGCCTGCTGCCACTGGTCAAGAACACCAAGCATGCCATCATTAGTCAGAGAGTGAGAATCATGCCTGAGAAGACCTGGAGGATACCAACTGTTGGCAGTACATGGAAAACCTGAGACAGATGGGGACATTTTTTTTCATCAGAACAAAATAATAATTTTTTGGAATAAAGTTGCATTTGTTGGAATACAGTCTACATGGAGGAGTTATACTGGAGTATTACTCTGCTTCTAGTTGTGCCAGTCAATTTCTCCATGTAGACAAGCTCTTGACTGCAAATTCTGAGAGTCCCAAAGTCAGCTGTCTGTCTCCAGAGCTCACTTCATTTTTGGCACTTTCTCCTCTAGTTTCTATAGCTGTCTGTAGAACAAGGATGCTACCTATTAGTTCTGATTTCAAAGCTTGGTGGAAAAACAAACAGTTGCGAGGGCTGGAGGGAGAGCAACTTTCTTACAAAGTGCCATCCAGGGGTCAATTGATCCCTTCAAATCAGTCTTTAATCGAGTAATACTGAGTACTTCACAGCTGTAAGCATGTCACAAACACTAAAAAACATACACTTAACATGAAGCTTCCCTGTGGAGCATAATCTTCACTCTGCAGAGAAACTGGAAACAGGCACCTACATTAAGTCATCTGTCCCAAGCCACCTCCTCAAAATCAGAAGTAGTAGTATTTATAATTTACATTACAGTAGGTTTGAAAATCTAGCTTGGGACCCTGTGTGCTGTGTTAAGTATGACATTTAGTGCCTTTATGTGTTCTGACAAATCAAGATACATTGAACAGAGGCTGGGAGGAAGAAGAATACAACCAGATCTATATACCAGTAATCCATGCAGACAAATTCTAAAGGGTGTACCGAGTCAGTCTTTTTCAGCAAGATAAACAAGGAGTCCTGTGGCACTTTTAAAGACTAATGAATTTAAAGCTTCTGTGTTAAATAAATTTGTTAGTCTTTAAAAATGCCACAGGACTCATTGTTTATAATCCATGCAGTTATTTAATCCATGTAATGATCTTCAATATTATTACAAAAAAAACTTTCTGAGAGACCCTCAATCTGGAAAGGATTCACAGCACAAAGTGAAATACCATCTTTTTAAACAATTCTCCAGTAACACAAAAAGAAGCTCATCTTTTGATACACAAAATTGTTTTATTTCATCATAAAGAATACTAAGTAAACCTTACCACAGAGAAACTGATAAACTGTTTCTGGTTTTTAAACCAGAATATTCTCACCAAAGGGAGGGAGACAACAATAGCAGGTTAATGTGGGGAGTGCATGGAGCTAGCTCTTATTTCATCTCCCTATTCCAAAAATCCATCGCATACAGTCCCCATGTAGAGATCTTATCAGACGTTAAACTGATAAGAATGGATTGACATTTTATTAAAGCTAATGGTAGAACTATCTAAAACAGGATAATAAAATTTCTTGGCAGCTGCTTACAATGCTTAAATAATGCCCAAAATAGCAAGTTTGGTTTAAAGTAGTAAAATATCTATAGTCCATAATCTGCAATATGAAATATTTTTGAAAAGATGATGCTGGTTTTTTCATCTGTCTTTGATGAACTTCCCCTGCCAGCCCTACTGGGTGTCTGGGAAAATTAAAGTTGCCCACTGTTCCAAATTTAATTGGGTAGTGGGAGCATGGGATCTGCCATATGTCAGTCCTACTTAGGCCTCTCCCCTGCCCAGTAATTAATCCTCTTCCCCCATTCCTCCTCTCAGTTCAAGCTTACCACCCCTTCCCAATTTAGTCTCACCTCAGCTCTTCCTGGGGACTTTCATTTTCTGGTCCAAGACCTGGGTGCCTGCATCTGGGCTCTTTAGTTGTTTCTTCCCTCTCCTTTCCTCAGAGAATGGTGAGTGGTGGGGAGAAACTGTCTGCTTCTGGCAGGGCTGACCTTTGCAGGGCTGCTGGGGGATCTCATGTCATTGCCAGACAAACTCCTGACCTGTCTGAAATTGTCACTTGTGAAAAATTCTTGACATCTGGCAATGCTGATTCCTTTGCCCTCTCTGCAGGGAAATAGGAAGTGAGGCCAGGAGTGGCTCCAGTGCCCTTGTGATCCTAGAGCTGGAGCAGCCCAGAAAAAGTTCATAAATTAGAGCAGCCCTGAGGGACAACAGCAGGGTTACTGCTGTGGAGTGTTTTGGAAGACGGAGTCTGAATTTCTCTTCCTGGCCTCACCTGAGACATCAAAAGTGTACCATTGTGTGTCCTGTGACATCATCTTACTTACATTATTGTGTCAGGGATACAGGAAATGATGTCACAGTGCTGGCTCCATGGGGCTGGGGCTGCAAGATTCCACTGGGAAATTCTGGGAGAGGAGTTGTAGTCTGTGTAGCCTCAATACACAGTACCCTGAAGAAGCATGGGGGCAGGAGGAGGCAGCCATCTGTCTTCCAGCAGGTGGAGCTCTAACAGGAGTCAGCGTGCCGTGTGCCACTCCTGCCCCTTTAAATGGCAGAGCCTTCCGCCACGTGCCTGTGAATGACAAGATTTCTGTCCAATAGGACCAAACACACCACATGATCCATTGTCTACAGCAGGAGTTGGCAATCCCTGGCATGGATGCCAAAAATGGTATGAGGCCCGACTCTGAGCAGCACTTTCCTGCTGGCCCCCCTTCCCTAGTGCTGCATCGACTGCTGCAGCTCCAGGCTCCCACTGGGGATTGTAGCCAGCAGAACGGGGCGCAGCTTCCAGCCCCCTGCTAGGCATGGCTGGAAGGGAGTGGGGCAGGTCATCTGTGTGCAGCCCCCCCCGCTTTTGGCGGGGGCGAGAGGCAGCTCCAGCCAGACCCAGAGGCTGCAGGGAGAGAGGTGGTCCTGGCCTGGACCCAGAGGCCACCTGCTGGCAAGGGCAGGAGAGCCCTGGCCCTGAACTGGAGACCGGGCCCCACCCTCTTTTGGCCCAGCCCCCGGCACCCACTGAAGATGCAGTGGGCAGGGCTGGCATGGGGGCTGGCAAAGGTTGTAGAGCCTTGGTCTACAGCCAAGCCCTAATATAGACGTGCATTTGCTCCGATCCCTCAGATAGAGACAGACACCTTCAGAATCTCTATCAAGCTTTCTTAAAACTAAAATACCCAGCTGTGGAAGTGAAGAAACAGATTGACACAGCCAGGCAAGTACCCTGAAGTCAACTACTACAGGAGAAGCCAAAGAAAGAAAACAACAGAATGCTGCTTGTCACCACCTGCAACCTCCAAATTAGATCTCTGCAGCACATCATCACGGATCTACAGCCTATTCTACAAGACGATCCCTCACTCTCTCAACCCTTGGGAGACAGACCTCTCCTCACCTACAGACAGCCCCCCAATCTTAAACAGATACTTACCAGCAACTACAGAACTAACAACAGAGCCTCTAAAACAGGTACACCCCCCTGCAACAAACCAGGCTACCACCTTTGCCCACCTATCTGCACAAAAGACACTATTATAGAACCTAATCAAATAAGCTACTCCATCAAAGGCTCATTCACCTGCTCATCACCAATGTGATTTATGCCATCATGTGCCAGAAACATCCCTCTGTCTCATATAGTGGATGAACAGGCCAGTCTCTGTGCAAAAGAATAAATGGGCACAAATCTGACATCAGAAATCACAACAGTCTAAAACCAGTGGGTCTGCCAGGGCGAGACGGCAGAACAAGAGCCGGGTTCTAAATCGAGGGGTTTCCAAATAATGTAACACCACCAATCGGCTCAAGCCCCCACCCAGATTTCTGGGAATTCATGCACTAGCTCCTGGGTACCCCATAAGGGTAATGCTTCCCTGCTTGCAAGCATGAGTCTGAGCGTAGCATGCAGAACTTTTAATAGTAATAAAAACAGAATGTAAAAGGCCAAATAACAAAAATCAGCACTGATCTGGAAAAGCAGTGCAGAACAGATTCCCAACATGATCCCACACAGCATAAGAGCACATATGAACTCGATAGCGAAACCAGCACTGATCTGGAGGATCAATGCAAAACAGGCTCCCAACATGATCCCACACAGCAAAACAGCCACTCTCACTGTCTGCTGGCTCTGCTTGCTGGTCACTCGCACCCTGCTTTCACCAGCTGCTGACTCTGCCCGCTGTCCACCAGCTCCGCCCACTGGTCACTCATGCCATCCATCCCACTGCCAGCCGTTCTCATCATCCACCAGCTCCACCCATTGGTCCCTCACTCCCTCTGCTCTCTTCTTCAGTGATTCAGCTCAGAGAGAGGACTTTCCTCTCAGTGACTTCAGCTCAGAGAGATGGTTTGTTTCTCTCACTGATTTCAGTTCTTAAACCTGAAGTAACTGCAAGCAGCTTCTTCCATTAAAATAACAAAGAAAGGCCTCATAAGAAGCCTAGCCAGATCTACCATTTGACAACAGGGCCAAGAAGTGAGGAAAACACCTCAAGCATAGCTCAAGACCAGATGTGGCCAAACTGCGGTTCAGGAGCCACATGCAGCTCTTGAATGAAAAATTGTGGCTCCTGGAAGAATATCAGCAAATCAATTTAGGAAAGCAGCCCCACCCTAGGAGTTCAGGAGTGGGTCAGGATGGCAGGGAGAAGCACAGCATGGTCTGGATTTAAAAAAACTCACTGATAGCCTGCAGTTTTCTACACTGAGCATCATCTAATTTTTTTACCGTATAGGCCTAATTTTCATGGTGACCTTAAGTAATTATTAGAATTTGATATTAGTGGGATCAATATTTGTACTCTTTTTACAATAAAATTAAAGTGTGCAATGAATTTTAAACTTAGTAATTTTGGAACAGGTAAAAGTATGTGGCCATGTACCTCAGTCTGGCTCTCAAAGGTTTAACAATCAACTTGTGTAGCTCTTGAGTTCCTTAAGTTTGGCCACCCCTCCTCTAGACTGAACTATGCAACTCCTACCCAGCTTGTCTTTTCGAGGCTGAAACAGGCAGTGGCCTCTCTTACAAGTCTCTTTTTTGCTAAGGGTAACGTTTATCCTTTAACTAACCCAAACAGATTTGGAACAATCAGAGAGTAGCGTATCACAAATGACGGTATTTCATATTACCCTTCAGCAGATTTACAGATATTGACAGATTTGTGATCAGATCAACCTCAAACACCATTACCCATATTGCCCTGCACCCACAGTGTATTTATATTAATATGTTCTTTGTGCTCGTGCAGATACAAAGCTCACGCAGACTAGTTGCCCCCGCTCAGAAGCTGTTAGGCACAGCTTCTAGCTCACCCATCTTCGAAGCATCTAAGGAAGTGGGATCTTCTCCCATGAAAGCTCATGCAAAAAATAAATCTGTTCGTCTTAAAGTGCCACACAACCCCTTGTTGTTTTTTTACTTTTGTGATCCCTCCATTAATGATCGGTTAATCGAAGTGCTCAAATAGATGAATACGAAATCAAGGCTTCAAAGAGAGCTGCTGGAGTTGAATTTAGTTGCAAATTGGGTCACATTGCTTCAGGACTTAAAAGGGAGATTGGATTTTTCTCTCTTTCCAACAAGTGATTTGGCCCTGTTACAGTGCGACCTGATCCTGTGACTTACACTCCCCCGCATTTACTTCCTCCCAGTCTGCAAATTCCTCCATCTTCAAAGCACCCAGTGAGGTGGGCTTTTCCCCCACAAAAGCACAAGCAAAAAATAAATTTGCCACAAGACTCCTCCTTTTGTCCAATAGGAGGGAGGGACGGTACCTGGATTGACAGCCGCAGTGAACCAATAGGCTGAGGAAGGCCGACAGCTGCCTATCGCTGATTGGCTGCGCTCTGCTATAAAAAGAGGAGGCGGGCGCTTTTTCTCCCTTTTCCTTCCCGGAGCCCTAGCGTGAGGTAAGTCGGGCGCTCGGAGCAGCGCGGCCCGTAGGGGGAGCGGGGCGCCGCATTCAGCCGCCCAGTCCTCGGAGGCAGCGGGGCGGGGCACCTCAGCAGGCGGCCGTGGGGCGCGCTAGGCCCTGCCGGGCGGGGCCGCCTCAGCCGCGGGGGGGAGGGGCCGCTCTACTTCATACGGGAGCCGGGGGAGGGAATATACACCCCCCCCGCCTGAGGATGGAACGTTCCACGCCACCCCGCGCGGGCTGGGGTCCTCGCGGCCCGTCATCACGTGGTTCTATAAGCCACGCCCCTTCTAGGGAGGCGTGCTAGGGTTCCGCGTCGCCGTCCTGCGGCCTTCCGGCGCGCGGCCGGGTGGGGGAGGGGGCGGGGAGCTCCTGACCCGGCTCAGCCCCGCTCTCCCCGGTTCCTCCCTCTAGGTCATCGCGTCTTTAAACCCTCGCGGGCAATCCTTGGGAGCACCGAGATGCCCAGGGAAGACAGGGCCACGTGGAAGTCCAACTACTTCCTGAAAATCATCGTAAGTGGCTGGGGGGTCCTGGGCTGGCTCCTGCTCGTGGCTCAGGCGCTTCCGTCCTCGATCCCTGCAGCGGTGCCTGGTTCGCTCCGGCGCCGCGGGAGCCGTGGGCTGTATGGAGCCTGGGGGGTTTGGGAGCAAGGCGCCAGCCTTGTAGCACCACAGCTGCAGTTTGCATGGGTTACGCGATCAAGATGGAGTGGGTCATGCTGAGATTGTCTCTGTAGGGTAGAAACACGCACCCGTGGGCTGCATGTGGCCTCTCAGGCTGTTCCCTGCATCTTGTCAATTTCCCAAGGGATAGCCGTGTTCATCTAGTCCAGCAAAAAAACAAGGAGTCATGTGGCACTTTAACAGATTTATTTTTCGCATGAGCTTTCGTGGGAGAAAATCCTACTTCGTCAGATGAGGTGGGATTTTCTCCCACGAAAGCTTATGTGCAAAATAAATCTGTCACTTTTAAAGGGCCACGTGACTCGTTGTTTCCTGCAGCCCGCAATGACACTATTATTACTGATGTTTGCAGTATCATTGTGTGAAAAGGTTTCAGTGGTGCAGCTCTCAGGCTAACATACAAGTCCTGATGCAGTGCTTGTGATGATTTGAGTTTGAGACCTATAGGGCAGGGATGGCCAAACTCACAGAACTCAAGAGCCACACAAGATGAGTATTAAGGCTTTGAGAGCCACACTGAGGTGTATAGCCATGTACTTCTACCTACTCCAAAATTACTAAGCTTAATTCATTACACACTTTGATTTTTATTGTAAAAAGAGGGCAAATATTGATCCTACTGATGTCAGATTCTAATAATTACTTAAGGTTACCATGAAAATTAGGCCTATATGGTAAAAAAATTAGCTGCTGCTCAGTGTAGAAGACTGCAGGCTAGTGGTGAGTTTTTTTTTTAAAAATCCACTCCATGCTGTGCTTCTCCCTGCCATCCTGACCCCCCTCCTGAACTCATAGGCTGGGGTTGCTCTCCTAAATTGATTGGCTGACATTCTTCTCAGAGCCACACTTTTTCATTCAAGAGCTGCATGTGGCTCCCGAGCCACAGTTCGGCCGTGCCTGCTATAGGTCTGTCTCTATTCTGTGATTAGTGCTGTTGCAGTAACATAGTCTCTGCTCTATTGTATGCTAGTGAAATGCAGCCCTCTCACTTCTGGAAAACCTGCTCTGGAGGTACTGATTGGGTGCAAACAGTAGCCTTGTTACAGCTGGGTCTTTTCTTCCTCACTGGTGGCTGCTGTTGCAAGACTCAAAGCTCTCCTTACTGTTGCATTCAAATTTCATCATAAGGGATGTCAGTAGGCTCCTTCAAGTGAGCTTTGAAATAGACCATTGCTTAGCTGAATATACCAGCTATTGGCAGGTTTTTGGACATTTAAAAGTAACCAGGAAGCCTGAGTAAGATCCCCAGAACAGTTGGATCTGAGGAGAATTAAACCATTGTCCTGAAAAAGGTGCACACTGCAGTTGCAAATAAATCAGAGGAGACCTGTCAGTGTTGGTGCTGCTTCCTAGTTTAATGTGATTTAGTTTTCTAATGTTTCAGTGTATTGTGTAGTGGTGAGATGCTATTTACAGTGACTGTAAGCAAAAGTAGCATCTGCTAAAGAACCACACATTCAAGCCTCCTTAATGTAGAGCTTTACTAAGGCATTGATTCTTTGAGGGACTCTTTTCAGAGAAACTGCTTTAATGTTTGTTTAGGTGTAAACATCACACCTTAGCTGAGCTCCTGGTTGTTACCAACTGAAACCTGTCCTAAAGGAACCAAAAAAAATCCTGTATCCCCGGTGGGTTCTTAAACATCAGGCATTCCAGTCAGCAGCCAGTATGTGTGCCAATCAAATAAATTGTGTCTCTGTCACTTTGGGGTACTTGTCCCTTCTCCACCCACTCTCCAAACCAATCCTGATTTGACAATTTTCAGTCTCCTTAGGTTGCCAGAGAGCTAATGCATGGCTTACATTTCTGAGTATAGCACACAGTAGATCCCATTTGTTCACCTAAATGAAGTTACTGGGTGCTAAGCACTCCTGGAAGTCTGGCCATTTTGTTAAGATGCCTGAATGGAAACTACATACATTTCCTGGTCCAGGTTTCTTTGTAAAATTCCTTTATTTTTTTTTCTTTGGTAGCAACTCTTGGATGATTATCCAAAATGTTTCATCGTGGGAGCAGACAATGTAGGATCCAAACAGATGCAGCAGATCCGCATGTCACTGCGTGGGAAGGCTGTTGTGCTGATGGGGAAGAACACCATGATGCGCAAGGCTATCCGTGGTCATCTGGAGAATAACCCCGCTCTAGAAAAGTGAGTAAAATAGTTCTATTCTGCTTCCTGGGGAAGAAAGCTTGATGTCTGGAGGAGTGAAACTGAATAGTGCTGTCCTTTCACCAGGCTGCTGCCTCATATCCGTGGGAATGTGGGCTTTGTGTTCACCAAGGAGGATCTGACTGAGATCAGGGACATGCTCTTGGCTAACAAGGTAAGGAAAGGGGGATGCTATTATTACGGTGCATATACTCAGGAAGGTGTTGGGCCTGATCTGAAGGAAGAAGAGAATGTAACAGCGAACATCCTCAGTGGATGTTTGATTTTAGAAGGCCGCAAGAACTAGGAACCAGATGTTTCCTATATTGTACTTCTAGCTCTGTCATTGACTTGCTGGGACTTGTGAATAACTGGGAGATGCAGAATTCACAGGAGTGCTGTGAGGATGAGTTTGGATTCATACAGTGCTGTCTGACGGCTGTCTTGTTTTTGCTTTTTCACACCATTACTTCAGGTGCCAGCAGCTGCTCGTGCAGGTGCCATTGCTCCTTGCGATGTCACTGTGCCAGCCCAGAACACCGGTTTGGGTCCCGAGAAGACCTCCTTCTTCCAGGCTTTGGGCATCACCACGAAGATCTCCAGAGGTACCATTGAAATCCTGGTGAGTGCTGGAATGTGATGCAGACTGGTGTGCTACTAGCAGGTGAAAAGTCACTCAGAGCTCTATCCTGCATGGCCTTGTGACAGTTTGGCAGTTCTGCTAGTGTGGGGACTGAAGACTTGCAGCTAGTTCATCCCTGTATTTGAATGTTGTGTGTTGCTTTCTATGGTGCAAGATCATTCCCCACTTTCTGTTGAGGATTTGGAGGCATGTCTAAAGCGTCTTCAGAGGAAAATAGCAGAGTAATGTGACAATAGGACATGGTATGGGAAAGAAATGCTAATCAAACAAGGAAGCTGTCAGAAGTTGGCCTGGGTAAATTCTTTTCTCCTACGATTTCACCAAGTTGATCAGGAGAATTGTCCCTTATGGTATCTGAGGAGGTGATCTCCCAGCCCTAACTTCTCATAGGGCTTTACTGGATGGCAAAGTAGGTCTAATTGGCTTGAGCCAGCAAATGCCCCCATCAGTGTCCCATACATTCATCTATATAATTCCATACTGTAATTGAAGCCTGACTCAGGGTCTTGATGCATGAATGACTGGGTGAGGTTCACTGGCCTATGTGTTGTGGAGAAGGTCAGACCAGATGACCATAATGGTCCCATTTGGCCTCAAAATCACCCAGCTGCCTTCTCCTTAGTAAACTTCCTTTGGTGAGGAAGGCTTGCTTACATGGAATAGCAACATGGTCAGTCCCATATGTAGCCTTGGGAGACCAGTGCTCCTGTGAAATACAGCAGTGTGGTGGGAAAGGGTAGCTGTGAGGATCTGGGCTGATATCTCACTTGTGGCACAATTTTGAGGAAGATGTTCCCTGGTGTCTCTGCCCTTTTGGATGCAGGAAAATTGGAGCCCAGAGGCTGCTTCTGAATACCTCCTTTTCATCCATGCAGATATATTTAACTCTGAGATATTGGTGTACTGTTAGCAATGTACTCATTTACTTGGAAGAACTGGGAGAATAAAAGGGGTAGCTTCTGCCAACTAGTCGTGTTATTAATGGTACATGTTCTGTACCGTGAGCCAGGAATTTTAGGCCCAGGTCTGTTAGTTTTGGTGTAAGGTTTCTGGAAAAAAAAGTCCCTGAACAGTTTCAAGAAAGGTAGGCTTCTGAAAGGCTTATCAGCAAGTATCAATCCATTTTTGATAAAACCACTCACAAATTCTGATTATTTAGGTTACTGTTGCTCTACAAGGAATAGTAAATACAAAGGTTAAGATGTCCAAATTTTAATGGCATAATCTTGCCTGTGGGGGAGGTACAGCTCTACATTAAGTAATCTTTAAATCTAGTTTGACGTAGGGGAGAGATTTAGTTCCTTCTAGTGGGACGCTCCAAACCTGTACTTTTGGGATGAGAAACTCATTTGTGTCTCATGGGACAGCCTAGGTCTACTCTAGATGATTAGACCCCGCAGATATATAGCTGTCTGCATCTGCAGATACAGTATGGATATCCATGGACCATTTCTTGCAGATGCAAATTGGATACAGGTCCACATGTTTTATCTTCACAGAGCTAGAACCCTGCAAATATGCGGCTATCCCATTATGCCCACGTCTGTGGGTACAACATGGATATTCGCTGACCGTTTCTTGTGGATGCAGATTGGATATGGATCCACATATTTGTATCCGTGCAGGGCCCTATATTTGATGTGTTCAGTGTGGCTGATTCCATTTGCGCATCTCATAATTATGTGCCTCACTCTGGCATGTGCTTTGTGCTGGGTGGGCTGCTCCTCATACTTCATACAGATTGCTCTGCTGATCTTTGAGCCTGTTTTCAATACAGAATCATTTGTTTGTATAACTCCTTCACTCCCCTCTACAGATGTTAGTAAAGTGAAGTTAAATGATGATGTGTTCCTGTGCCTGGGTTTCCCTGTAGCAATTTCTTGGCTCAGTTTTCTCTCCTTGACTCCCAGAGTGATGTGCAGCTAATCAAGACTGGAGATAAAGTGGGAGCCAGTGAAGCGACCTTGCTGAACATGTTGAACATTTCCCCATTCTCCTTTGGGCTGATAATCCAGCAGGTGTTTGACAACGGCAGCATTTACAACCCAGAAGTTCTGGACATCACTGAGGAGACTCTGCACAGGCGCTTCCTGGAAGTAAGGGCTGCTTGACTGTGCTGTATGCCATGTCTGTTGTATTTTGTGCTGTCATGGGGACAGGCTTGAGTATCTAACCTGAAGTTTGGGAGGGGTCGTGCATTTATTTTTCTTTATTGAACCATGGCACAAAACTAATGCTGAATTCAGAAAGGCTGTTGGCCTGGCATGGTCCCTTTAAAACTGCTCTGTGACATTTCATTGCACCCAACAATTGGGAGAGCCAGAGTTTTCCCAAGATGCTTTGATTTTCCCTCTCACCTTTGAAAATAAGGGCTTGTGCAAATCCTGACCTTTTTGGTGGGATTTTCATGCATCTGTGAATGCAGAGTTTTGATTTGCAACTGAGATGTTTCCTGTTGTGAGGAATGCTCCATTCTGTTGGCTACTGGTTATATATGAAATGCAGACCACACAAAATCTGGAAACACCTTGTAACAGGTGTTACAGGCATGTGGGTCTGGGTTGCCTCTTGTTTGTCTTATCTATCAGAACTACACAACTCTTTCACCCACAGTACCCTTCATTATGCTTACTCATGTTGTTTATGGAAGCTTACTTGCAGTTTAAGATGAGCTGAATGTTTGGAACATGTTTTTTTCCCTTTTCCCTAGGGTGTTCGTAACATAGCTAGTGTTTGTCTGCAAATTGACTATCCAACTATTGCTTCTGTACCTCACTCCATCATTAATGGGTACAAGCGAGTCCTAGCAGTGGCTGTGGAAACGGACTACACCTTCCCACTGGCTGAAAAGGTAAAGTCTAAACTAGACAGACAGGAACAGCTTTTTTGCTGACTAACAGGAGATGAACTAGTCACTGAGCATGAACCCTTACAGGTCTAGAATATTGTACATTACAGATCTGCACTGAAAAGAGTCTCTTAACGCACTTTGTATTAATGATGTGAGCTCTGAGACCCCTGAAGTGAGAAATGTTTGGATTGTGAAAGCTTTGTTATTGCTGCTTCCCCCCCATTTATTTAAAGGGCAGAGCTTTAATTTGGGGTGAACAATGTGAAGTGTGTGTATCTTTATCACATCTGGGGGAGTTTGCTTGTGGTGGTGCATTTCCCTGCTTATTCACCCCCCCCATTTAGGAGCAGCTTTTTGGCAGGGAGGGTGGGAAACATGCTTTTAGAGACAAACAAACAAGGAGTCACAGTTTTAGAAACCAACAAGTTTTTTTTTGTTTGAACTTTTGTGGGAGAAAATCCTGCTCATGTAATAAATTAATAAATTTGCAAGTCTTTAAAAGTGCCACAGGACCCCTTCTTTGTTTTGCTGAACTAGTCAAACACAGGTATCCCTCTAATGCTTTTAGACTAGTGGTTTTCAAACTTTTTTTCCCCCCCCCTCAGGACCCAGTTGAAAAAATTCTTTTATGCCCACAGCCCATTACATCTCTGAGCAATGCACTCCAGTCTTTTAGCAATGGGAGCAGGAGGTGCTGTGACCCACTACTGGGCCCGGGCCCTGGCCCTAAGTTTGAAAACCACTGCTTTAGAGAGCATCCCCAAGTCCTCATCTTGTATGATAAGGCAACATTGTCCTTGTCTGTTGGTTGTTGTCACTTCACTGGTATAATGCATGCTTGTCTGGCCTTGGTTGTACACCCTGCTCTTTGCTCTTCATCTCTGTGGAGCCCCATCTTTTCATTTTGGCAGGAGGATAGTAGATGTAAACTGTGACCTGTTTTGTTCCCTGAAATTTTATTATATGCTTTTATCCTTTACAGGTCAAGGCCTTCCTTGCTGATCCCTCAGCCTTTGTGGCTGCTGCCCCTGTGGCAGCTGAAGCTGCAGCTCCTGCTGCTGCTGCTCCAGCCAAAGAGGAGGCAAAGGAAGAATCAGAGGAGTCTGATGAGGACATGGGATTTGGTCTCTTTGACTAACCCATGCCATACACTGACTAGGCACTTCACCAACTGGCTTAGAGAAATAAAAGTGCTATTTTACACCCTGTGTTGTGTGTTTCTGTGGGGAGAGGGCAGAGTTGTAATGCATCAACTTCTCATTGGTTTGAAACTTAATATATGGATTTTAATTCCAAAGATGCACTTTTTTGATCCTGCTTTGAGTAATAGACACTCAGCAAAAACAAGTACAGAAGAAATTGAACATACTTTTTGAAAACTTTCTCATGCAGGTGAGAGCTTGAGGGCTGAAACATGTCAAATACTTGTCACTTAACGCACTTCTGTCCTGACTACACTTGAAAGTTAATTTGAATTAAAGCAGGGTGTGAACTGAGTGCAAGAGAGAGTCTGAAATTATACCACAGGTGCATACTATAGTTGTTCAGCCATCTGCAGACCACTCCTTAGGCTATGTGTACATGGGAGCTGAGTGTGAGCCTTCCAGCCCAGGGCACCAGACTTGTGCTAGCAGATCTTATGCTAAAACTAGCGTGGTTGTTGCAGCTTGGGTTCAGTGGTCAATTTCTCCCAGCCCTCTTGATCTGAGCTCAGCTGGCTACCTTGTCTCACTGCCAGAGCCAGTATGCTTAGCAAATGGGCTTAACAAATCACTGGTAACTGAAGCACCTACTCAATGCTTCACATCGCTGCCGGTGAATAGGGGGCCTGGCCTGAGCTGCAGTCTGTTTTAATGAATACACACTAAAAATTTATGGTTGATAAGATGTTGGATGGATTGGCTTAGAGACCATGTCTGAATGAGGTTTAGTGTGTCTTGTTACAGCTTAGGAACTGTGGGACATCAGTTGCAGGTCTCTGGTGGCATGTTTAAAGACTAATTTATTACATGAGCTTTTGTGAAAAATCACATGAAAGCTTGTGTAATAAACAAATGTCAGGTTTTTAAAGTGCCACCACACTCCTTGGTGGGTGGCTGTTGTGTGTGTGTGTGTGTTTTTTTTTTTTTTTTTTTTTTTTGCTGAACTACACTAACAGGGCTACCTCCTTGGGAATTTTACACCTGTCACCCAATTTTTTTCTAACTTGATTGTTCTGGGTCAGCCTGGCTTCAGATTCAGCTATGAGGTGTAACAGTATGTTCTTACACTTTCCTGAAGTTAGGCCAGGTGTGTGCTGTGCTCATTTTATAAAGAATGAGTTATTGATGGAAACAAAAATAGTGCGCACACAAAAAGAAATGCAGCCTGGCTGCCAGGGTTTCAGTGTCGGGTGAAGTGAATGATCACTTCTCAAAAAAAGGCCCACCTAAGGCATTTAGACACACACTTTGTCCCCCTAAGTTTTGATGGATTAAAACAATTGTTTCTTAGGGGCCAGCCTACAATTTCTACATAAGGGAGTTGGCTGGCACTTGGAAAGACTAACATCTATTTATTGCATGAGCTTTCAGGGGAGAAGCTGCCCAAGTCCCAAGTGTGCCCTGCACTCCTGCTCTCACCTGGAGCTCGGGGTGATCTGGTAGAAGTAAGGTTATCACATGCCAGGCAAAAGGAGGACACGGCTTCCTTTTTACCCTCCTGTCCTCTGTCCAGCAGGCATTTTAAAAATACATGATTTTGTCTGCCCTCTTACAGGGGGAAGCGCTCCAGGGCCCGCTAAAAACGATATTACATTTCTCCATGTGTCTTCCAATGTCCGCCTTTTCCTGCGTCACACTTTCCCCGCTGTGCGCCTGGTAACCCCAGCTGCCAGGCGCTGGCCCTGCCGCAGCGGGACTCAGTCCCCGGAGGCCACACGCTGGCGCGCGAGGGAGAAGACGGCGGCGGCCCTTCACCTACTCGAGGCATCTCTATGGTACGGCGCCCTCTTCCGGCCGGGTCAGCGTGACCCGGAAGTGAAGCCCGTAGTGCTTCCGGGGTCCGACCGGCGCGATGGCGACCGACACGCCGCAGGTGGGTGCGGGGGGCCGGCCCAGGCGGGGCGGAGATGGAGGCGGCTGGCGGGGCCGGACCCGGGCTCGGCTCCTCTGAGGCGGCTGCGTCACGGGGGGCGGCTGCGGCCGCTGTCACGGCGCGAGGGGACGTGGCGGCCGCGTCAGCACCGGCGCCTCCCGCGCGGGCCGGGCCGGGCCGGCCTCCTGTGGCGGTACGAGCCCGGCCTGCTCCGCCCGGCCCCGAGTTACCTACCCCCTGTGAGCGTCGCCTCGCCTCGCCTCACCTAGCCAGCGGCGGTGGCCGAGCCTTTCCGGCCTGCCGGGCAGCCTCAGGCGGGCGAGGTCGGGGCTCAGAAAGGCCCCTGACAAGCTGAAATCCGCCCAGCTCTTCTCTAGCTCCATGGCACCAGCCCGGCCCCAGAGAGCCTCTGGCCCGTCTCTGCTCACCGTCATGAATCTTATAAACAGCTGTTGGCGCTCCACGGGTGAAACCGACTGTCTCTGTAAGGGGGCTGGGGCAGCTGTGCGGAAAGAGCTGTCAAAACCACAAAGTGAAAAATCAGAAATGTTTTCTTGAGTCTTTGGAGCAGGCTTGTGTGCTGTTGGGAACATGAGTAGGTTTAAAATAAATCAGTATAGTGGCCGTCTAATAAATTGAATGTCAGATACATCATAAAAAGTTGTATTTCATGTTTAACTCTGTAGGATATTGTAATGAAACTTGTGTATGCTCAGACGCGGGAGCGATGCAGGCCCAGGCAAACACCTAGGCCTTGCCCTGGTCTGGTCCCAATTCTGGGCCCGGGCCCTAATCCTTTTCAGAGCTCCAGGCTGGGCCCAGATTGGACTGCTGCCATGGGTGGCTGTCCCTGGACCCCAGGCAGGGTCTGGGGCCAGGGAAGACAGCTGCTGCTGCAGACAGGCTGGTCCCAGCCCTGCAGCCAGGGAAGGCAGCCATCACCACAGGCAGCTTGGCCCTGGACCCCTGGCCTGGGACAGGGCTAGAGAAGACAGCTGCTATGGCTGGTGGCCCAGGGGCAGACCCAAGGCACTGGTGCTGGGACTTGGGACTTGGGGCTTGAGCCCCGTAAGCCCAGCACCAGCAACGCCACTGCTCACATCAATATCAAGCTATTTTTTAAGTGGAATCAGAACTGCTTCATGGTGCGTCAGACCATTTATGTCCAACACCTAATGGAAATTTATCATTTAGTTGAAGTGGTAGAGGTTTATGCTTTATCAGGAGAGTCAGTTCTATGCCTCGTATGGCTGTGAAATTCTGAATGGCTGTGGTGTGCTGAAGAGTGACCATGGTGCAGTTTGTAGCCAGTCTTTGATTTGTTGCAATATTTTTCTCTTGTTTCCTTAAGCGCTCCTCCAGGGTCATGTCTTCATTAACAAAAATGTCTGTCTTGATATGTATCTGTTTAGACTTCAGTTTTTTCATGGAATTTTTGTTTAACTTTCATTGGTGTCTAGATAAATCTTGAAAAAAGAATTAGCAGGGGTGCTTGAGACCTTGCACAATGGCTCTGCATCACTGAGAGCAGGAACGGGTAGCTTTTGCCATTCATGTAAAGTTAGTTGGATCAGTTGGGAACCAGTGGAATATAGTGCAGATTTAAAATTATCCCAAGAGTCTGAAAACTGTAGTGTGTTATCCATAAAAGGCTGTCTCACACCTGTGTATGGTCAATTGGCATCAGTACCTACTAGGCATCTCAATTTTGCCTTTTTAAAACTTCTCAGCTGTGAAATAATGTTACATGCTCCTACCTTAACTGGTAGGCTGAGAAACAGTTACTGTCAATGACCACTGTTTTTTAACAAATGCTTTAGGTTAGTAGCCAGATGACTTACCCTACCTTCTCCTATCCTTGAAGAGGGCACATGGGTTGGAATGGTGATGGAGGTGTGCATAATTAGGAATCTCCTGGAAATTTCAGTCAGTAATTTTGATGGGTCTCTTGCACACAGATGTTTCATTGCAATGAATGGAGGCGTTCACTCTTCTGAAGAGCAAATCCCACCGAATCCATGCCTGTGAATGTACTTTTTATTGCAGCCAGTGGAGTTCTGCTTTGGAGGAGATGGATAAGGATTTGGGGAGTGCACGTGTTTCTTCGTGTGTAGGGCCCAGTTCGGTCTGGTTTCCTGCGTACCCTAATATAGCAGAGGTTTGGGTAGTGGATCAAGGCACTTCTCCCTGTATTGTGCAGATGCAGGCAGTATGGAGGCTATTCCAGCATTGAAGCTGGAGTATTGGATATGAAGCAGTTTGTCTGATCAGTCTGTATGCTGAGACAGGGATTTTATACTTAGGCAGTTCACATGTTTCAGGAAGCCGGCTGACGTACGAGATTGACTCCACATCACTTGCTATCTGCCAGGAGGTGTGCTAAGCCCTTTTGTCAGCATAGAACAAAAATGTTTCATTCATATTTTACAAAACTTTTAGTATTGTTTTAATACATTTGGGAAAAAAAGGCAACAAATTATTACTGGGATTGGATTAAAGCAGTGGTTCCCAACCTTTTTCAGGCTGGGAACCCCTTTAAAAAAAAACAAAACAAAAAACCAAAAAAACTTTGCGGCCTGCTAGCTGATTATGTAATCTGGCCCACTGAGGCAGACTCTAGCCCACACCACTCTGGCAGCACTGCTGGGACAGCTGGTGAGTGGCAACGCCACCATGATGGCCCACGTTGGTGAGGAGCCAAGCTGCGGTGGCTATGGCCCACTGCCTTTGCCCTCCTGGGTAGCTGCTGTGGCCCTTTCCCCCTGCCGGGATCTGGCCACTGGCTGGGAGAGGCAGCCCCTGCAGGGAGCATTAGGGCTGCAGCTGGATTCCGGCCCCGGTAGGGAGTGGCTCTGTGGACCCCCTGCAACATGTCCATGGACCCCTGAGTGTCCCCAAACCCCAGGTTGTGAACCACTGGATTAAAGCATTCTCCTGAAGTGTTTTCAATCCAGACACTACAACTTGGTGCTAGTGCAGAGGTCTGCAACTTGTGGTTCCAGAGCCACATGCAACTTTGTCTGCTCCCATGTGGCTCTCGGCTCCAGATCCCACCCTGCCATCAGGGGACCCTGCAAGTGTCCTGTGCCTGACTCCAGGCTTTGTAAAACCACTGAGGGGCCCTGTGACAGGCTCATTCCTGGTTTTAGGCTCCATCCCCCAGCAATGAGACCCTGTGGCAAGCACCCTGGTTCAGTTCCCCCCAGCCCCCAACAGGAGACAACACCCATTGTGGCTCTCAAAACACTTGGTTATTGAAGGAATTTTAAAAAATGGCTGCTCTTGTCTTTTGGGTTGCCAACTTCTGTACTAGTTCGTGAACATGGAAAATTAAAACTGATTGTGTACCACAGTGAAACTGAGTGGTCTCATTCCACTTGGGAAGCTGGGTTAGGTGTAAAAAGTAAACAGACAGCACAAATGGTGAAAAGTAAATTACTGAAGGAAAACATGTAACAATCTAATTTTCTCTGGTGTTAGTAGCATTGTAAAGAGTTTTTTTATAACTAGGATGTGACTTTTTAAACCTGATAGAGGTTTCAGTTTTAAAAGAGACTAACCCACACAAATTCCATGAACGTGTGACCAGTGTCTTTTAAGGTACAAAGGAAAATCTTTCACATGTTAGTCCTTTTACATAATTTCATATTAACTGAAAGTATGAAATCATATGTGAAATACTTGACATCTGGAATTAACCTTCCAGTGTAGATCATGTCTTGGTGGAAGTCTCCCTTGAGTGAGTTACTGAGTGTGATCTAGGGCAGTGTTTCTCAACCACTGTGTTGGGACACATTACTGTGTCGCCACACAGTGGTAAGTGTGTCACAGAAAGCTCGGAAGATGACTGTATTTGGCCTGGGGCAGGCGGGTCGGTGTGTCCTGTAAGGTTGCGATATGCCATCGAGCGTGTTGCAGTCTAGAAAAGGTTGAGAAGCATTGGTTTAGGGATTAAACTGCACCACTGGAAATCAGAAGGTCTGCATTCAGTTCTAGTGCAAATTTTTCAGCTTTTAAAGATCACATGTACTAGGGGATTGATTTTATTGGTTCCCTGAGTGACTCATGTGAGCCATGTTGCATTGTAACTGTAGTCTGTCCACTTTATAAAAGAGTAATTGGAATCTAATTGTACTATATATTATTGAGTGAGGATGGAGTGCCACATAAACAGATTGAAAATGAGAGAAAGGTCATTCTACTATATATAGGAAAGAGATTTTGAGTTAGCGAACACAAGTAGAGGAGGTTTGCTTTGCATACACATAATAAGTATTTTCCTTCATTGATACATGCAGAAGTTTTTGGCTTGCCAAGTCCCATGGTGGTTTGGATGACTGTATCTACCCACATTGGTTTATTTAGTAAAAGGGGGTGGCTGTGTGCAAAAGGGCCCCTTCTTCTTTCCCTGGTGCCTGTTCATCCTGTTTCTGCAGTCCATATATAGACATTGGCAAAAGAGTGATAAACTTTCCTTGTGTGTATGAATGGCTATTTTAGGTTTCTGATACACTGAAGAGGTTTGCTATAAAAGTGACCACAGCCAGTGTGAAGGAACGAAGAGAGATCCTCAATGAACTGGGAAGATGTGTCACTGGGCAAGGTACTTGTATTTTATCTAGTTAAAGCATTTAGGTGCTATTTCTTTCACAGTGTGCGTAAAATGGGGTTGCTAAAGCAGTGGCTCCCAGGTGTCATTGATTCATATGCTACCTTAACCAAACCAAACCAAACCAAACCTAAAGTGAATGGATGAAACATCAAACTCAGGTACCATCTGTGGCACCTTTACCAGAATTTGGGAACCCCATACTGCACTTTATTTAAAAAGACCTGTGAAATTTGTGGCTTTTTAATTTGAGGCCATAGGGTTGTAGGTATTGGAGCATGTACTTTCCCTCATAAGCAGTTCTGACAATGGGTGTGTATGTATATAAATGCTTGTGTGGACATTTCTCTTCTAGCATGGTTTGCTGGTCCTGGGGATTTGCCGGTTTTCCTGGCCTGCCCTTCCACTCCCCCCAACATCTTTAAACACCAGCAGACCTTAATGTTATTCATAAGGAAAGAACAGAGGCTGGGTTCAATGGCGAAGGTGCTCAGCCAAGTTTATTATTGACAAAGCATGGAACTATTTTTCCATAGGAGCTGCAGGTGCAGGGCACCTGCTCAGTCAGCACACCAGGACACCTTCCCTTTGGCAAGTCCAAAGTTGCTCCCCCTTTGCCTTCTCCTTTTATACACTGATATAAACAAGTTACCTGTTACATTCCATATGTGTTTTGCTACTGTACGGTAATGTGTGCCTGCTAATTCGAACAAAACATCCCCATCTATTATCCTGTCATCCCATCCTTATATTATGAGAGGTGAGTGCGTTCCTGTCCCTCTCCTAAAAATGTGTTACGCTGTGGTACGTGAGAACTCTGGCTGCTCGTGACCTTTCCCATGCTCTCAGGTCAGGAATGTGCTTGCTTGTGTTAGCTGATACCTGGTGCAATGCTGTTGTGCCAAGGCCAGGCTGCTCTGGTTCACAGCCTTTGGTTCACACTGTTCATTATGCCAAAAGGGTCCAGCAGGGCCTACAAGTGTCTCAGATGAGAAGTGAAGATGTAAAATGGGATTCCTGATTATTAACAATTCCCAGTGAAGGGGTGGCCTGGTAAATTCTTATAAGATCATGATTAAGGTCCTGATCCAAACACTGAAATTGATGGAAAGATTTCTTTTGTGTCTGTGGGCTCTGCCTCAAGCCCTAAAGTTGATGTTCATCACAGTCCTGGCTTTTAGGGTTTTTTTGTATAAAAGTTATGCTTTTTGTTACCCTGGCCAGTCTGTTGCTAAATAAGATGGCTCCATGAATGATTACAAATGCAAATATAGCTTTATATTTGTCCTGAGTAATGGAGTTATGGGATTTTCAAATGCTCTTCAATAGTTTAAAATGTATTAAATGATTAAAAATGAAATTTTTGAAAAGATTTTTACTTTCCCCACTGTTTCATAACAACTGACTTAATTTTTTAAAGTTTTGTGGGCTCTGATTTTTTTTTTCCTAACTTCTAAAAGTTAAAATGCTGGCTCCCATTTATTTTTATCCTGACCATCAATCGAACTGGGGCCTTGCTCCTGCAAACACTGACCGACATACTTCAGTATCTTGAATAGTTTCCTTGGAATCAATGGGGCAACTCACAGTAGTAAAATAAAGTACACAAATGTTTGCATGATTTGAGCTTTTGTGATGATTTGCAAATAAACACTTCGGACCCAATTTATTTCAGATCTGCCAGAGAGTGCAGTGAAAGGCCTTTGCAAATTATTCTGCCTCACCTTGCATCGTTACAGGTGAGTATGTGGGGCTTTGAAGGCTGCATATCTGGTCGTTGTGTTGGACTGTTCTATATGGAAATAGGGTTGATGTGGAGTGGAGTGTATGGCTATTTATCATAAAAGAATGCTGTCCAGTAACAGATGCAAACTTTCATTTCTACAGTGTATCCCATGCGTGTTGCTTTGCTAGCAGGGTAGTCTATTGGCTATGTATTACAACACCAAATCATAAAAATACGTAATTTTTAATTAAAAACAAATGATCATCTTGATCTTGCAATTCACTTTGCGTGACTGCATCCATGTCTCTTTTGCAGAGCTTCATGAGTTCCAGGGTCAAACTGTAACTGCAGTTTTGTGTTATATTTAAACTGTCGTCTGTAGTAAAGAAATGGCCAGAAATCCCTCTTGGATCTGCCAGAATTCCTTGTTAATCGTGTTTCATAAGAGGAGAATTGTTGTGTTCCCTCTGGTCAGGTCAGGCTGTCTGTTGAGGTAGGGAACGGGGCATTCGGCCATGGATATACGTGATACAGAGCTTTCTTTGCCTGGTGGAATAGTAAAGCTGGTGGCCAGCATGATGAGACAAGGAGGCAGAGCCCTCTGTGCGGAATCTAGAATTTAGTATATGAAACAAGATTTATAACATTTGCAGATGTTTCTTTTTCCCTATAGAGATGCAGCGTCCCGCAGAGCCCTGCAATCCGCTCTCCAGCAGCTTGCAGAATCCCAGCCAGAAGCAACAGCGAAGAACCTTTTGCAATCCCTGCAGTCTTCAGGGATCAGTGGCAAGGCTGGAGTTCCAAGGTAAGGGCTGGTGAATAGTCCCATTGCTTTGCATGAAGCCATTTCCTGAAACACTGCTAGTGGCATCCAAAATGGGAGCTTTACCACTGAGAAGGGTTAACTTACTGTTCCAGGCAGAGCTAGGGAAGGTGGTGGTTGGTTTGTATTTTATCCTCATTTGCCACCCCAACCATCTTGCCATCTTTGTGATTTAAACATCTCCTGAAGCCAGTTTTGACTCTTTGCTTGGAGAGTACAGCAGCTTGTCCTTTTGCAGACACAGCCCACTGACAGCTCATTTGGAAGGGAGAGGCCTAAGTCTTGTGAAATTCAGGTAGCAGAGTTGCCCTGGATTACAATTTCCTTCCATTGACTTTCAAGTGCAGGGTGGCTGAGTTTAAGCTGCTTTATGAGAGAATGACCTCTGAAGCAACCCAGGAAGGGACGCCAGTCCATCTGGTGTTCAGCTGCTGAACTTAATGATGAACGCTATAGTAACGAAGCCCTAAGAATCTGCTTTGGGTTTGATTCTGCAGGGTGTGCTTGAGGTTCTGTTCTAAAACTTTTTATTGCTGCTGTTTTACGGTAGCAACGAGTTCCACAGGGGCAGCTGTCTTAGTCTAGTTCAGTAAAACAAACAGGGAGTCTTGATCCCAATTAGGGAACGAGGTCAGAAGTGACTATTGTGACTGAGCACAACTCCACTGTAACATGGTGCACAGAACTTCACCCTGTGATCCCTGCGTCAAGCCCCAAAACTTTTGAATTAGAGTGTGTCTTTTTGAGAAATGTCTAATCTCGATTTATCCATGTGACATAGGATTTACCCCTCTTGTTACTGCATGGCAGCAGCTGGCTCTTAAGGGATTCAGATACTGTTGTTGTCTGTAGAGATGTTGACTATGACAGTATTTCTCAATGACCAGTCCATGGACTAGCACTGGTCCCCAAGGTCTCCCCAACACAGTATAGGAAGCCAGTCCCTGGTATCAAAAAGCTTGAGAAACACTGGGCTATGACACTATACCTTGAAGGACAGAAAGTGGTCAAATGGGGCTATGATTGTTAGAGCTCTGGCAGACCTCTGGCTTCTGCTATCACCTTGGAAGGGATCTGAGGATTCCAGCACAGGTAGGAGATGGATCTGTTGTGCCACAGTGGCTGAGGCTGAATGACAGGTGAGCAGTGACTCGGCAATCTCAGACAGGGCCAGAGTCTCTGTAGATGAGCGGTCTGCATTATTTGCAGCTTGGGGTTTCAACTTGCAAAATGTTTGTCTCTTCCTTCTGTATTGGCCTTAGGGATTCCCACAGATCTCAGGGATCTTTCTCATATGGTGATTGGATGTTTCCAGGAGGCAAGGTTTGACCTTTGAGGAGGTGTTCCGGCGATTCTGAACATTTAAAAAGCACCATTAGTGGTGCTGAGAATTGATGTCAAACCTGAGATTTCAATTGTTTGTTCCAGTGAAGCTGCTTCGGTGACTAGATGACACCTTCCAGTTTGGGCCTATTAATGTGTGTATCCTGTGCTAACAATGAAGTGGGATTTTCTCCCATGAAAGCTCATGCAATAAATAAATTTGTTAGTCTTTAACTGCCACGTGACTCTTTGTTTGTTTTAAAACTGAGCAATAGCTCTAGATTTATTCCTTTTCCCCTTTCTCTGACAGTAAGAGCAGTGGATCTGCAGCTTTGCTGGCTCTCTCCTGGATTTGTTTGCTTGTGCGCATAGTCTTCCCAACACGTGACAAGAGAGAAGGAGAAACATGGCAAAAGCTGGTGGGTCCTAGTGTGCTCTGGAAAGGTATCTTGTCCCACAGGTTTAAGAAAGGTGTTTTGAAGTATTGTCTTGGATTTCCTGGCTCCTGTGAACACTCTTGAATGTGACTCTGGGCTTGGTAGTGGTGATCGTAACAGGTGGCGTTACACTAAAACTCACATGCATAGGACCTTTCTTTTCCCGTTGATTACTGTATGTACTTACTACTTATTCTGGTAAAGAGGGAGGAGGTATTGAGTGTGAGATTAATGGCTGTGGCTAGAACCAGGTAAACTTGCTCTGTGCACTTCTGTCTAGAACTGACAAAATTGTTCCAGGCTTGGACACCCCCCAGATCTGTGGCTGAATCCCAATGTGCAGTATCCTGTGCTGGTCTCATCCTGGGTGTCTCCTAAGCAGGTTTCTAGTTACACCACATTTTGGGATGGTGTAAAGAAGCCCTTTCACTGTATTTTCTCTTGGTTGATCTGTCCTGTGAACCTTATTTCTATCACCTTGGAATACAGTACCAACTGGTGATGTGCAACTGCTGTTCTCTTAACAGCGAGCACACGAAAATTTACTTGAAGTCCTATTTAAAGTAATTTGTGGTGAAGCAGTTGCTAGAGGCCTTACTCAAAGTTAGAGATATCATCTGTTTCTTTCTCAAGTGAGACGTATCTGTGATCAGCTAGCCTTAGTCTATACCTGCTGCACTTTTCGGTAGCAGTCGATGGGAAATACACAAGGTACATAAAATACCTTGTGTATCTCCCAACAACTTGCTAACTACTCATTACACATTATGGTAAGCTGATTGGAAATGCCTTCCGATCAGCTTACCAGTACTCCAGTTCCAGGGCTGGAGTTCCTATGGTGGTTTCTGTATTGATTGAGCGGGTCTACACAGACCACTCAGTCAAACCTGGCAGATGGTGCTGATTGTGAGGATTTTGCTGCCATCAGTATAGACTTGGCCTCCATGTGTAAATGTGTCTTCTCCTATTTCTCTTGGCAGGTGGAAGTTCAGTGTTTGCTTCTATTAGAAGTTCTGGGAGGGTCTCACAAGCATGCAGTGGATGGAGCTGTGAAAAAATTGAACAGGCTTTGGAAAGAGGTGACACATGGTGTGAGGGTGTGTGACCTTATTCACTGACTTTTCTCATGAGACTTGAGTTCATGGATGTTATGGTTCTTTTCAACAGAACCCAGGGCTGGTGGATCAGTATCTATCTGTTATTCTGAGTCTAGAACCAAACCAGAACTACACTGCCATGCTGGGGTGTCTGGTGCAGTTCTGCACAAGCCAGAAAGAGCTGGATGTTGTTAACAGACACAAGGTAAATAAGAAAACTGGCCCCTCTTTCTGCTCCACTGTAATCAGAATGATTTTCAATTGTGAAGGGGGGGGCAGATGTTACAGTCAGGCCAATGCTTTACTTCTCTCCATCCAATAGAACAGTAAAATTGCCCTGGTTAAAGCACTAGGGTCCTGCTCTGAGATGTGTTTAGGGAGACAATGGCACACTCAGCTCTTCAGTGTGTCTCTTGCTTTTTGGGAGATGGTTTTGATGCTGGCCTCCCCCAACTCTACGTTACTGCTTCTAGAATGGAGCTGAACATCTGGCTCTCTGGGTTGCTCTTGTGTTTGGGCTGGAAGATGGGACAAAGGACCGTGCTTCCAAATAAATGTATGTGTGGGGTGGTAATGGAAGTGAAATTCAGCATGAATGGGGCTATGTGTTTTGTGGGGAAGCGAGATGGGGCATGACCTCAGGCTCCCTGTTAGCATTCAGGGAGTTGGAGCAGGTTGTGACATGACTGTAAGTGGTGTTCTGTTTGTTCAGAGTGCTCTTCTGGATTTCTACATGAAGACCATCGTGATGAGTAAGACAAAACCTCAGAAGCACTTGCTGGTGAGAAAGACATGACCCTGCTTATGAGTTTGTCCCACGTATAATGTTCAGTGCTGTGCTGGGTGCCTGACTGTGTTCTCCCCATAGGATAACTGTGCCCCCCTCCTCCGATTCGTGTCTCACTCTGAATTCAAGGACTTGGTCTTACCAACTCTGCAGAAGTCCCTGCTGCGTAGCCCTGAGAATGTCATTGAAAGTGAGTCTTCTGTAAAGCTACCAGGGTGGGGACATGAAGAGTTGTTACTTGGTGCTCAGGAGCTGGTGTGGTAACAGGAAAGTGCCACCAAGCAGGCTTTTACCCTGGGAGCAGAGCTAGTTGGCTGGATGGCTGGCTCCTAAGGAGGTGGATGTGGAGAGGTAGCATTTGTGACTGGGTATGCCGTGTTTAGTGCTTGCAGGGAACAGAATAACAGAGTCAAGTGCATAGAATAATCTGGAGTAAATTTGTCCACAGGGAGGCAAATTCTGTGGTTTTCTTCCCACTTCCCATGGCAGCAGCGCCTCTCTAATGGTCTCTGGCAGCTTGGGCTGTGGTGAGGGTAACTGCAAAGCTAAAAGCCAGCTGTTGTTTAACACCACAACCTCTTTTCTGTCCCCAGCGATCTCCTGTTTGCTAGCATCCGTGACTCTTGATCTCAGTCAGTATGCTATGGACATCGTGAAAGGACTGGCCAGTAAGTATCATGACCTCTGGATGGGTTGAGAGATTCCTAGAAAATTTCCTGTGAGTGATGGTACCCGTGTGTTTGTGACTGATGTATTGTTACTGCTTCTTGATTATGAACCTGTTCTTGTCATCGTGGATGTGAGGCGACACTGTGAGATAAAATAGAAATATTAGCCATCCCATTTCCGAAAAAAATAGGGATTTCCTTTCTAGGAATCTTGTGGCTTTAGTGTAAGGAGAAAGGCTGCTTTTGGGGTAAGCCACAGAAAAGTCAGTTAACTGCCTTGGGTTCTCTTTCAGGCCTTACTACAGAATAACTTGGTGACCCTGAGCAATTCACTTAATTCGCCTGTTCATCAGTATTTCCATCTGTAAAATAGGGGAGTATCATTCCAATCTCCCAGAGGGGTAGACTGTAAATTTACTAACATCTGTAACAATATTGATTATATACCCTGCCAAAATGGAAAGGGGGAAATTCTGACTTGGCCAAAGGCTAAGGCAGGCCTTGTGGACACCCTGTTGAGTTGATGTGCATAGCTTGAGTAATTCTTAGCTTGCCCATTCCATTTTTAGGTCAACTGAAATCCAACAATCCACAGCTGATGGACGAGGCAGTAGTAGCATTAAAGAATCTGGCGAGGCAGTGCAGTGATCCATCGGCTGTGGAGTCAATGGGAAGACACCTGTTTGCCATCCTCGGAGGTAAGTAACTCAAGAGTTAATCAGTGAAGGTCAGCTGAAGTTTGATTGCTTTGAGAGTCTTCTATATTGTAGGTCAGCTGTACATTGAATAGAACCCGCATAGTTTTGTTAAGATGGAAGATTGAATGGTTTTCTGGTTTAAAAAAATTCTCTCTCTCTCTCACATGGACTTAATAATTGCCCTAGGTAGGCTGCTTGCAACCAGTCTCTCACTACCTTGTTTTTTGTTGATAGGCTCAGAGGGAAAACTAACGGTTGTGGCTCAGAAGATAAGTGTCCTTTCAGGTAAGGATATTTGATGAACGTAGAGAAGTTCATTCTATAGTGAAATGGATTTAGCAGAAGGTTGAGTACTTGAGCCTTCATTGTCTGGGCTGAGTGCTCCCAACCCAATAATCCTTAACCCACACTGGCTAGAGGGTCTTGGATGATGGTGTGTATTATTGCTTGCAGGCCAATGGCTTTCTGCTCTTGAAGTAGGTTGTTGGCTATTGATAGCCATTAAAGACAAGTTCAAATTCAGAAAGCTTTATAATGTGTAGCCAAAAAGAAAGGATTGGGTGATAGCAGCAGTGACAGAAATATTAAGAGAATTCCTGTAGCTACAGAACCTGATGAATGGCTCAGCTGGGGCAGTGATAGAGTGAAATTTGGGCAGGCAAGGATGAATGTGTTTGAGTAAGGAGGTATCAGTTGTAGTCTACATTATTTGTTTTGCAGTGACCGGGTAGTAGGGCCTAACCAGGAAATGTTTTGTGGTTTTAGGGATTGGCAGTTTTAGTCATCATGTGGTTTCTGGATCTTCAAGTCAAGCTCTAAGTGGAACCATGGCTGAACTTTTCATCCCTTTCCTGCAACAAGAAGGTGAAGATAAGGTTTTCTTTGTTCTGGATCTGGCCCAGCTTCATTCAAGCCAGAGCAGGATGTTGGTGCACAGTGTGTTTAGCAGACAAGAAGTCTGATACACAGATATTGAGTTACAGGCTCCCTTTTGTAGATGCTCATTCCATACCAAACAAACAAGGTGTCCTGTGGCACTTAGAGACTAACAAATTTATGAGCTTTCATGGGAGAAAATCCCACTTCTGAGGGAGCTTTTCTCCCAAGAAAGCTCATGTAAAAAATTAATATATTAGTCCTAAGTGCCACAGGACTCCTTGTTTGTTACTGAACTAGGCTAACACAGCTACCCTTTTGGATCATTCTATACTGATAAAGCAGTCTTGTACAGAGGGTATGCTACAGAAGTTCAGCTTGAAGACTAATGATGGATTCTTTCCCTCATTCTTCTCCATCTTCCTTCTAGCTTGTCAGTGCATTCATTGGTTTGAAGTAGCTATCTTTGCTTTCTCCACATTTCTTCACAGTCCATGAAGGCACTTTGGTACATGCTGTCTCTGTCCTTGCACTTTGGTGTAATCGGTTCACCACAGAAGTTCCCAAGAAGCTTGTAGAGTGGTTAAAGAAAGCTTTCACCCTTAAAACCTCCACTTCAGCTGTGAGACATGCCTACCTGCAGTGCATGCTGGCCTCTTTCAAAGGTACACTTTATGGTCATAATGCTGATGGTTATAGGGGGTAACAGAAGGGTAATTGAATCTCATGCTTCTAGTGTAAACTGATCACTATGGGGATATTGAGAGGGAGAAACTTTTGATGCTACTGTGAGAATTATTTCCCCTGGTCCTCACCATTGTGGACCCAAAAGTTGATCCACCATACTCTAGAACAGTGGTTCCCAACCTGTGGCCCAAGGGCCAAAAGTGGCCTACAGCTCCCGCCTGCTGGCTGCAGAAGGGAAAAACTACCAAAGGACCCAGGTAGAGCATATTTCTACAGGCTAAAAGACTGGTGCAGGCTCCTTGCTGCAACCAAGAAGACAGGAGATCATTGCTTCCCTCACCCTGGCTGTAGAAGGGAGCATGGCAATGCACTTCATTAGCTCCATAGGGGCTGGGTCCCTGCTGGAGCACTGATCTTCTGTTCCCCTGACTGTAAAAGTGAGCTGCTGTCTAGGGACCCAGGTGGACTGCACAGGGCTACAGGACTCATGCAGTTTCCCTCCTGCAGCTAGGGAGATGGGAGAAGGCAGCCTCCTTGCAAAACTCTTTCTATCTGGTTGGGGTGGGGGGCTTGCTGGCAGAGACTGGTGGGCCTTCAGCATTCTAAAAATGATATCTGTGGCCTTTTAGCCAAAAAGAATGGGAACCACTGCTCTAGAATAATAGTCTCTGTAATCTCAATAAAATATATAATATAGCATATATAACCCAAAAATGTGATGCTTGTTGGCGTAGCTGAGTAATATATGAAAATATGCAAATGCTATGGAATTACCTTCATTTTCTTATTGTAGGTGTGACTGAATTTGGACTTTGTAACTGAACCCTGCCTTTCTCTTACAGTAGGAGATCTCAGAATCTCTGTGTTATGAGGGCAGAAAAAAATACTTCAAGAACTAAATTAGTTACCAGGGCCATGATCCTACACTGAGGCCCATGTGGGCACACTGCTGAAATTGTGGGGACTCCTTCTGGGTGCATCAATTTGCTTTGTATCCAATTGCTCATGGGATCACAGACCAAGGCATTAACAATACAAAATGGAAATTTATCCATCCACATTGCTGATTGTGCCATTGGTTTGTCTTGGCTCACCTGGCTAACCTTGAAATATTATTTTCTGAACAACTGATAAATATGAAGAATATATTTGATTTTATTCTTGGATTTTTTTTAATAATTAAAACGCTCTTTGACTGACTTTGGAATTTTTGATGTTTCATATTTGGAAACTTTTTTTTGTTGTTTTGTTTCTAATACTTTGTATTGCATCTTGTTCTGGATTTTTTTAAAGGAGTTTAGAATGTTAATTCAAAAAGTATTTAAAGTGAAAAACCAAAGGTACAATCCCTTGGCTTTCAATTATTTTTGATGAGAGTGGTGTTCATGGACCTTCTAATGGGTTCTGCTTTGGCTTGTTTCAGAAAACATCCTCTGCTCAGAAGATGTCATTCTCTATCAAATCTGAGAAAACTAAGTGGAGTAATTGTGTAGCACTGAGTTGAAATCTTTCACTCATTCATTGTGAACAGACATTGAGTGAGATGGCAGCATGTTGCTGATGAGGGAGGAATGGGAAAATGCCTCTGTTCTCTGCGGATGAAAATTTAGTTACAGTGATGAGCGAAGGAGCTAGAATCCTTTTGGCAGATTATCTGTTCTGGAGATGTCAGCCCTTCCCAGTGGTCTCTCTAGTTAATTTCCATAACTGGATTAATGACAACATAAGCTCTGTTAGACACTCAGTGTAGAGTAGATCCCAAAAGCCCCCATTCTTTTGCCTCTTATCTCTTCCTGTTTCCTCAGGTGACACATTACTACAGGCAATGGACTTATTACCAATGCTTATCCAGACAGTGGAAAAGTCAGCATCTCAAAGCACTCAGGTTTCCATGATAACTGAAGGAGTTGCTTCTGCTCTGCTTATCTGTAGGATGTCTTTGGTTGATGCACCAACTGGTAAGAGCCCAGAAATGAACAAGTTACCAGGACAGTTATAGTGGATTTTCAGTGTTTAAATGGTTTCCTTTATGACTTTGTTGTGGTAATGTCATATCAGTCTGTCTGGTGCTTCCTGATAGAGAATCCTTGTCCGTTTGGAAGCCAGTTAAAGTATAATCCCTGATAAGATTTATGTCCTGGGGGAGCTAGTGGAGGCAGATGTCGTGCAACTAATGTAGAATTGTTGCTTTGCCAATAGCTCTGAAAATCCAATGCCCTGTTAGTGGCCGCTTGTTACAGAAAATATTCACTTAAGTCTTAAATTCCCATAGCTATTATCCAAGGTGTTGTTTAAACCAGTATTAAGAACATCCTTGCTTGTTTTTTGTAGCTGTTTTTCTATTTCATTGGAGGATGGTGGGGTTGGAAAGTAAGGGAAGTGACCTTCAAAAGACATAGCTGGCAACCCCTCCATCCAGTAGAGTAGCGAAGCCATCTGTTCTGGTTGTAGGCTTGCAATTAAATACCACCACCAAAGCTTCCTTCCAAGAATGGTCCAAACTCAAATAGCTGCTACAGCAAAACTCTCCTCTGTACAGCCTGCTCTCTATCTACCACACAACATGCAAATTTCTCTTCCCCTTCTCTTGGAAGACTGTCCGAGGATGGTCTGGATGAGAGAGAGGGAGAGACGTGTAAATGGGACTTTCTAATTCTTGTAATCTCTTGGTTTATAAGTAGATGTCTGTAGTAGAGAGTGCTGTTGTAACAGGATTCTGGCTGGGCGTGTTGGCAGTATTAAGTCTGAATGGGACATCTGGGAGGTGTAGAAGTTTTGTATTTGAAGAGCAGGGAAAGTAGAGAGTCCCAGTTTAAGAGAGAGGATTGAACTATGTTTCAATACAAGAAGTAATTGCATGGTAAATCCTGGCTTATTTTGAATGATCTCAATGGAAAATTTTTCTCTCCCTCTCAGAGTCCAAGCTGAATGGCTTCTGGCAGCTGATTCTGGATGAAAAAAAGCAAATATTCACTTCTGAGAAGTTCTTGCAGTCTGCATCAGAGGAAGGTGAGTTGTTAAATATGATCAGAGTTCATTTGTAGACCTCCAGTTTCTGTTTAGACTTATTATTTGGGACCTCTACAAAAGTTGCTGCTGCCTGTTCGCCATATTGTCTGATGTTCAGAGGCTTGGATTTCAGATTTAAATGAGCAGACTGCTCTGTCAGAAGGTCTATCTAATCTATTTGTCATCCTCTTCTAACATGAATTAGTTGATTACTTTGCATTATCAAACACCTTTTTAAGTGCTACTCTAGATGCTTCACAAATATTCCATGACTAAAATAAATTGGGAAATATCTAGATCAATGAGTAGATTATCAAAAATTTTAGTCTAGACACACCCAAAGAGTGAGGTCTGCTGGAGACAAGAGAAAAAAGGGAGAAGTGGTGGTGTGTTTGGGAAGAAAATGTATGGGAGAACTTGAGGGATTTGTGAAGGAGAAGTAATGGGGGACACAGTCTAAATGGCCAGTTGTTTAATGTTTCATTATTGATTATGTAAGCAGAAATATTCAGCTAAGTTACTTAACAATGCCAGATCATTTCTGATGACTTTTTGGATGACTAAAAGCCCTGTTCTCCTTTTCCCCGTCCAAGTGCCAAAACCTCTAGCATCTTGTGTGTGTGTTGGTGAGGTGTAAGCCAGGGTCATGCTGAAACAGAATCTGAAGACAGCATCAATTAAGTAGGACAGGCTATTGTAGAAATAGTATACACCCAGTTTGAATTCAGTAAAAACCTCCATTTTTGAATGACACTGAGCCAGAATCCCATAGATACCGGAGAATTGCCCAAAAGTTAGGTTTCTCATCACAGGATACATTAGGTCTGAGCTATAACCCTGTTTCTATAACCTGTTATTAGACCGAAAATATCCCTCCTCACATTGCTTAGGGGAATCATGCTAGAACCATGCTAGTAACAATTCTGTTCAGTTACATTTGTACTTCCGGTGAGGACAAAGTCTTGGCTGTGATACTGCTACCTCCTACAAAGGATATGGGGGTTGAGGTTGGAGGGTGAGAAATGGTTGTTTTTTCCAATAAGCTATTCTGAAGTGTCCTGTGTACACGTCACCTGTTCATAGGTTAAGATATAGCCTCAGACCCACAGTAAGCCCCCATGCTGTTTGTCTTACGTATCTTGTGTCTTTCTACAGCCCTATGCACCATATTGCAGCTGACAGAGCGCCTGCTCTTGGATCATGCACATCGGCTTCCTGAGAATAAAGTTCAGTAAGTAGAATTTGTTTGTTTAATCTGATGCAGTTAATTTCCTGAAGCGCTAATGTAGGTTGTGGCAAGGGAGGTCGTGGGACTTTGTATCTACATGTCTGAATGTTCTGCACGACTAGCTCCCTTGCTGAACTTCTTTCTGTCTGTTTTCAGACAGTACCACCGAGCCCTTGTTGCGGTACTGCTGAGCCGGAACTGGCACGTTCGAAGACATGCCCAGAAGACGGTTAGGAAACTCTTGTCGTCACTTGGAGGGTACAAGTTGGCCTATGGGATCTTGGAGGAGATGAAAGCAGTTCTCAAGTCTCATAAGGTGAATGAGCACCGGGTCTTAAGGGGTAGCCATGTTAGTCTAGTTCAGCAGAACAAACAAGGAGTCCTGTGGCTCTTAAAGACTAACACATTTATTTATTGCATAAGCTTTTGTGGGAGAAAATCTAACTTTGTCAGTGGGATTTTCTCCCACAAAAGCTCATGTGATAAATTTTAGTCCTTAAAAATGCCACAGGATGCCTTA
The DNA here is from genome assembly GCA_007922195.1 of Podocnemis expansa. Taxonomy (NCBI): domain Eukaryota; kingdom Metazoa; phylum Chordata; order Testudines; family Podocnemididae; genus Podocnemis; species Podocnemis expansa. The sequence goes on from ML682041.1 coordinate 20,670,966, forward strand.
TTTGTTTTGCTAATCACTAGGTCTCTCTCTTTGCCACTGGTATCTTGGGGAATAGCTCCTGTAGCTTTCTTGCTGTTAATGCTGCTGCATAATGTGATGTCAAAACCAGAATTTTGGCTGTGTGCAAGATGTGTTAATAATGCCACATAATGCCGTTTATTACTAGACTTCCATAAGTGACTGTACAGGTGTCTGGGACCTTTCAGGTTATTTATCTTTCCTTCCTCCTGTGCCTCTGGGTGGCCTTCTGTATGCTTGTGTTCTGTTTTTATTTTGTCTAAGTAGTTACCTATTACTTTCTTCGCTGTCTTTATGTGGCCAGAGTACTTTGTTCCTTTTCTTGATGTGCCAGTTAGTAGCTGTCCCTACCTAATAGTTCAGATGATCTGTTTAGGCTGTCTTCAAAAATTCTGTTTAATAGGAACATTTTACTGGTAATTGTTTAGAAATGAGAAAAGAATAATAAAATGAGAGATTAAATTAAATACACTATAGAAAGCTTTGCTAGGCTTGGACTGTGCAGCTTTATGAAGTAAATTGATTTGCAGTATCCAGCTGCCATAGATGAATTTTGTAAAAGTACCTACCTGGCTTTCAGTGGGATTTCTGCTCCTAAATCACTTAAGCACTTTCTTCCAGTGTAAGATGAATCCAAGATGCTGAGTAGAAATATTTGGGGTAAGGATGTTGGGGAAACCATCTTATACAGATTAGATACACTTTGTTTGAGTGAATGTCCCCAAATCCGTGCTCTAGGAGGGTGACTTGTTTTATCATATCTTTCCCCGCTGGTGGAGTTCAAAATAACCTTCCATTTTCAGAGTTTTTCTGTTTCCTTTGCATTGTCTTTGTTTGCTTCAACCACAGCATCAGCCATGGTCCCATCTTTCCTCCATAGTTTGCACGTTCATAATATTATCTAAGGCAGTTTATTTTTTGTTCTGGTACTATATTATTTTTCTTTGTGTTGAGGAGAGAAGTGGCAAAAGATTGGCGAATTGCAAATTCTGTCTGTGCAGGTGCTGCCCATTGAGGCTCTGGTGACAGAGTCTGGAGAGCTGTCTGAGTTGGGGAAAACATACATACCACCTCGTGTCCTTCAAGAAGCACTGTGTGTGATCTCAGATGTAGCAGGCCTGGAGGTGGACCATGCTGAGACACAAAATCTAGCCTTGGAAATCCTGTTAGTGAGCCATCATCCTTCTTTGGGTGAGTGAAGGGACACGACCATCATACTGGCTATTAGGTGTTCAAAAGGTTTGGCTTAGGAGTCACTCAGTTTTCTCAGCTGCCACTGCTCTGTATTTATTATGCCTCTGTACTCCCCTAAATGTGTCTCTAGTGGAGGTGCAATCTGGGCTTTGGCCAGCTCTCCTTATCAAGATGAAGATAGACCCTGAAGACTTCATTACTAAACAGCTGGATAAAATTCTACCCAGAATCACAACTCAGACACCAATAAACCAGGTGACTAAATTTTGCTTTTCCTGAACTATCTCCAAGGACATCACCTTAGGGGCAAAGGGTGGTGATGAGAAGGGGAGAGTGGTCCATAGGGAGGAGCTCTCTTCTGCCATGAGTGGGAAGGAAAGAGTGCAAGGATGAGAAAACCCTTTCCATAGGAGGGAGCTGAGTGATGAAAGGGAAGTGTTGGGCCAGTGGCTGAGCACAAGGTCTGGGTGAGGCATCTTTAGACAAGGAACTTTGCTCGGAGAAAATGGACTAGGGGAAAAATAGTTTGGGCCAGCACAGCAGGGGCATAGTTTTGTGAGTAAGATGGTGAGATTGTTTCAGTGAACACTGATCACAGTACTTTCTTCCTTGGCAGTCGTCCATGAACGCAGTGGGATCTCTGTCTGTACTTTCACCTCGCCGAGTGCTCCCTCAAGTGATCAGCACTATCACAGCATCAATGGAAAAGCCAGCTCTGCGCCAGGTGACTCGAGAAGAGTTTGCCATCATGCAGACACCGGAGGGGGAGCTGTTTGACAAATCCATCATACAGAGGTAAGGGCTTTTCATTCCCTGTGAAAATTGGAACATGAATGTCAATTAGAGTGGCTTCCAGTCTTGGGGTAAAAGGGCTTTGGGTGCTGCGCAGAGATGCGTGTTCCTGGATTTATAGCAGGAACATGCTCCATCTGCTTCATTGTCCTGATTCTTCTGAATGCCTTTTTCTTAGTGCTCAACAGGACAGCATGAAAAAGGCCAACATGAAGAGGGAGAATAAGGCCTATTCCTTCAAGGAGCAGATCATTGAGCTGGAGCTGAAGGAGGTGAGGCAGGACAACCCAGTGCTGAAGGTTTTAATGACCAGGCGAGCGCCTCTGTTTTGTTGCATGAGCTTGTTGTATATGTAATGGTAGAAATATAATTTTTTTGTGTCCAGATACTAGCCACTGTCACAATTGATTTAAGTGCATTCCACTTTTAGTGACATAAACATGATTACAATGAAACCAGTATATAGTGTATGTGTGAAATTCTCTTCTCTCATTTCTTGTTTGATGCATCTTGTATAACAGTCTATTAATAGGTTCTCAGTAGGCATTCATGGGAGCTTGTAGAAGACAATGGATCCATTCAGCATGTACAGAGTATGCTCCATGGGGACAAGAATAGCGTAGAAGGGACTATGTCAAATTAAAGGACTCTGGATAAGTTGCCATATATTTAATCTGTGGTGAGCAGTGACCCACCCATCCCCCATAGGAACAGGATGAACATTGGTTCTGTCCACATACGTGATATTAATGTCTGGGAAATTGCCTCCCATCACAGAGCTTTTTAAACCTGACTGATGTACAAACTCCATATAAGGATCGCTTTAGCCACCTCTGGACTGAAATGTGTCAGCTTCCCTGGCAACACTGTACAAATCAACAGTCTAGGACGGGAAGAAAAGAATAATACTGTATGCAGTTAAAACTCTAGGAGAAATTAAGGTTGGCAAAAATACAGTGACCTGAGTTTAAATCTGTCTGATATACCATGGTTATTATCTCCTGTCCTTATGAAAGTGCTGTGGAATCATTCAGGATTTCTCTTAAAAACCAGCCAAACAAGAATTTAGTTCTCTGACTCTATACCATGGCCGTGGGGCAGTTTGAACTGGGAGGGTTGACGTAGTCCAGTAGATAGGACACTAGTTTGGGACTCAGGAGACCTAGCTTCATGCGGTCTTCAGCTCTGCCACTGACTTTTTTATAACCATGGGCAAATCACTTCACCATTCCATGCCTATCTTTTTCTTCATGTGCTTCATTCAGATTGTTAACTGTCCAGGGCAGAGACTATGTTGGTGCTATACAGCATGTAACACAATAATGCCCTGATGTCAGCTAGAGCCTCTAGGTGCTACTGTATGCAGTTGGGGAGGAAGAGTGTTACGTACTGGCCCATCGGTGTCTGAATGTCAAGGACACAGCCAGTGCATTTCTACCAAATCCAAAAGTCAAAAAATAGTGTTGCTATAAAATAGGGGAAGCGCAGAGCTCAGGGTTGAGGTGAGGAGCGGTCATCTCCTGCAAAGATCGATGCAGGAGGAGTCCAAGTACAACCAGACTAAATGTAGAGCTCAGTAATATAAAATGTCACTACCATATTCATGAGATGTGGAGATGGTCAATATAAACTGAAACCTTAGTAAACAAATGAACACCGTGTGTGTTTTTGAGAGGCTAATTCCCATCCTATGAGTCAAGCGGTAAATTCTATTAAATTGAGTAGTTGTAATCAAGTATGAAAACATTATTTGCTGGCTAAAATTCCCCAGATTTTTTTTTTTTGAGGCCTTTAACGTAACTTACATAGTCAATGGAAATACGGCATGCTGCTGTTGCCACTCGAGGTGATGGTCATTGAATAATTCTTTCAGTAAAAAAACAACAAGCAGTTGTGTGGCACTTTAAGACTAACAGATTTATTTTTTGCATGAGCTTTCGTGGGAGAAGATCCCACTTCCTCAGATGCTTCGAAGATGTGTGAACTACTAATTCTTCCAGAACAAAAAGCTGGGCAAAACAGGTGCCTTGCTGCTGTGATGGGAACTCATGAAGCTCTGATCTACATCTTAGGGCTTGTCTGTGCTGGAAGTGCTACAGTGGCACAGATGCAGTACTTTAGTGCAGACATTACGTATACTGATGGGGACCGTTCTCCAGTCACTGTAGGTAATTGCGCTTCCTGAGAGCTGGTAGTTAGGTCAATGGAAGAATTCTGGGGACTTAGGACTGCTTAACTCCATTGCTTGGCAATGTTGATTTTTCACACCTTGACCAACATAGCTGGGTGATTTAATTTTCAAGTGTAGACTAACCCTTAGAACAGGGGTCTCAAACACCTGGCCCGTGGGCTGCATGTGGCCTCTAAAGCTATTTCCTGCGGCTTGCAATGACACTATTGTTATGAATATTTGCAATATCATTGTATGAAAAGGTTTGAGTGGTGCAGCCCTTGGGATAACAAACTAGTCCTCGTCCGGCCTTCGTGGTGATTTGAATGTGAGATGCCTGCCTTAGAATATGAGCTCTGTGTCTTTGAGGGGGCAGTGTCTTGATGTTGCCTTATGAGTAGCTAATTTTGAGTTGAGTGCATTTGCTGTTTCCATCTCCTTGCCTCCCATCCCACAGTTTGTGTGAGGTGGTGGTGGCAGTTACCAAATAATGCCAAGAACTCTCTCAACAGGAAATAAAGAAGAAGAAAGGAATCAAAGAAGAGGTTCAGCTGACGAGTAAGCAGAAGGAATTGCTGCATGCACAGCTGGAGAAGGAGTCTCAGATCAGAAAACAACTGAAGGAGGCAAGTTACTGAGTTCACCTGAAATGAAGTTTCTGCGAGCGCTTGTGTGGGGTAGGGGCTGGGATTCTGATGCTTTTGACTCAACACACTTCTCTCCCCTCTGCAACTGACTGGAATGAGTCATTTGAATTAAAAAAAAGACAAATGGAGATGTAAGAACACCCAGCAGTAATCCGTTAACAGCTTTTCATCAGAAACAAGAGAGAAAAACTTCTTCCTTGATTTGCAGACAGCCTTGGCAGTAACCATTGCAATGGTCTCTCTTACAGCTTGATGGTGAACTGGAAGCAGCTGTCGGCCTCCTGGATGCTGTTCTAAAGAGGGACCCTCTTGGCCTTATCCACTACATCCCAGTTCTCATCGGGTCCTTCTTGCCACTGTTAAAATCCCCATTGGCTGCTCGTAAAATTAAACCCCCTTTCCTTTCCTTAGCTTCCTATGTCATGCCTCCTCGACTGAAGACTTTCGGTTAGTATTTGCAATTTTTAAAGATTTCCTGTTCAGGGGCTGGTTTTGTTGTGTGGGATTGGAGATGTTTAAGGTGTGAAATATGTTAGCTAGTCCTGAACATCACTTTGTTTAGCAACAGAACAGCTACATCTCAGTCTGTCCTGGAAAGGAAGTTTCTGCCTCAATGTATCTTTATCTAAATGTATGTTCAGTCCTTGGCTACCTTGCTAAGCCTGCTGAGGAGGGCACTAACTAATGTGAGATTTGGTATTCGCTCATGGGTCTGTAAACTAGCAACTCATAGCAGGCCATCGGATGGTGGTAACACTTGCTCACAAATGACCTGTGTGGAGAACTCTGAGAGAAACGCTGGGTGGATGCGGCTTCTTTTCTTGGCTTTCTTGATGGGTCTCTCAGAAACAGGTGCATTTTTGATCAGAGAATTCAACTAAATCTTGGCTTAGCCTGAAATCTGACTTAAGTGCTTACAGATGGAGACATCCCTCATAGGCAGGGGAGTTTGTACTACTTGCTTCTCTCTCTCCCCCAGCCTGTGGAAGAGCTCTTAGCTCTGTGTGTAGCAGTTCCTTCTCTCTGGGAGTTGGTCATGTTGGGGGAATTTGTGATTTACCTCTGGAATAACCTTTATTACTTGTCTTTAGCCCACTCAAAGACTCTGTTCTGTTATATTTAGGTACTTTGGTGAGTCATGTGACACTGCGCCTGTTGAAACCAGAGTGTGAATTGGATGAATCCTGGTGCCAGGAAGAACTGTCTACTGCAATTAACAGGGTTGTTAGCTTGTTGCATTCCTACACCATTCCCAGCAAGACTGGCAAGGGAGAGCCAGGTGAGAGGTTCCATGGAGGTTCTCCAGGTGATTTATTTATTTAGAAATTTGTACAGCCTCTTTTGAGCTGAAGTGTCAAATTTATTTTCCCAAAATTAGATGGAAAAGCTCCTTTGCTTATCAAAACTCTCTTGTGAAGATTTGTTTTGTTGTAGTAATACATGCTGTCACAAGCATAGTAAGTGCAAATACAAAATTTGCTACTAACAATTCCTTTTTATTTTTAATTCTTAAAAAAACAAAACTGATAATACAAAAAAATAATACTACCGCAGATTTCAGCCCAAGGCCCACCTTGTTTAGAAGAACCTGTAAGCATGCTTCATATTCAGAGCAGTCAACACCTATGTTAACAAAGTGTGGCCAATATTAGACTAAGAGAAAAGAGAAAAAACATGAATCGGCGTTGTTTGTGATATGGAAGAGCTAAGTTGTCTTAGCTTGCTTGCTCTGTGAACCTTGGCTCATCCTGGGTTTTAAGCTGCTCCCCATCTAGCTTAAGTTTGTGTTCCTGTCCCATTGTGATTGCGGTGATACCTGAGGATACAGCCCTAAGAGTTCTCTGAAGAAAATCTAGGATGCAGCTCTATTCATATCTTTAAGACCTCACATCCCAGTGCTATAGCCTTGCCCCCACTATAGTCAGCTTTTTTGTGACTGCAGCATACTTATTTTTCACAGTTCAGTAAGCAGTTGACCATGATACTTGGCACGCCATCTTGGACTTTAACGTCTTGGTGATATTGCAGGATGCCAGTATGTGTTCCCACTGCAGCTCCTGTCCTATTCATATTCAGATCCATTTTAAGATTTCTTCCATGAAAGTGACAGTTTCTGGATACAATCACAATAGGTGTGTTTCCTCGTCCTTGGCAGTTATTCGAACGAATGTCCGACAACTTGCCCACTAGTATGTTGTTTTCGAAACCTGTTATATTGACAAATGCTTTCCCAGCTTTTCAGTTTGAAAATTTGATTTAACATGTTTTCCCATTTAGACTGAAGGTTTTGAATTGCTGCAGTGCTTAATGTTTCTTAATAGCCAAAATATTTTTGATTTTTTAAATGAAGCTTAATTCCTTTGTTTATCTTGAAATTACCCCTTCAGAATGTGATGTAATCAGTTTTTGAAGCATCTGGGTACATTTTTACACACTTACATGCAGTAATTGATACTGGGTGAACTGAATGCAAAATAGCTTTTCTCCCTGATATGCCCCTTCAATCTTTAAAGAGATCAAGAACCTCCCTTGCTTAAACCCGTAGTGGAGCCAGTGCTTGGGCCACAATGAGATGTGCACCAAAGTTGCCATACTTTTGATCTAGAAGATGGCTAGAAGGAGCAAATTACATAGCTGTGGCTTCTTCAGCCAAGCTACCACTGTACTAGCATTACATAGTTACCAGCTTCCCAAGAAAGAAGGGTCTTTAATAATTCTTTCTTGAAATGCTTTGACAGCCTGTGTCCTACATGAGAGAAGCTGGATATAACACTGCAGTGTTGTGTGTGCAGAGCCCTTCATATTTGCATTTGAAATTAAAATCTGCCCTTCACTGATAGAGCAGGTAGAAGGCAAACGTTTCTACTGGATGCTCACTCTTTCTAATGCTACCTGCTTCTCACTGTATTTGGAAAAGGACTGGACCTACAGTCCCATGGGAGGAGTCTTACGAATACTGGTCCATACCTAACCAGTGACTATATTCATGCTGTGCTCTGCAATAAATTACACTTGACAGTATAGCCTGAAACTGGGTGTTAGAATCATTTATTTTGCACAGCCTCTCTAATGCTTTATTCTCTAATACCTCACTGTTTTGGACCGGCTGGGAGGACTGTGTGTTTCATACCCTTTGAAAGCTGATTCACTGTGAGAGGAAAAGACCCAGCTGGCCAACAACTGGAGTGCAAAATGCTTTATTTGTTTTTGAGCCTCAAGCCGAAGAGAGGTCTTGTCTCCTGGAATTCACCTGAGGGCTTTGAGGGGATGGCCTAGCTATGATGATAAGTATTGTGCAAAAGCAGCAATGCTGTTGATGCTGAACTCATCATCTCATTTCTTTTTTCATTTTTGTCCCTTGAATTTCAGTGATTCCTCTTCCTCTTTGTGCTTTTTCTGCACTCACCAAAGTGTCTTATCTCATTTGTGTTCCTGATATCACTTAATTAAAAGCTCATCACACTGGTGTAAAATGCATTGGCACTGCTGACAGACATCTCAGACCTCCCAGTACTGGGGCCTGAGTAGCACTGCTGTTGAAGTGAAATTGCAACTTGACAGCTGTTGGGCAAGTGGGGTGTTGTGATTGCTGCTTCTGAGTAGTTAAGAATTGTGCACTTTCTGCAGTGTTTCTTACCCTGTCTCCCAAATCCACTGTTTACGTTTTGCCTCTTTTAGGCTGTAAGCTCTTTGGGGGATTTAGTGTGTGTTTGTATAGTGCTGAGCACAATGAGGACCAGTCAGGTTGTGGCCTTTAGGGGATACCACAATATCAGTGTTAGAGAACAAGAAGGTAACTCATATGCATCTGCAGAGTAAAAGAAGGGCCAAGAGAATCTGCTGCTCTCACAGGATATTTTTTCTTTCTACCCATTGCAGGCACTGCACCGTTATCAGCCCCAGCGTTTTGTTTAGTCTTTCCTCTCCTAAAGACTGTACTGATTGAGACACCAAATGATAGTGAGGAGAAGGAGGCTCTCATGGTCAAGATCTTACAGATCCTTACAGTCCATGCCCAGCTGAGATCATCAGCAGCAAGTGGACATATGTCATTGGTGGATGAGGTCAGTAATTTTCCCTTCCCCATGGCTGGGAACTGGAGGAATGGGAGGAGGTTGTGGTGAAGTTTATTGCATTACAGATTAGAGTGCTGTCTAGGTGTGGTTAATAGGGCACTGAAGCCTTTGCCGATGTATCCTGGGACAAAAAGCTCTGGGCAGCTACTAAGTTGGCCCCTCAGCAGAGCTTGCTAGTCATTGTATGTGGAAACAGTGATTATATGTAGTCTTGTTGTGGGCCATGCAAGTCCTGAGATATTAGGGAGACAGGTGATAAGTTAATATCTTTTATTGCAGCAGTGTCTGTTACAGAGAGAGACAAGCTGTCAAGCTACAGAGCTCTTCCTCAGGTTTGGGAAAGGTATTTTGAGTGTCACAGCTGAATACAAGATTGAACAAAGAGTTTGGCGTAAGTAGTTAACATACATGCCACTATCTGTTCTATCCTGTATGGTATTCAGCTGTGTGATTTTTCCCAAACCAGAGAAGGAGCTCTGTGTAGCTTGAAAGCTTCACTTGCCAACAGAAAATCATAACAAGGAATCCTGTGGCACTTTTAAAGACTGATATTTATTTATCACCTGAGCTTTAATGGGAGGAAATCCTGCTTGCCACAGGACTCCTTGTTTGTTTGGCTGAACTGGACTAACACAGCTGCCTGTTTGGAGCTGTCCAACAGAAGGTGCTCCAGTGAAAGTTATCATCTCACCTATCTTGTGTCTCAGATATCAGTGAAGTAGTTTACCTGCTCCATGCTGCTGAACTACTTTGTATCCCTTCCCTACTCCCCTGTTCCTAGGCATTCAGTCTGAGACTTGTTGCTTTGAAACAATTCACAAATTGTCAAGTTGTTGGTGGTTTATTTTAATTATCTGCTGTCTTTTTCACAGCATCTAGGTGTTGTGTGGTAGCCAGTGCTGGTTTAGGGGCCTGTGGACCCCACCTGGGACCTCAGCACCATCCCCCCTGCAAATCTACAACCCTGCCCCGTGCAGGAGGGCTGGTGCTTGGCGGGGGTATGGGGGCTTTGGGGCCAGGGTGGCCCCAGCTATTCTAAGCAGCTCCCCAGAGCAGCCTGCACATGTGGGGTGGCCTCTGGTGTGGCCTGGCCTCTCTGGAGGCTGTGCCGTGCAGCTGGTCCTGCCTCCAGGGACGGATCAGTGGGGCTGGAGAGCAGACCTGGGCCTCTCGGCCGGCCCTCCCCGCCTCTGGGGGCATGAGAGATGAATGCAGAGCCCAGCTCTGGCCCAGGGTAGCTCTGCTTCACCCCAGCACTGCTTGGCGGAGGGCCCTCCACATTATGTAAACCCCTGGGCTCCACATAGGCCCATGGGTTAATCCGCCCATGGTGGTACCTGATTTAGCACTGATTTGGTGCTATGTAAATAACATGATTGCTCATTGTTCATCTACTTTTCCCTGGACTCACTGGTTGGTAGTAGAGGACCTAACTGCAGTTACTTGGTAACAGCTTAGTCAAATATTACTTTCCCTTCAGAAGTGGCTCAGCACCTCTGACTTAGCTATTTTTAAAGAGTCTATTTCCTTGGTACTGATTTGCCCAGCTACGTTTACTCTCTGTGTGTCAGATGTAACGATCCAAGATCTTTTTTGTCACTGGTGTTGGAGGAGTGCGGCTGGCATTGGAGTGCGTTTCCTTCTTGTCCAGCTAACTTGCTAGCTTTGGATTTTGATTGCATGGTAGCTTTTGGGGTTACTTTTGGACATGTTATTTTTGGAGTGACAGGATGTTTTTTCCCCCTTCCTAGAATGGCCCCGAGTTACTGCCTCGCACAGATATGGTGCTGCTGTTGACCAGGGTGATTGGAACAGGTTCTCCTCGGTTACAGGTGAGCTGTCTGCTTGGTTTCACAGCATGGACCCAATATCAGCAGCTGAATTTATGAAATATACTTATCAGTTCTCAGTCTCTGAGGCTAGCTATTCACTACAGTCATGTACCACCACCGGTTGTTTTATATGATGCCAGTATTTTTCCAGGATTAAAAGCCTTTATTCTTCTTTTATTGGACTAATTAGACATCCCCTCCTCTGGAATTTGTCCCTTTTCATTTTCTCTCTACGGCTTGTTTAGCAGTCCTTGTCTCTCCAGCAAAGATGTGTAGAAGTGGCTCCATTAAGAGTCCAGCTACACTGCTGTGTCAGCATTGGCGTGGATGTCGATGGGGAGGAGACAGAAAAGCCTTTCAGAGCTAAGAAGTGAAGCACCATTGCTGCCTATCACACAGCCACTGCATTGTCTGTTTAGATTTTTTTTTTCTTTGTTGTAGTGTAGTCTTATTTTCCTGCATTTTGTGTCTAACAAGTGCTATGGGCAGAAGAATAGCACTTCTTTCTCTAATGGTTTCTAATCGTGTTTCAGGTTCTTGCTTCCAATACACTGACAGCTCTGTGCGCCAGCAGCAGTGGAGAGGATGGCTGTGCCTATGCAGAACAGGAGGAGATTGACGTGTTACTCCAGGCCCTGCAGTCTCCATGCATGAGTGTTCGAGATGCAGCTCTCAGGGTAGGTGTGAAAGATTTGTTCTGACTTTCCCCGTAATTTCAGGGCTCTCCAGTCCTTTGTGCAGGCTCCTAGCCCCATGACTGAAATAGTTCACCTCACTTTTTAGGCCAGTCTCTGAGCCAAGCTCTCTAAGAGGAAATTGTGACCACTAAATGTTCCCACTGTGGACGTGTCAGAGCATTATTCATTGCACTAAAGGGGCTGCATGGGTTTGTGGTTCCAACAGCAGTTTTGGCTGATCCTCTTCTCCTTTCCCATATGCCTATGTAAAGTTTTAGCATTCAGGTTGCCCGTAACAATTAGAGGAGTTTCTGGTAGCTTGATGCTTCATATTACAAGACTTTATTTCTGATTGCTTGCAACTTTGCCCAACTTTTATCTGGAATTGAGAGCAGGGAACATCTCTTGTGCTTTCCATCCTTTCTCTGGGAGGGCGCCTTGGCGGCATGGAGGAGGTAGATTCCTGACTCCAGTGCAGAAAAGACAAGAGCTAGACAGGGAGTGGGCTGCCAGGCGCACAGAGAGAGCAGACTGGGCCAGAGAGCATGGGAAGTGAGTGGAGGACTGGATCTGAGAGTTCGTGTAGGAGGTAGCTGGAGAGTGGGACTGGTTGGTCAAGGAGACTTGGTCTGGGGAAGAGATGAGTAAGACTGAATGATAGTGGGGAACTTTGGATGAGGAGCAAAGACTGGGGAAAGAGTGAAGTTTGTAGGGAAGGAGATTGGGACTGGGACGAGGGAGAGGCAGGGAGAAACAGAACAGGCACAGAGAGGGTCAGAGCAAGCTTGAGGAGAAGAACAGAAGGGTCTGTGACTAATAGCAAGGACTTGGAAAGTAACTTAGTAGTCTGGAGTTTTCAGTATTTCTTTATTGCTAGAAAGTATCTGAAACTCGCTGGCAAAATTTGTGTCTCAGGTTGTACACACAACTTTAATTCTGGCATTTTGGGACTTCTGAGTACTTGACTTTGCAATCCGAATACTATTTTAATGAAGCTTTGATGAGTAGTTCATGTTATGCTGGTGTTTCTTCAGTTCAAGAGAGCACAAATGCTCTGAGGGAAGAAGCAATCTAGTTATTGGTGTTTTTATTCTGCTTGAACCCTGAATTGGAAGAATATATTTTGTCCCGGCACAGTATGAGATGGCTCCAACTCTTGAGTCCTGACCAGTGCTAGATGTCTAACAGATCTCTCCTTGATGCTCTGTTGTAGAAAAGCAAGTTCAGGCAGGCATCTTCCTCAGAGTGTACACAGGATTACTCAGATATTTCTTTCCCTTTTTAGGGTATTTCTCACCATGGTAACAATAGCAAATTACTGCATATTTATCCTATTCAATATAAGTGTGGTTTCTGTCTTTTGTTGGGCCCCTGAGCTAAGCAGTTACCTAGGTCTGGATTTCTAAGCAGCTGAGAGCTTTTGCTTGGGTGCTGTACCTTATTGCACTGGTCTTCTGTTCTCCCACTCTCCCCTTCTTAGTCCTCAGTCTCTGTTTTACTGGTGATTAACAGTGAAGTTCTATTGCCACCCACTTTCTCAATAAATTGCAAAATATGTTCTTCAGAAAAGTGCATGGAACCTTTCTATTTTGTGTGAGAGCAGTGAAATGGTTCTTTGATTGGCTCAAGCCTCTTGGCTTGACTTTGAGATGGCATAAACATGTTCCAAATGAAATGGTTTTTCCTGGTGTCCGCCATCCCCCTGATCTCTCTATTACCCTGTCTCTGGCTGTCATTTTGTGTTATTTGCGACAGCTTTTGTCAAAACAAAAAAAGTGTCAAGATATATTGTTCTGCAGAAGGTTAATTTAATCAGTCCTAATTTTCCTTTCCATGGAAGATTTCCTGTATTATGATTCAAGGTCACCTTTGCTAGGGATGGCTATAGAGACCAGACATTGGCAGTGAATGTCCTGTCATTTCATTCAGGGACTAATGGAGTTACAGATGGTGCTACCAACACCAGACAGTGATGAAAAGAATGGATTGAATCTGCTGCGTCGGCTGTGGGTGGTAAAGTTTGATGTGGAAGATGAGATTCGAAAACTGGCAGAGAGGTGAGACCTTCACTCTGTTTGCTTTTCACATGGACTCTTCCATAGAGGATCTGTGTAGGCTATGCCCCTAGAAGGATGCAATTTTAGATCTGTCTGGTGTTTTCTGGTTAGAGGGATCTCTAGTTATCTGAAGAATGAAGTCATCTTGTTCTGTGACCTGCAGACTCTGGGAATCTATGGGTCTGGAGCTGCAGCCTGATCTCTGTTCCCTGCTGATCAAAGACGTTATCTGCTATGAGGAAGCAGTGTGTCAAGCTGGTGCTGAGGCTCTTTCCAAGGCTGTAGAGCAGTATCAAAACCAAGCATCTGAAGTCATGAGTAAACTTATGGAGATTTACCAGGAGAAGCTCTATGTAAGTAGCTGCTGTTGTGTGGAGTTAAAGGGATGAGCCACATGTGCTCAGTAATAGGTCTCTCTTAATCAATCTGCACACTCACCACATTTTTCTGTTGGTGTCACATACTTGTCCTTTTTTATTTTTTAAAATGTGGCATTGCAGATGTGGGAGGCATCATGGATCTTTTGAAGGCTGAGGAGAGAAAACTAGACAGAACTGCTAATAAATTTCTGTTACAGAACTTGTTTTTTTCCTTTCATGCTTTGTCAGTGCCCTTGGAGAGGCCTGTTGATTAAATTTATCCATTTTCCACTCTCAGAGGCCACCTCCAGTTTTGGATGCTCTGGGACGGGTGATATCTGAGTCTCCACCTGACCAGTGGGAAGCAAGGTACTGTTTCTCTTTGCATTCTGCTCTTCACTTCTAGTGCTGAGTGAGATGCTTCAGGCTTTTGCTCATGTTACTGTAGGAAAGAGGGGAGCGATTGATTTAGGGATGGATTTGAGGAGTAAATTCTTTGCATTCTTACCAACTGGTGATTGCACATTCTCCCCAGTTAAGGGAAACCTGTCCTCCTTGGAGCAAACTGTACAGACCAATTGTTCTTCTGCAACATTTCCAGATCCATCTGACTATTGGGCTTCAGAATTTCATCCCTGTCAATATCATAAGCACAGAATCTTTCCATGTCAAAATGAATTATTTGTGATTTATTGTCAACAGATTCCTAGTCTCTGTTCTGTGCTTAGTGAGTGCTAACTTCAGTGAACTGGACAAATTCCAACCTGGAAAATTACGTTCTGTCTACTGAAATACTTTCTGTCGTTTTAATTGGATTCTGTATTGTTCACTGCTTGCCTTAAATGAATTTGTTCCTTGGTGCTAGTATGCAGTGTTACCCAGCTAGTATGTTTCAGTGGCTGATCAAATAATTCCTTTGGGTTTGCGTACAGTGCTTGAGATCCTTTAGGATGAAAGTTGCTGTATAATTCCAGATTACTGTTCTTTTGGGAACTTGCAGCAGGGAGCTGGAAGTGCTCTGAGATCATCTCTTTGAGAAAAGTGGTTCAGCTGCTGAGCTGTCTGAAAGGTTATGGTTCCATGGGGTACTCCTTGTTAACTCTTGAAGTCCGTGGGAAATTGGAAGTGTGATAGCTGCAGAAAAAACAAGTGTTTACAAAAGTCACTCTTCTGAATCATGGAAGCCCAATTCAAATGTAATACATTTGTATTATATAGATGTGGCATAGCCTTGGCCTTGAACAAACTCTCTCAGTACCTGGATAGTTCTCAGGTGAAGCCCCTTTTTGAGTTCTTTGTACCTGATGCTCTTAATGACCGCAGTCCTGAGGTCCGGAAGTGCATGCTAGATGCAGCTCTTTCTACACTCAATACCCATGGCAAGGTAAGCTCAAATCCTCTTTTCTGTTGAAGATGGGAATAAATATGACTGAAACTTGGATTCTGTTTTGAAGCCTATACATTAGGGAAAGCCACAGGGAGATAGGAACTGTTGAAAACCCTCATCTAATGAAAGTTCCTTTTTCTAACAGATTTTAACATTGTTCCAATAGTGACTAGTACAGACTAAAAGCCTAAGACTCTCCTCTCACTTCAGCTGAAGTGACTAGAATGAGATGGCAGAACACTGGTGTAACAAAAGTAGAATCAGGGTATAGGTCTTTTAAACAAAGATAAGTAGTAATACTTCTTGTAAAAATGTGGCAGTGAGCAATGTCGGAAGCTGCCTGTGTCTCACAAGACATCACATATATAACTTTGATATTTAAATCTCATGGTGTTGGGCTCTGAGAACTCTATGTACAGTGGAACCTCAGAGTTATGAACACATCAAGAATAGAGGTTGTTTGTAACTTAAGAATGTTTGTAAGTCTGAACCAAGTGCTATGCTGTTCTTTCACAAATTTATAATGTAACATTGACTTAATAGAGCATGGGAACTTATGCTGCTTTCCCTTTATTTTTTAGTAGTTTAAATTTAACACAGTACTGGACTGTATTTGTTCATCTCTATGGCTGCATGATTTTGTACTTCTGCTTCTGAATGAGATGTGGGGTGACTGGTCAGTTCATAACACCACTGTTCATAACTCTGAGATTTTTCTAAGAGGACCTTATCTATGTGAGGCCTTGTGTACATCCTTAGACCCTTTGGCATTTTAAAAATGAATCAAATTGTAAAATAAAAATAGAAAATGCAGTGTAGTAAAAATATATGGGTGTTTTAAACATAGACAGAGTATGGATCTGCCAAGAAAAGATGTTATCAAATCCATAGCTCTGTACGCTGCATGGATTTTGGAAATGTGAGTTGGAATCTCTCATCCAGGCTTCAAGGCCTCACTTTGTGACAGTGTCTCTCTCCCCCACCCAATCTCTGTAGTCAGGGAAAACTGTGTTGTCATCACTAGCTAGTGTTTCTCCTTAGTTGCTTGTCACATGTGCAATATGAGGTACGCTTTCCTTTTCCACTTCTACTTAGTCAGGGAACAAGACAATGAGTGCTAAAATCCAAACCAATTCTCTCACATGGATCAATACACGCCATTTTTACCAGACCATTGGGCTGGTAAGTTTGTTTATCTATTTTTTTATATTTAAGAAGTCTTTCATAGGAAATAGCCATAGCTGTAGGATGTCATGTAGTCCGACATGCTGTAGTACATGAGACTATCTCTGTATGGAAAATTAACAATAAATGAAGACTCGCATAGTTTTTGTCACTGGTAAGGGCAACCAGATCTTGCTGCTCAGAGCAAATCTCACACTGAGAGTGGACTCCAGCAGCAAGTGACATGTTTTTCATTTCGTTTTTCAGGACAATGTTAACTCTCTTTTGCCAGTGTTTGAAGAATTCTTGAAAAATGCTCCAATTGATGCCAGCTATGATGCTGTCAGACAGAGTGTGGTCATTCTGATGGGCTCGCTGGCAAAACATCTGGACAAGAGTGACCCTAAAGTGAAACCAATTGTTGCCAAACTGATAGCTGCCCTGTCCACTCCATCCCAACAGGTACCTTCTTTCCAAAGTTCTCAGGAGCCAAGCAGAACCAAATTAATTCTCTGACACCTTCATGGATTTCATTTCTTGCTGTCATTCCTGTGTTTGGAGATAGAGACTCTTGGCACAAGAGGAGTAATGACTTAGCAGTGGCTTTAGAGTGTTATAAAGGGAATGTGTACCCTCTAATCCAGTGGTTTTCAATTTGTGGTCTGTGGACCCCTGGTGTTTCACAAACAATGTCTAAGGGATTTAAGGGAGGTTGTTGATTCCATAGAACAGTGGTTTTCAACCTGTGATCCACAGACCCCTGTGGGGCTGCAGACTATATCTAAGATTTCCAAAGGGGCCTGCACCTCTATTTGAAATTTTGTAGGCATCTGTGAATGGAAAAAGGTTGAAAATCACTGGTCTTAGCAGTTAAACACTGAGATCAAACATAAGTTCAGATTTAGAAACACAAAACGGCAGAAACCTGTTGTTGGGAACATATCTGTGGGTCATTAAGGTGAGTGGTTGAGAAAGATTATTGTTAGTGACATGCACCTTATGATCTGTTTGATAGCTGAGGCATTTTTCCATAGGTCCAGGAGTCTGTGGCAGGCTGTTTACCACCTCTTGTGCCTGCAATTAAAGAAGATGCAGGAGGAATGATAGAGAAACTAATGCAGCTGCTTTTAGAGTCTGATAAATATGCTGAGCGCAAAGGTGCAGCTTACGGACTGGCAGGCCTAGTCAAAGGCCTTGGCATCCTCTCACTCAAACAGCAGAAGATGATGACCACATTGACTGATGCTATTCAGGATAAGAAGAATTTCCGACGGCGAGAGGGTGAGTGACAGGTGCTCTCTCCTCCATCTTTTTGAAGTTTATAGATTTGATCTGCTGACACATGTGGCAGAATACTGATAGCTGTCCTTTTGTCCATTTACCTAAGACTGACTGGCTGACTTCCTTAGGAAATCCTGTATCTGGATTCTCTTTATTCACTGAATTGATATTGTTAGAGTGGGAATTGTGGGTCTCCTGAAACCTTTGATGCTCTCGTACAGGGTGCTTTAACACCTGTACCCACCAATACCTCTCAGTAAGATAGAGGAAGGAGTCTTAGTCTCTGGAATGTGCCCTCACTCTCATCCTTCCCGTCTCAGATAAGGGTGTTGCTAGTTTTCCTCAGAGCAGTAAGCATAGAACTTTTATCTGATCCAAAGGTGGAGATGAGTTTTTAAAGTCTCTTTGTGGCCTTTCCTGCTGGATGTTTCCTTTTGTTTCCTTCACACTATTCCAGACTTACACTGGGGCCCAGAAGGCTGCCATGCTGCATTTTAATGGCATCAACCTCTGCACATTCTGTGGTTGACAAGAGTTTCCCCTCTGGTTCAAGGAAGGAGAATGAGATGCCAGGAGAGTTTCCAGATCTGAGTTTCCGACAAAAAATTAGCTATTACCTCCTTAAACAAATCTGATATCCATTTCTGATTTCTCTTAGAGTGATGTATTATTTCCTGATTATTCCATCTGTTTCTCTAGGGGCTCTGTTTGCCTTTGAGATGCTCTGTACCATGCTTGGGAAGCTCTTTGAGCCCTATGTGGTTCATGTGTTACCCCATTTGCTGCTTTGTTTTGGAGATGGAAACCAGTATGTGCGAGAGGTGAGTAAGAGAGAATATGGGAAACATGATTATGAGAGAATATGAGAAACAATAGCAGAAACTATTCTTATTCTTTTTAACTCTTTGAATAAAAACCAAACCAACACTTATGCAAACCACAGACAACTAGAACTTAATTTCATTAATAACAATAGTATTATTTGCCATTGGGCATTAAGTCTAGGTTGGGGCTGTCTGTCAACTAGTTGTACTGCTGGACATGCACACTGTTTACAGCAGGGCCCCGTCACACTGGCTCTTTAATGGAGTGGGAAGAATCAGCCATCAGGTAGTTTATAAATGTCCTCTTTCCTCCTTTGAGGCTGCAGATGACTGTGCCAAGGCAGTGATGAGCAACCTGAGCGCTCATGGGGTGAAACTGGTACTACCATCACTTCTGGCGGCACTTGAGGAGGAGTCTTGGAGAACCAAAGCTGGTATGGAAAGCGTTTGACTCTGCTGTAGTTCAGAGGAACTTGAAGTTCACTGAAACACGACCTGTCCGGTTTACTCTTTTGTTCCAGTAAATGTTGTGCTATGTGATTCTATTTTTTATACCACAGCAGAGCAGGTGGATTTGTCAATGAATGTGTTCATCTAGTTCAGAACACATTCATGGGGCATCTTCTTGTGACTGGATTCTAAGAAACTTGCTCTCGCATTGACAGATGTAACAGAAGAGCAGGAATCTTCCCTCTCCCCCACTCCTCCTAAAACATTTTTTAAAAATTTCCATTCTGTACAACCACTCAGCAATGTGTGTGTTTTCTCTCTGTGTGGGGCTCAATTTGAGTTGCGTGCTGCCCTTGCCAGTCTCATCCATGACGTTGTTTTTCTCTTACTTTGTGTTCAGGGTCTGTGGAGTTGCTGGGGGCTATGGCATACTGTGCCCCAAAACAGCTCTCTTCCTGTCTGCCAAATATTGTGCCAAAGCTCACTGAAGTGCTCACAGACTCCCATGTAAAAGTGCAGAAGGCAGGACAGCAAGCTTTGAGGCAGATTGGCTCTGTTATCAGGAATCCGGAGATCCTGGGTAAGAACCATTTGTACATGCGTAATCCTGTTGTGTGACCCTTGTTCATAGCGGTGGTGTAGAGCAGGGCCCTTTTAGTTTGTATTCACATTGAATCCTGTAAACTTAGAATCCATAAGAACAAAATCCACTTTTATAAAGGTCTAACCTGAAAACTGCACTGGAGTTATCTGTTTTTAGGCTTTCTAAATGTTCTGTGAATCGTCTCAGCTGGTGTCAGTAGGACTCCCTCTGCCATTTGTCACTTTTGAGAAGGATTAACACTTTTCTGGGTGGGTGCAAGGACACCAGGCTGGGGCAGAAACTGTCTCATTTGTCTGTTCTATGTACAAGCATAGCATTTTTCTCCCCTATTTTGAAATGTGTAGCAATTGCTCCAGTTTTGTTGGATGCACTCACTGACCCATCCAGGAAGACTCAGAAGTGCCTGCAGACTCTGCTGGATACCAAGTTTGTCCATTTCATTGATGCTCCGTCTCTGGCCCTCATTATGCCCATTGTTCAGAGAGCCTTTCAAGATCGTTCTACAGACACCAGAAAAATGGCTGCCCAGATCATTGGAAACATGTACTCCCTGACTGATCAAAAGGTATAATGCTAGGAAGTTCGTTCCAGTGGTAGACTTTGCCTACTTTGGAGAGGAAAAATAGACTGACAGAGCAAGAGACTGAGAATATTTTATTGGTCTCTGGATTTTTGTTCTCAGTTAGGATAACATGAGAGTTCTTAGCATGTTCACTGACTAAACATGGATATTAAATGAGCAAGTGATTCCTTCAAAGATAATGAAAATCCTAGAGTGGTTGAGACCATAAACTTTTAAATATTCTCCTTTGGTTTACTGTATAATCTGGGGCCACACATATTCATCAAAAAGTCTTATAGAAGAATAGGTAAATATTTGTGCCCCAAAAATTGCATCCATAAATCCATTACTTCTGAATGAATTTAGAAGTTTTCAGAGTTGGTTCATGGAAGTTGAAAAGTTAAACTGATTGTAGACTGAAGATCCGTATTGGAGTCATTTATTGCCAGTTACTATTAAAATTAAACCTTGCATTGAGGGGAGAAGAGCTGTATGTAATTTACAAAACAAAATGGTGATCTATGAATCAGCATAAAAGAGTTTTGAATCACCAGCATAGTGTGATATTGCTTTGCAAAGTCCACGTGGGAAACTGAAGTCAATCAGTGTATTATCAGTGCTGAGGAGGCAGTGTTTTAAGCTCACAGGATAGAGCTGTATATAACTATGTCACCAAAGTAAGATGAGATTCTGATGGCTTAGTTTTCTTCTTGAATCTAGTGCTTAACGTGCTGGGCTCTTTGTTTCAGGATCTGTCTCCATACCTACCCAGTGTGACCCCTGGACTGAAAACCTCTCTGTTGGACCCTGTGCCTGAGGTAAGCCTTGGTGTAACTCAGTCCTGAACTTTCCACAAACTAGTCTGTGGTTAGAATAGTGAGAGAGGCTGTGAAAAGCGACCAGGGAGGGGAGTTAAGACCTTCATATCACTTTGTCTTAATGACTTTCCTTATGACTGTGCATTTTACAGCTCTGCACTTCTCTCTCGCCTGTTAGGTGCGTACAGTATCTGCAAAGGCATTAGGAGCCATGGTGAAGGGCATGGGGGAATCGTGCTTTGAGGATTTGCTGCCATGGCTGATGGAGACACTGACATATGAGCAGAGTTCAGTGGATCGATCTGGTGCAGCGCAAGGTGAGGAAAACGGGCTGAGGAATAGTATTAGTGTTTCTTATCTTGGCTGAAATAGTAGTTGTCATGGGTTTACCAGTTCTGTAATTGTGTGTTGCTTTTCAGGTCTGGCTGAAGTCATGGCAGGGTTGGGGGTAGAAAAGCTGGAGAAACTTATGCCAGAAATTGTAGCTACAGCCAGCAAAGTGGACATTGCACCACATGTCCGGGATGGTTACATCATGATGTTCAACTATCTACCCATTACTTTTGGAGACAAGTTCACCCCCTATGTTGGGCCAATCATTCCATGCATCCTTAAGGTAGGAACTAGATGGTGGGAGCGCTGTTCCCTCTAAGGCGCGCGGCAGCACAGCCGTGTGCTTAAAAAAATCCTGCCCCTGCGCATGGGGCAGTTCAGGGTGGCAGCGTGGCTGAGGGGAGACGCGCCGGAGTGATGTGTTCAGGCACGAGCCTCAGCCCAGCCCCTCGGCTGGAGGAAGGGAGAGTCGGGGGGCTCGGGCCAGCCCTGCCACTCTTCCCTCCCCACTCCTCCCTTCCCCTGAGCCTGTGGAGGCTCCGCCTCTTCCAGCCGGGGCCTGGCCGTTCGCGTGGCCAGCCCCAGCTCGGGCTCCTCCATGCCGGCCAGCACCGTGGCCTCCTGCCCCCTGCCCAGCTCTTTGGCCAGTAAAGAGGGCTGGGGGGGAGGGGTTGGGTTGGTCAGGCAGCTGGCACGGAAAGCGTGGGGGCAGGGAGGGCGTGTGGGGAGGGGGGAGAAGGGGTCAGGATGGTGGGCTGGGGAGGGCTTGGGGGGGCTGAAAGAGGTGGCATGAAGTTGGGGAGCTGGGGGGGTGGGGTTTAGGAGGGCTGGAATGGGGTCAGGGAGCTTAGGGAGTCGGAATTGGGGTAACTCTTTAGCTTTCTAAACAAGAGGTATGGCAAAGAGTGCCATTCATACCCTGAAGTTTGAAACTCCTCAAGTGGGAAACAGGGAGTGCATGGTGCCAAAATGTCCCTTCTATAACTAGATAAAGCTGTGGAGGTGAAAAATCTAAAAATCAGTTGTATATTTCCTGAAAGCTAGTGTGGATGTTACTTAAATGGAGTGACTGAACAGTGAGAGTGTTTGAGCATGTTAACCCTGTGCTTTCAAAGAACCTGGAACATGTTTTCTCCAGAATCCTGTAAATCACAACAATTCATTACAAAACAAACAAGGAGTCTTGTGGTGCTTAAAGACTAACAAATATATTGATTACATGAGCTTTCATGGGAGAAAACCCCATTTCATCAGATGCTTTGAAGAGCAATTCACAGAAATCTTAGAGATGTAATGGAGATATCAGATAAGTACTTGTTTTAAATATAGTAACAGCTAAAAGACTGAGAATCAAAGGAGCCATG
Source organism: Podocnemis expansa (assembly GCA_007922195.1). Classification (NCBI taxonomy): domain Eukaryota; kingdom Metazoa; phylum Chordata; order Testudines; family Podocnemididae; genus Podocnemis; species Podocnemis expansa. The sequence continues at coordinate 20,693,575 of ML682041.1, forward strand.
AGATTATTCTCTTCACTATGCACCCTAATCTGTCCATCAGAAGAAACCATAATGCATTGAAGTGATGTGGTATTTTAGTAGAGATTTTCTCTTAAGTTGAAATATAGCCCCAAAATGATGGGGCAGGTAAAGATACAAGGGACTGAAAATAGGCTTTTAAGAAATACTGTAGCCTTATCTTAAAGCAGCTAGAAGCCCATTGTTTTGATTTCAGCTGTGTTTAGCATCCTTCTTGTAGCAGCATTTTCCTGAAAAGAGATGCCTGGAATCTTTTTTTGATTTTAAAATTGCGATAGAATTTACCCCTCTGGGATCATCAAGACATCTTAAATGCTGCCAGTTTCCAAAGGGGTAGCCATGTTAGTCCATTCCAGGAAAACAAAACGAAACAAGGAGTCTCCCATGAAAGCTCATGCGAAAAATAAATCTTAGTCTTTAAGTGCCACACGACTCCTTGTGTATCTTAAATGCTGTCAGTGATGATTAGCAGGCTTCCGTGTGAACTGTAACTCTGCATGTAGAACACAGGAGATGAGGGTATTAGGCAGAATTGTGACACCTAGGATCCGGATTGAATATAACTTTGGTCTTGGGTTGTTTGAAAGCCATGGATTAGTTTCTTTTGATTGTATAGCAATTTGGGTAAATTTTAAATAAATTGGGTGATTTTAGTAATAAAAAACAACTTTAAATAGTTTATATTAATTTTTCATTGGTCTAGATTTTTCAATAATTTTTGTTGCACGAGCTTGCACACAAATTTTATTCAGAAAAAGTTTTGCACACGGGTTGAAAATTTTGCACACAAGCCGCCAAACCTTAGAGGGAACATTGGGTGGTAGAGTCACATCTTAGAGAAGGGAAGGAAAGCTCTCAGGTATTTCTAAATGCCTAATAAAGTAATTGACATTTGCATGGTTTATCCACAGCCGATTCCATTCCTTGCTTTTCCAAAGTCCTTGATATCACTGTTTGCTGGGTTTTATGTGTGGCTATTAGTAAATCTCTGCTTTTGGTGACTGGGGTGAATGGGAAGAGGTCTTCATGGCTTTGTAACTTATTCCTTTGAACAGATGAGGGGGAGGAAACCAAGTGCCATCTTCCACTTTGAAAACCATACTTCATTGTGATTTTTCTCTCGGCCTAGGCTCTGGCAGATGAGAATGAGTTTGTGCGAGACACTGCCCTTCGTGCTGGACAGAGAATAATCAGCATGTATGCAGAGACTGCCATTGCTCTTCTACTGCCTGAGCTGGAGCAAGGCCTCTTTGATGACCTCTGGAGAATAAGGTGGAGAATAAGTTTTAACTGTAAAGTAAACATTCTTCCATCCATGGAAGATTGGATTCTCTAGTACTTCTTGGTCTTGCTCTTTGAGGAAGTGTAGGAGGCTGCTTTTAAGAATCAATTGGCTTTCCGTTCTAGGAGTGTGGTGCCTTAATAATAGTACTCTGATTAAGAACTTAGGGTGGTATGTATAACCTGTAGTTTCTGCCAAGTGATAGTGGAAAACACTCCTCCTAGATCAGCAGCTCTTAACCCTTTCAGGAATCTGACTGGTCTTGTGTCCCCCCAAAATTTCATCTTACTTAAAAACTACATGCTTACACAATCAGACATAAAAATTGAAAGGTGTCACAGCATGCTATTACTGAAAATTTGCACATTTTTGCCATATATTTCATAGAATCATAAGGTTGGAAGGGACCTCATAGGTCATCTAGTCCAACCCCCTGCCAGAGGCAGGACCACTCCTACTAAACCATCCCAGTCATGGTTTTGTCCAGCCAGGCCTTAAACACCTCCAAAGATGGAGACTCCACCACCTCCCTAGGCAGCTCATTCCAAGGCTTCACCACTATCCTAGTAAATTAGTTAATTATAAAATAAATAAATTTGAATATAAATATTATACTTGCATTTCAGTGTATACATATGAAAATGTATAAACAAGTCATTGTCTGTACAAAATTTTAATTTGTAATGACTTCATGAGTACTTTTTACATGGCATGTTGTAAAATGAGGCAAATATCTAGATGAGATAGATGGAAGACCTCTGTGTACCCTAAGGAGTATGTGTATCTCTGGCTGAGAGCCATTGTACAAGATCACTTAGCCAGGTGGCAATTTTAAAATACTTTGCACAGCTGTTTCTAGGGTAATATTTAGCACTCATGTATGCATGCTGTTTTCTTTTTTCAAAAGTTTGCTCTCTGAAGTATCACTGCATCTGGTGTGGATGTATAAAATGGAAAGAACCCTGGTCGCAGCTAATAATAATGTCTAAAAATTCATTGTATAAAATGGCGTGTGATGAGTGCAGTCTCATGACATCCCAAGTATGTCTTCAGATCAACACATTTACAGTGGACATAGATAATGTGAAAATGATTGCACTCCAGGGTATTTCACTCCTCTTCGTAGTTGAGTTCAAGGCTAATATGCCATCTTTGATGTGCTGGTCCCCTGGGGGGGGGGGGGGATCTTTAATCTCCATTTTAATTTGGAATTTCCCCCATCCTGTCATCTTTATGGTGCTTGTTTTCAATCATGTTGACAAAATGATCTTTATGGTATCTCGTATGGCAGTTCACATTGACCTTATTGAGTTCCTCACCATGTGCTCCCATAGTAGCATCTAGGATAACAGTCACTTTGGACAGGTACCACTCGTTTTCTCTTTTCTGCATATAACACTGATCATACTCCCTTTATCAGGTTTAGCTCGGTTCAGCTCCTTGGGGATCTTCTATTCCACATCTCAGGAGTCACTGGAAAAATGACAACAGAAACTGCCTCAGAGGATGACAACTTTGGAACAGCACAGTCAAACAAGGTAAGCGCTGTTCTGTGTTGCTGTGTTCCTATTTGTGGAGGCAACTTGTGAGGTGACCTTTAGAAGGGCAATAACTTTTCTGAGTTTCAAGAGGTGAAAAATGCAACATTGGTGTCACCAGTTTCCTTTATTTATTTCAGGCCATTATTACTGCTCTTGGAGTGGAACGGCGGAATAGAGTTCTGGCAGGTCTGTACATGGGTCGATCAGATACCCAGCTTGTAGTTCGTCAAGCATCCTTGCACGTCTGGAAAATTGTGGTCTCCAACACACCTCGCACACTTCGTGAAATTTTGCCAACTCTCTTTAGTCTTCTTTTGGGGTTCTTGGCCAGTACTTGTGCAGACAAGAGAACGGTAAGGGTTCTGCACAGGTGGTTCTCTGCTAACAAAGGTTACTCTGTGTAACTGGTGTTTTGATGAATCTGGGTGATACTTGAATAAGTCACCACAAAGCTGCTGCTGTCCGAAGCGTTTTAAACATACATGTGTGTCTCCTTTACACAGTCCCTCTTTATTTGGAGCAGCTATGGAAAAAAGAACATTTTTCTGAACCTCTCTTTTCACAGAGGTGTCCCCATCTCCACTGATCACTAATTCTGCTGTGAATACTTACTTAGGAATAAATCACAGAATCATAGAAACTGGAAGGGACCATGACAGGGTCATTGAGTCCAGTTCCCTGCACTCACAACAAAACCAGGTACCCCCATTAAGCCATCCCTGACAGGTGTTTGTCCAACCTGCTCTTAAAAACCTCCAATGCAGGAGATTTCCACAACCTGCCGAGGCAGCTTATTCCAGTGTTTAATCACACGGACAGGAATTTTTTTTCCTGATGTCTAGGCTGACCCTCCCTTGCTGTAATTTAAGCCTGTTGCTGCTTGTCCTATCATCTGTGATTAAGGAGAATAATCTCCTTCCTCAGAACAACCTTTTAGGTATTTGAAAACTGTTCTCATATGCCCTCTCAGTCTTGTTTTTTCTAGACTAATAAACCCAGCTCTTTCAATATTCCCTCATAGGTCAAACATTCCAGACTTCTAATCATTTTTGTTACCCTTCTCTGGACTTTCCCCAGTTTCTTCACATCCTTTTTGGAGTGAGGTGCCCAAAACTGGACACAGTACTCAAATTGAGGCCTAATCAGTGCAGAGTAGGGTGGAAGAATCACGTCTCGTGTCTTATTCACAATACTCCTGTTAATACATCCCAGAATGGTATTTGCTTTTTTTGCAACAGTATTACACTGCTGACTCATATTTAGCTTGTAAACCACTATTACACCCCGATCTCTTTCTGCAGTACTTCCTAGGCAGTCAGTGCCCATTATGTATGTGTGAAATGGGTTGTTCAACCCTAAGTGGAGTACTTTGCATTTATCTTTATTGAATTGCATTCTGTTAATCTTAGACCATTTCACCAGTTTGTTCAGACTCCAGATCATTTTGAACTGTGATCCTGTCCTTCAAAGCAATCACAACCCTTTCCAGCTTGGTATCTTCTGAAAACTTTATAAGTTTGCTCTCCATGCCATCATCTAAGTCATTGATAAAAACGTTGAACAAAACCAGACCCAGGACAAATCATTGTGGTACTCTGCTTGTACTGTCCTTCCAGCGTGAATGTGAGCCGTTGATAACTACTTTCTGGGAGTGGTTATCCAACCAGTTTTTCACCCATCTTATAGTAGCTACATCTAGTTTGTACCTCCCCAGTTTATTAATAATAAGAATGCAATGTGAGATCATATCAAATGCTTTACTAAATTCTAAGTATACCGCATCGACCGCTTCCCCTCTATCTGCAAGGCTTGTTAACACATCATAGAAAGCTGTCAGGTTGCTTTGACATGGTATAGGAGAGTACAACGAAAAGAGATTTAAAAAAAAAAAAAATCTCAGCCATTACGTTTCTCGAGGCAAAGAAATGGAAGTGATGGGTTTCAGACATTTTTACTCTGAAACTTTTAAAGAAAGTGAAAATATGCACATGGTTATGCTATATTGAGGAGTAGTATGGGCTGTATTTAATGAGTTTATATGTAGTGCATATATACCGTATCTGTATGCAATCTGTACTTGTATGAAACACTCTGGACTGAGATACATTTTGTTAACTGCCATAGATCTTACTCGTTAGACTGGAATGTTTCGGTTCAGTTGGGTTTGACACGTTCTAACTAGTTGCTTGTGATAGCTGTTCAAAGTGACTCTGTTTCATGAATTTTGGGGACAGGTTGCAGCACGGACCCTGGGAGATCTTGTCCGAAAGTTGGGAGAGAAGATCCTTCCAGAAATTATCCCTATCCTGGAAGAGGGATTGAGGTCAGAGAAAAGTGATGAGAGGCAAGGTGTCTGCATTGGTTTGAGTGAGATCATGAAATCCACCAGCAGGGATGCAGTAAGTTATATTCCAGAGGGGAAGTGTAAAACTTCTCAGCTCCAAGTAGTATTATAAAGTGCATGCCTTATGATTAAGGGATGAAGCTGTGGCAGATTTGCTTTATGAATTGCCATGGAAAGGACTGAATAACTTACTGGAACTGTGGTGTTATCTATAGATACATTATGTCTGTAACTGGCAGTCTTAAAACAGCATACACTCTATCTTCAAATTATGAAGCATGAAGTTGAGACATTTTTATATCAATCTAGCTGACTGTGTATGGTACAGATTTTCACACAAATTAAACCCTCTACATTTTCCATCAATTCATTTCAAATGAGGAACAATTTTCTATTGTGTAAGTTCTGAATTCCTAGGTTCAGTGTTCAGGTGGAGCTATGCTTCAGGTGCCATGGACAGTTGTCCTGTAAATGTACCTATATCTCTTGTAGGTGCTTTTCTTCTCGGAGTCCCTTGTTCCTACAGTGAGAAAAGCTCTGTGCGATCCTCTGGAAGAAGTCAGAGAGGCTGCAGCCAAAACATTTGAACAGTTGCACTCAACAATTGGATACCAGGCTCTTGAAGACATCTTGCCATTTTTGTTGAAGCAGCTGGTAAGTGTTTGACATGAGAAAACAATTTAGAAAAAAAAGAAAATCTTACTGTAAAACAAGTTTTGAAATTCTCAATAGCAGAGAATTTGGCCTGTAATAGTAAGTCTTTAGGGGGTGGTCACAACTCCAATGATTTCATTTCCTCTCTTCCTCAAGAGGGGCAGGGAATGGTCTTGTAGCTAATGCACAGGACTGCCAGCTGGAACATCTGTGTGCTCTTCCGGTCCTGCTTCAGGTTTCCACTGACATTTGGGAAGTTGCTTAACCTACGTGCCTCACTGCAGATATTTTTCTCACGCTGGTAGGGTGGATTGCCTCAATGTCTGAAAAAGGATTTGAAGGCCCCAGGTGGAAGGATTTATATAGGTGTTGGTTGTATGATCAGCCCACATATTGTCCATTGAAACAAGATGAAGCTTGCTTTGGCAGAGATGATCTTGCAGGAGCTGGCTAACTCCTTGTACTCTCTTTGTAGGACACTGAGGAAACATCCGAGTTTGCTCTGGACGGTCTTAAGCAAGTTATGGCTGTTAAGAGCCGGGTTGTTCTGCCTTACTTGGTGCCAAAGGTATGCTTGGGAACAAACCTAAGCTTTGTAGAGTGTTTTATTTCTTCTTGCCTCAATTGTTCTCTGCAATGATGTTCAGAGATTGGGAGTTGTGGCCATGTTTAAGAATTGCTCATGCCTGTGTATTATGTGAAATATCTTCTGAAAAATCTTATGGGAGTAAAATCCTATTGCTTTCTGTTTTCTTTAGCTAATTTCTCCTCCTGTAAACACAAGAGTGCTAGCATTCCTCTCCTCTGTAGCGGGTGATGCTCTTACACGGCATCTGGGTGTGATTCTACCTGCTATGATGTCTGCATTGAAGGAGAAGCTGGGTACTGCCGATGAGCAACTGGTAAGTAATGTATTTCATTTTCTGGTAAGTGAAGAAGATTAGTGTTAAAGTTCAGTTAAAAACAGCATTTCAGTGTTTTTAGATAAGTGGGTAGAACATCTTAATTCAGTCCAATAGCCCCTTGACACAGTGGTCTTTCTGCTGGTAGTAGTACTACATCATGTGTTGGGAAATTTAGACTGCCTAAATCTAAATGGCTCTGGGCAATGATCTGCCCAAATCATACTAGTTTTAGGAAACTGGAGCATTAGAAGAGAGAATAAAAACATATTTTCTCACAATTCTTGCTGTGAGTGTGGTTCAGTTTCTATCCTGATACTTGTGATTTCAAAAATCTCTAAAATTCATTGTATTTGTGTTTCTGTTTAACCTGATATAACTTGAAATGAAAGCAATGGATTCGCTGTCCACTCTTAGAGCTTATCTTCACTATGTGGTTTTGTCAATGTAAGGTACACTAGTTACACTGTGTAAGTAACGTAACTGAGGTCACGTCCCTTACATCGACTTGCTGTGCTGTCTTCACTACACTATGTTGATGGAGGTGTTCTCTCTTCAGCATAGAATATGCTTTTCATTCCAGTGGAGAAAGGGAATAAATGAGAGAGACCTCTCCTATTGGCTGAGTGTGTCTTTGCCAGACCAACTAGATTGATGCCACTGCACTGATGGCTGCGGTGCTGATTTTGTGCTGGAGTGAAGACAAGCCTTTAGATGTCTGCTAGGGCTCTTTTCTTCTAGCACAGAGATAACCGTGGGCCTCTCAACAGTTGTCCATAACTGACATTTCCTTCAGTAAAGACCACAGAACTGCTCAGATCAAGCTGAAGTAGTGTGTCCTGGGGCCTTCGATCTCAGACTTTTCAAAAATAGTGTTCCATCCCTACTTTATGCCCTGGATTTATCACCGAATAAAGACAAATGTACTATTAAACAGTAAAATGAACAAGGAGTCTGGTGGCCCTTTTAAAGATTAACAATTTTCTTTATTGCATGAGCTTTTGTCGGAGAAAATCCCACTTCATCAGACCCTTGAAGATGGGGGACTCATCTTCAAGCATCTGATGAAGTGGGATTTTGTCCCACGAAGGCTCTAGTGATGAATAAATTTGTCTTTAAAAGTGCCACCAGACTCCTTGTTTTGTTGAACTAGACTAACATGGCTACCCCTTTGGAACCTGTTAAACAGTAAGAAATAGATTCTGGGCTCAGCTGGACTATAACACTAAGGGACATGTAAGTGTTGTGACTAGTTTCTGTGATCACTAATTAACAGTTGCACAGTTCATCTTGGAAGATAATGGCCTGTAGGGCAACAGCATTAAACCTGGAGACAAACGTGTCTTTTTTTTTTGGTTAGAAGTTAATATACAGTTCATTCTGACTCATTAGGAAATGGCTAACTGCCAGGCTGTAATCCTCTCTGTGGAAGATGATGCTGGGCAGAGAATTATCATTGAAGATCTATTAGAAGCTACTCGCAGCCCTGAGGTGGGAATGAGGCAGGCAGCAGCCATCATTCTAAGCATCTACTGCACCAAATCCAAAGCAGATTGCACTGGTCATCTCAGGAACTTGGTCTCAGGCTTGATCAGACTTTTTAATGATACCAACCCTGTGGTTTTGAATGAAAGCTGGGATGCTCTCAATTCCATCACCAAGGTGAGATATGGGGTAGCATTGTTGAGGGGATGGACTTGGTCAGATGCTCTTAGAAGAAAACACTGTTTTCATGGAAAATGAGGTCATTGTTGCAAAGATTGTAGTATTTTAAGGACTGCACTAGCCTGTAGCAGCATGGGTGAAAAGCCAAACATTCAGAAGAAATGGGACTTAGTATCCATAGTTTGCCTTTTGGTAAACATAAAAGGAATTCAGAACTTGTGGTTACACAGTCTTTGCCCTTTCTTTCACCTTAACAGAAATTAGACGCTGGGAACCAGCTTGCTCTCATTGAGGATCTGCACAGGGATATTCGTCTAGTAGGGAATGAGACCAAAGGAGAGCACATGCCTGGATTCTGTATTCCAAAGAAGGTAAACAATAAGTGTGTAGTGGGGGCTGTGTTTCACCACAATAGTAGTAACAGGTCTTTCCAATAACTTAGTTAATGTGATTTTTTTTTTTTTTGTGGTTATCAGAATATTATACTACTAGGGCATTAGCCTTTTGGTGTACAGCTCTTACTTGATACCGCAAATTAGGTTTCAGTTGTAGGCAAATATTTGACAACTCCATACTGCACATGAACCATATTAGTTGTCTTTTCTGTGGAAGCATGAAGCTGGACTTCTCTACCAAATCTTTCAGGATTAAAATTTACTAAACGACCAGCAGTTTAGAGAGGCATAACTTCATGAAATCAAACTGAATAAAATTACTTGTAGTGGAAATGAAGGTCAGCAGGAAATCAATAAGTTATTTCCAAGTTTACCTTCCAATGGAAGTGGGAAGAAAAGTTGGTTCTAGTTTTCTTGTTTGATTTCTATGACAGGGAGTGACTTCCATTCTTCCGGTACTGCGAGAGGGAGTTCTCACAGGTAACCCAGAGCAGAAAGAAGAAGCTGCAAAGGCCTTAGGGCTAGTTATTAAACTGACCTCTGCCGAAGCCCTGAAACCCTCTGTTGTTAGCATTACTGGACCACTTATTCGGATCTTGGGTGATCGGTTCAGTTGGAATGTCAAGGTGGCTTTGCTTGAGACATTAAGCCTTCTGTTGGCTAAGGTAAGATTCCAGATGACTGGCAAATGGCTTTGTTTTCCTTTGTTTAGTCTGAACTCTATAGGTTTGTTAGCCTTCTCTACATAATCAAATTGAACTGGGCTTTCATGTATTGTGCATAGTTACAAAGAATACCTATGTCATGAGTTTGAAGACCTTCAGTGATGTCTCCTTATATCTCAGGCTACAGAAAACTAGATGATGAAGCCATGAAAGAAGACCAAATACTGACCTATATGCTTATTTCTCTGCTTTCTGAAAACTGAATTTGTTCTTGTATGGTTTTCCCATTTTTTAGCTGTGTGTTAGGGAATTCTTTATCTGGATGGGAAACCTGAGCAAGTGTTAATTTTATCATCATATCTAAAAGCAGTTAAAAGATCTTGTCCTTCTAGTTTTTGCTTCACATTTGAGTCCCTGTGACTTTCTCTGACCTCCCAAATCTCTGCCTGTACAGGTTGGCATTGCCCTGAAACCATTCCTGCCTCAGCTACAGACTACTTTCACCAAAGCGCTACAAGATTCAAACCGTGCTGTCCGCCTTAAGGCTGCTGATGCTCTTGGCAAATTGATTGCCATTCATGTTAAGGTGGATCCTCTTTTTACCGAGTTGTTGAATGGAATCCGTTCCAGTGGGGATTCTGGCATCAGGTAAGCTGTGGAAAACTGGCAGAGCATGAACTAATTGGCAGTAGTGGGAAGAAAGGCAAGTTTAATTAAAAAAAATAAAACTCTAACATCAGACATAAGTTGAATGTGGAGTAGAAACCAAGGTGTTATAAATGCTATAAAAGACTCCAATAGCTTGTTCCCTATTTAGCATTTGTTTCAGTCCATATGGACTTGCTATTTTTTCCTAGTTCCAAGAATATCAACCTGTCAGTGAAACAGACAACTCCCTAGAAAGCGACTCCCACTGGAGAAGATTTTCCCTTTGTGCATGGTCAAAGACCCTTCCCAGCTGTAAGAAAGACAACTGGATACATTTTTCTAGCAAGATGTAATCAAGTCAGAGCTTAGATTTGCAAAAGTTTCCGTGAGATGGTCTCAAAAACGTTTATCTCAACCTTTTTTACTAGAAGCGACACTCAATTCTATTGATACTCTTCTGAAGTGGTGAAGGAATTCCTTTATTCACTTCTTTGGCTTTACAGAACCTCTTACAGATAGTTCCAAACAAACACATACCAATGCAGGATGGTTTCCTGCCATGTATTATCTTCAAGATTAGGCACAGCCTTGTGCTAATCGTTGTGCATGTGAACCTCTGTTGGTAGTTAGGTCTTGGTTCTTCAGCGATACTCTGTTAGAGAAGACTGCAGTCTTGAATTTTAACACGTGCTTGCTCACTGCAGAGACACCATGCTGCAAGCTCTGCGATTTGTAACACAAGGAGCTGGTGCTAAAGTGGATGCAACAATTAGGAAGAACATCATCACGGTGCTTCTAGGAATGCTGGGACATGATGAGGTATTGCTGCAAAGGGCCTGGGGGATGTCTCATGCACAGTATGTGTGTTTGTTTTTGATTTAAACTGAGCTTTCCACCAGAATTGTTTCCTAAAATAACTTCGTGGAGGAGTTACTAATAATACACTGGAAAGAGAACTTATATAAAGGAGGCTGACGTTATGTATTGCTCACTAAACTGAATTTAATCTCTAAATGGCTTTGACACCTTGCCAGTCTGTTGATCGAGAATCAAATTCTATTCAAGAATAAGATACTTCAGTGGCCAATCTATTTTAACTCTTAAATTCTGTGAAATTCACATTTTCTTGGCTTCTTTGAGTGTTTGACCTTCTGTTCCATACCATCATGTTTGGTGAGGCAGCTAGAAACGATTCACTTTCTGTCAGCCGAATGCAGGAAATGTACCAGCTGTACCATAAAAGCATATCTATCATTCTAACATCTCAGTCATCATAGATAACTTCAATGTGGCAATAATTTTTTTCTTTTAGAGAAGTTCATTCTCACTGACAAAGACATTATCCAGGTTCAAAGAGGCATGTTCTGTGTATAGCTGAAACCAGCACAATATTGCAGACAAGATCAAAATTCACAGTTTGCAATGACTGTCCTGTTCTTTATTTGTAAAACACGGGTTACTGGCACACCGGAGATGGAAAGTCTCATTGGAATGTAAATATCAATGTGTGGAAAGTTGCAGAAGCAAACTTTTCGTTGGGCAAGTGAATGTAACAATAGTAGCTAAAAATTTTGGACCAGGACATATTCATTGCCAAGGGGGTATTTTGCAGGCAAAGAGCAGCCACCCATGTTGCATTCCTCAGCCTGAAAATCAGGAATTTGGTCCTTCCATGTCCACAGTGAGCCGCCTTAAATCACAGAGGTGAAAGAAATTTGTTTCCCATGCATATAACTCAGTCCTTATGGCAAGTCAGTAGTGTCATGCTCATCACTGAGCTGACAATTCTGGCCCTAGGCTTGATTTTAAATTTCACTGCAGTGTCCAAGAAAACTTGGAGATAACTGAAATCAACAGATGGAGAGGTGTGGGGAGCTGGTTGTCAGTCTTCATTTTCCTTTGTGTTTTTGCTTCATTTGTGCTTTTTTCAGTTGGCCTCCAGGTGGGAATTGTCTGAATTGAACTCTCCTAATCTTTGCCTTTCTCTTCTTTCCTTCCTCATTAGGACGCTACTCGCATGGCGTCTGCTGGCTGCCTGGCAGAGCTGTGTGCCTTTCTTTCAGAAGAGGAGCTCAGCACAGTTCTCCAGCACCACTTATTGGGTATGTCTACTTGATAGTTGTAAATGTTTTCTGAAAGGGGAAACTGGACTAATTATGAAAATTTAAACTGTTGGAAAAGACAGCCAAGTAGCATAGAACAGCACTTTTCAGCCACTGTCCCACACGCTTTTATGACTTGTGTTCTAGGTTCCCTTCCCTGTCTCCATGCTGAGCTTCTATTCTAGGGCTTCTATTGCGCATTCCTTGGCTGTCTCCCATTCATCAGCGTGCAGTTTCATTGGCAATGGAGTCTGGGGTTACTCTTGGAACTCGAGGCAGCCGAGGCTCCATACTCAGGGTGCGTGCAGAGTTGAATAGTGAAGCTAATAGGCACTAACAGGTACAACTGAGGTTTTAACAGAAGCAGACTGATACAGCAGCCCCAAAAGGATAGAAGCCTCTGTAATGTACAAATAGATTTTTGTAGAGTTTTGAAGCAGCTGCCATTTTCTGTGATGGTTTGGCTGTAACAGTGGAAGGTAGCAGAATGTTAAAGCCCTGAGGCTTCTAACTGCTCTTGGAGAATTAACTCCTTTGTCCTAGGATTTTTGTTTCATTGAAGATTCCGAGCTTCACTATGGATCCTTAACATTTGTAAGGTAGCATGTAGCTGATTAAGGGCATTTGAGGCAATGGGATGAGCAAAGGGCTGGGAGCTAGGAACTCCTACATTTAATCTTAATTGTGCCACAGACTCATTTTGTAGATTTAGATCAATTGCTTTTTTTTTTTTATTTTTTAAAATAAAGAACCACACTGAAAAGGAGTCCTGTGGCACTTTTAAAGAACAATAAATTTATCTATCTCATGGGCACACTCTGAATTCTTCAGAGGCATGAAATGGAATATGTGGCATATAGCAATAAAATGGTTTTTTTCATACTAATGTTGGTATAGAGCTCTAAGCAAGGCATTATTGAGGTGCTTCTTCATTTATTTTTATGAAAAGAGATTTGAATCATCAGCCTGACAGAACTCCTTGATATCAGGTATCCTGGCTAGCAAGGCTCAATACTGTTCTCTTCCTCTTGTAGCGGATGTCTCTGGGCTTGACTGGATGGTGAGGCATGGACAGAGCCTGGCACTCTCTGTGGCTGTAAATGTAGCTCCCAGCAGACTATGTGCCCCCAAATACTATAACAGTGTCCAGGAGATGATCCTCAGCAATGCTACAGCAGATAGGGTAAGTACTTTGTGAAGGCCACCCAGCCCATTTCCCAGGAGCTCTGTTTGTTGTGTTGTAAAGAGTTTGAGGTGCTGCAGATTCACAGCACTCCCCAGGAAAACCGCTAGAATGCTAAGGATGCTGAAGAATGTACCATGAATGGAGAGATGGGTGTGGACTTGAGGTAGGTGATGATTCTCATTCTTATCTGGTTTCTGCTGTCCATTGAAGAGGTTGGCATGTGACTGTTCGGAAGCAGTTGAAAGCATTCTCCACTCTACATTAGATATTTCACACTTTAGCAGTTTGTTTACTGCTGGACCCAAAGAATTTGGAAAACACATCACATGAAAGTTCTTTCCTCCAAATGTGTTGTAGTGAAAGCTGTTTAAATGGCTCAAACAGTTTTCAGTATGAAGAAATAACTTATGATCTTCCCACAAGGAGGGCTCAAGTTTGGGGGAGAATTACTAGGGAATGAGGGGCTCTTCCTTCTTGGAAAGAGGGTCTGGAACTGGGGTGACCATTGTGGTGTGACTAATGAATATTTAGGAAAGATGCAGTAATAGTTGTTTATATTCAGCTTTGAGCAGCAGTGTAACCCTTAGCACTGAGACTCCAGATAGCTGGTTTCTGTTCTCAGCCCATCTGCTGACTGGCTGTGTGACACTGGGAAACCATTTGACTTCTCTCTGCCTCTGTTTCTCCTCCTTTCATTTATCTGTCCAGTCTACTTAGACTGTAAGCTCTTGAAGGCAAAGACTCTCTCCTGTTCTGTATGTTGGTGTGGTCCTAGAACGCTGAGCTCTCTACACTACGATAGTAACGGAAGTGCTCTGGTGTTCTTTGTGCTGCAGATCCCAATTGCTGCAAGTGGCATCACAGGGATGGGATTTCTTATGAAATACCACATAGAAGCTGAAGGAGGAAATCTGCCTCCCAAACTTGCCAACCTCTTCATTAAGGTGAGCCGAGGAATGCGTACTTCCAGTTTTGTTCTACCTGAACTATTGTACAGTGACCTTAACCAATGGAACGTGGCCTGCATGTGGGTCAGCTGTACGGATGGGCCAGTTGTGGCTTTGTCAATGGACTCGCAGAACCACTTGTAACATAAAGTGAGAGATAAATCTGGACATTTTGTATTTCGATCTGTGAACCCCAAGGCGCTCTTGATCAGTGGTTTCCAAACTATGGGTCATGGACCCTCAGGTACTGGGTCACGGCACCCCCTGCTGCCATCACCAAAAGACTGGAATGCATTGCTCAAAGATGTAATTGTTGGGTTGTGGGCATAAATGATTTTTTTTTTTTTTCAACTGGGTCCCGCGAAAAAAAATTTGAAAATCACTGCTCTAGATCACCTAGGTATGTCTATGGCAAAGTACAAACAAAATGGTTTTTGGAATTTTTTTTATAAGCCTGTAAGTCCAGATACCGATAACCTCACAAAAAAAGAAGTGGCTTTACATTCAAACATCAGCCTACCTGATAATGCTTTTGCTAGTACAGATAGATGATAGGTACGTATATAATAGACATGTTGCAGTAGTGGTGACTTATAAAGGAGTGAGTAAAAGAAAAATTGAACTTGTTAATTTTTACTGCTGCTCCTTGTATGAGAAAGATCTGAAAGTGCTCCCCTCCACCCCCTTTTAACATTTCTGCTTTGTTTTTAAACCATGGAAATATCCAGGATGTCTGCTCTCTCCTTCACTGGTTTTGCAGCAGCACTTCCTGTGCTTTGCAGCTCTCACCTCTTACTGAAGTGGCTGGGAAGCTAACAAAGATTTCTTTTCTTCTCAGTGTTAGCCACTAAAACAGATAGTAACCAAAAAGCCATCCAACAAAACAGCATTTGACTCATTCTCTCTCATTTGTTCTGGTTTCAGTCTCTTGACATGTCACCTTTTTACCCCAGTAGACAGGAACTGGATTTCTAATGTGAAAAGCAAGCAGAAGCCCTCTTGCCCCTTTTTCATTGAAAAAAGCTTTCAAGATTTCTTTCTTTAAAACAAACAAACAAACAAACAAAAAACAAAAAAACCCCACCACAACCAACCACACCACAACCAATTGTTTTCTTTGCAAGGCAATTCTACTTCGCAAAAGCATTTTATTTTTGTTTACGAGGTTTAATTTTTTTTCTTTTTTAATTTGTGTCTGAAGCACTTGATATAGATCACAGTGGCTTCAAAGCAGCTTCTGTTATGTAAAATCATATTGTAGAGTGCTAGGCTTCCAGCATTTTATCTGTTACATTTAAGCTGTATGACACATTACAGTGTATGCAGGTATAAATGTGAAGTTAATCCACATCAGTATTGTGATAAAAGTAGTGTGGTGCACCGTAATGTTAAAACATTCGCCAATTTTAAAGGTTAAAAAGGACCAAGTTCACAATAAAAATAAAAGCTTATAAAACTCATTTTAAAAAGGCAAAGGTATCCCATAGTCACTGCTCTGACATGCCAGCTTTCAGCCTGTTTCAGGCTTTTACTAGAAAATAAAAGTGAACAAAATGAATGCATTTAGTGGAGCCGCTGAAAGTCTCAACTGTTGCTGTGCTCGTGGTCATTGTTGTTTCCTGAGGTTGTTGAAGGGAAACCACATGACCTGCATACAAGCACAAGCTGCAACACTTTTCTTTTGTAAAGGTAAAACTCTGACCTGTTCACATGCAGCTGTTTACTTAAACTTTTTTATAATGAAAAACAGAAATGTACTGCAGAGAGAATGAGGAGCATCTTCTGTTCTGCCCATGCTTGTGTTCTTTTGTTTAGTTTCTTTCAAAAAGGTAAATTGGCACTCTGAAAATTTGCATGTGTTGCACCTGCAATTAAGGAGTTCATTGTCTCCTGCAGTGTCTCCAGAACCCATCCAGTGACATCAAGTTAATTGCAGAAAAGATGATCTGGTGGGCGAATAAAAGCCACCTCCCAGCAATGGATCCTCAGACAATTAAACCAATTCTGAAAGCACTTCTGGACAATACAAAAGACAAGAACACCAGCGTGAGGGCCTACAGTGACCAAGCCATAGTTAACCTCCTGAAGATGAGAGAGGGTGACGAAGTACTTCAGGTATGAAACAAGAAACATTTTGATACCTAATGGAAGGCTATATCATGTTGTTTTGCATGTGAGTGATCTTAAATATTGTGGGTGGAACCTTTCGTCTTTGAATATCTAAATGAATCTCTTGCAGTATAAAATACAATAAAATGATGTGGGGGCAGGGGGAATGTTCCTTCCCTCTCTGTTAGAAATATCTTATCCTAGGATTGCATTGGCCTTTTTATGGCTGCTGTGCTTTAGTAGCTGAGTCAGCTTTTGATCAGCCAAAACTCCCAGGTCTTCCTCTTCCTCTGTTACTTCCAACTGATACATCACCAGCTTACAATAGCAAAAGTTCTTGTTATTAGTCCCTAAAAGCAGGACTTTCCACTGTTAAACTGAATCCCACTTCTATTACTGATTTCAAGGTCATCCAAATCCCATACAATATTCCAGTTGTCATTTGTGTTGATAATACCTCCCAACTTTGTGTCACCTGAAAATTTATTAGCACACTCCCACTTTTCATGCCAATGTTATTAATGAAAATGAGAAATAAGATTGTTCCCAAGACTGATTCCCGAGGAACTCCATTAGTAACCTTGCTCAAGTCTGACAGTTTATCTTTTGATTTAATCTGCTGTAGTCATCCCTTTAACCACTTCCTTACTCAGTTTTCCATTCCCATATCAACCCACATCTTCTCCAGTGTAACTAATAATTTCTCATGTGGAACTGTATCAGATGCCTTCCTGAAATCCAGGTAGATTAGATCTACTACATTTCCTTTTGTCTAGAAAATTGGATATCTTAGCAAAGAAAGATCAGATTCATCTGGCACGATCTACCTTATGTAGGACCATGTTGTATTTTATTCCAGATGCCATTTATCTCTATGTCCTTAACTAATTTCTCCTTCAAAATCTGTTTTAAGATCTTGGATACAACTGAGGTCAAATTAATGAGCTTGTAGTTTCTCAGAGCACTTTTTTGTTCTGTTTTGTTTTATACAATTTAAATGCACTGTTGCATTTGTGGCAATGTTGAATATTTCCAGAATAGTTTTTATCTAGTTTGTAAACATGAATCTTGCTCTCCATACCATGAATTTTTTTAAAATTCTCAACTCTAAACTTAGATAGGAAAATTAAAAATGGACACGTGTTTAATTATAAATAAAGAAATAGGAGTGCAAGAAGCTAGACAGATCAGTAATATACAAGAAGCAAGTTTTCATGTTTGACTTGTAACTGAATTTTATTCATTTTTTTTCTTCCAACAAATCTAATGAATTTTTTCTTCAGTACAGCTGTAAATCTGGGTATAAATTTATCCGGTGTTTCTCTTTTATTCTGACATACAATCCTGTAAAATGTTGCAATTCTTAATGCTCTTATGGCATAGAATAAAAGAGAAAAGAACAAATTTAGCATTAGATGTGAACATTTTGAATTGGTATAATCATCTTCCTCTTTCCACAGTCTGTCTCCAAAATCCTAGATGGTGCCAGTTTGGAGCTTCTGAATGAGAGCTGTAGGAGGTCGCTGAAGAAGCTTGCCAGCCAGGCTGATTCTGTTGAACAGATTGATGACACTATACTGACATGATATTTAAAATCCTGAAGGAAACACTGAACCAATGTCTGCATCAGCATTCAACTCAAAAACCAATATTAAATGTTTTCATTTTTGAAAATATGTTAAATTTGATGGGGGCTTACGACAAGGGCTCCCAGAGAGTATTTTAATATCGAAAAATATACCAGAATAGCCTTAATTAGACCCAATTTAGCTGAAAATTTGGTACCCTTTTTGAAACTGAATATGCAAGAGACAGTCATACAAATCAGTACTGGTTAATCGTAACCAACTAAGAGGTGTGTCTAGAGCATCAGGCCCATGGGAAAAACCAATTTCCTTCTCAGAAATTTGCAAAAGCTCTAGTAAAGGAGCTAACACTGGTCTTTTACAAAGATCCTGTGCAGTGGAATTAGAACTCTTTGAAAGTTAAAATGTAATTTTTTTTGTGTGTTGCTGATTTGCGGCTTGTGATGGTTCTGAAGACTGAAAATCCCTGTAAAACAACTATTTAAAAAGCCTTAGAAATTTCAAATGCAAAAGGGGGATTAAATTCAGATTGCTTGAAGATGGAACATTTAATAAAGGCTTTCAATTTAATTCTGATGATGAAAATGCTTTTCTTTTTACAAAATCATATTCCCTAAATGTTGAGCCATCTTATGCCACATATATGGGAAAGGGTTTTCCATAGTGTGTTTACTTTTTAGATTCATTTTTTCAAGAGATACTTGGCACATGCAGGTCTAGTGTACATAATGCTGCAATGAACAACGACCTTTCCAATACTGAAACAAGCTGGGGGGCTTGCAACTGAAGCAAGACTTGACACAGTTAAAAAAGCCTGACAAGTGATATTCTAACTTAATAACTACATTCCCTAATGTCTAGAACTCTGTTGATCAGCGGCATCTTGAACATATCATCTTCATTTACTCAAGTGTTGAACATAACAGGCCTCCAGTTTGGTGCCTTCCAACACTTGGTAGTGAATTAAAATTAATATTTAGTCTTAACAGGATTGGGTTTGGAGGATTTTTTTAGGTCATTGAGCTCTGTTGATCTGAGAGACTTTATTTATCTGGCATGATCCACTCCAAAGTTTTATGTCCCCGTTCTTCTGGCCTCCTAAATGGGGAAATCAGAAATCTCTGGTAGCAGGAAGCTGAGAGATTTTTGGAAGGCGAGGTGAGATTTTTTTCTTCTCTATGGATTAGCTTTAAACAAATCACACCTATTTTATCAGATGAAAAAAAAGATAGCATTTTGACTCCTCAACAAGCAATGAAATTGATGGGCTTGAGTCAGGATGAAAGAAGTTTGTTTAGTCCTATGCATTGATGATATTTATTTGAGTATACAATGTTGAGTGATCCCATGGGCTTATTCATGCTGATCTTCTGTAGCTACCGTAATGATGGAAGTAAGCAGGAAAAAGAAGGATGACCTAGACCTCCCCAACACTGAAGCTTAATCAGGAATTACAAACAGATGCTAAAGATATTTCTGTTCAAGAGGGTACTGCTTCAAAAATCTGACACTTGTCTCTCTCTCCTCTCATGCCTATAATATGATTTTGAAACTTGCAGGATGAGATGAGTGTTATCATCATTTAATTACATTGATTACCTTATATAATTTAATTACATTTAATTATTTGACTCACCTATGTTGATTTTATTCTATCAAGTTTTACAGTGTTTTGATAAAAGCTGGTGAATTGTTTAGTCATGTCTATTAATTGCTATTCATTTTAGAAATATTAACATAATCATAAAAGGATGAAATTCACTCTCGTGCTGTGAAGGGCCTAAGTGGCATGGACTTTTGCAGGCTCACTGCATCAGATTGAATTTCACCCATTATGCAGAGTTTGTTTTAGAACAGAATTACCTTAAACCAGTAAAGGTGACATACTATGAAAATTCATGTACTGAAACAAGCTTAAAAAGCTAATGTTGCCCAAAAGGTACAAAATAGCAGACAGCAAAATGTTCAAGGGATGTACTGAAACTGCAGCTATGTCACTATAGCAGACAGGTGTAAAAAAAAAAAAAAAAAAAAAAAGGGAAAGTGAATACTTTAGGTTTTTCTAAGAGGGTTTGTCAAATCATTCAGTAACTGAGGGCATTGGCCCTAGACACAAACCACACATTCTCTTCATGATTTGTGAGTTACTCCCCTCTTTCAAAACTATAAGAAAATTATAATTACAATTTTAAAAAATACTCAGCATAAGAATAAAAAGTTGGACATGATCAGTGAAGGATAGTTATGAATATTAAATTATAGCTTTTAAATTAAGGAATACAATTTTTTGGGGTGAATTAAAGATTCAGTTTTAAAGCCACTACCCATAAATTTCACCTTGTATAATGCTGAAGGAAAAAATCACATACAGCAACTTGGTGGACTCTGACAAACTTAACATGGTGAATGACAATAGTTTCATGTCAGGAAAGTATATATGAATTTATCTGTGTTTTTAACAAGCTGGAGATTCTCCATATTCTGTTCAACTATTAAATAAACCCCCTAAAGCTGGCTTTAGTGATTTTGATTTTAGTGTTTGACAGTGTACCTATTTTGATGAATAAAAAGATCAGCCATAAATAGAAACACAATCAGTTTTACCATAGCACAAACATGAAACGTAGACGGTGAATCAGCCACATGCAAAGGAGATGAGAAACCATTTCTTTCATGTCAGACTTAAATGTCTTGCAAACATCAGGCTCAAGTGGAAGAGGAGATAGTCCTACCACTGATTTAAACTGAATTGTTACTTTCACTGCGTGGCATCTGAACTCTATGCAGATCAAGACAAGCACCCAGGAATGCATGGAAGAGATGTTTAAACTTGCAAGATACTTAGTCTTTTCAATGGAAGAAAGACAAAAAAAAAAAGTGATGGTTCAAATGTTTGTGTTTCAAATAGTTCTGAATCTTATGGAAAGCTGTTTTGTAAAATCAACACTGTTCTGAAGTGTCCATAATGTAATAGCAAGGCTATTACCAAACTCCAAGTATTCAAAATCACAAGGCAGGCTCTGTGAGATTAAAAATAAATAAATTTTGGACGCATTATTTGCCTGTTGGTTTTTGAGCATGGTTTTCAAGCTATTTTCCCCAAACCATGAGATCTTGGAATTTAATTTAAAAAATAAAAAAGCTGAGATTCTCAAGACTCCAGGAGGTGGGGCTTCAAGAAAAACACCAACTAGTGCAAGATTTGTAATTAAAAGCAAAGCATTGACAAGACAGCTAAAGAGAAATATTCAGACAGAGCTGTTTTTATGTGCCAAAAATATTCACCACTGGAGCCTTGTTTGTGGTCCTGGATGGGTGTGGTTAACCCAAGAGTTTTTTCCAGAGTAAGTGACTAACTGCAGACCACTAGGAAAATACTGGCAAGTACCATATTAGTATCTGTCTCATATATATGATATGAAAATCCCAAGGGTGCAATGGATAGAGGTAACAAGATCCTGAATTGTGTTTCATCATACTAGTGTGGTAACAGAATTTAAACTCAAGTGAGCGTTCTGAGATGCAAGGATGGAAAAAGCTGTCAATGACAGTAAAAACTCATTCTCTGAAATCTCTTATTGATCTGATTTTAGAGAAAGTGAAGTCAATGGGCATGGCAGGTACTCAGCGGCTCTACAAATCACACTGTGTTTCTTTTAGGGTATTAGGTGTGGTACAGTACTACAAAAAAAAAATCCTCAAAGCTAATACAATCCTGTTCTCTAAGTGTCTCAAGCAGACAACTGATTACATTCTGTCTTGGGCCTCACAAATGTTATGGATCATGGTATTTTTCAGTTTCATTCCCTTGTGTGCCTGACCCCCTATATCATGCCCAGCAGCAGACATGTATAACTCATTTGGCACTGATGCATCTTTATTACACTTGTTCAATTTTAAATAGCAGGGCACATGAGCAGTATATGTGTGAGGGTTACATTGTGAACATGGTTAAATTCAGTAATCAGTTGAATTTTCATTGAAATACTTATCAATATTTTGGCTTGAATCTGTGCTGCACAAAGTTTGTCATTGCTGTAATTTCTTAGAAGAGAAATGCAGTACCTAGAACACTATTGGTAGCTGTTTCTTCACCTCCTGCTAGTGCAGCTTTTCAGGGCATGCCTAAAAATCAATATATCAAAAAAAAAAATCATGAATAAACTGCACATACTAAGCCAAGACACAGATTCATAGACTTGAAGGCTAGAAGGGCCACCATGATCATCTAGTCTACATGAGTAAACATTCTGGTCTCAGGGCAACATCTTGAATTGAAATTGTGTGGTAGGCCATACAACAAGGGTGGGGGTTAACCGCTGTGTCGTGTTGTTTGGGCCTAGGAATGGCTCTAGTCCGGGCACTGCTGGGCTGACGTGGTGGGAGAGGGTGAGACTGGGAGAGGGGATCAGTCACAACACTACAGCCAGGCCCAGCTGAAGGGACTCATGGTGAGCTGTAATTCCCCCCCCCCCGCCCCCCCGATCTAATCTGACCTCCTGCACATTTGCCCATCACAGATCCTCAACCCCTAACCTTTGGCTGAATTACTGAAGACCTCAAGTCATGATTTAAAGACTTCAGGTTACCAAGAATTCACTATTAATATTAGTTTTGGTTCTCATACCAAATATTTCTGTAAAAATGTAACTTGAAGGGAAAATACTGTTAAAGCAAAGGCTTCTGTGAATTTTTCTTTCTTCTTTTTTAATTTTGGTAATCTTTGTCAGTCTTAGCTCTACCTGAAACTTTTAGGGCATGTGTGAACCTTATAACAGCAAGAGGCACCATCTGTGTGCTCAGAAGCCTCAAGGTGAGCTATCTTAGCAGATAAGACAGAATACCTGCCTCTCTGAAAAGAGAGTGGCTGGGACGTATGGAAACCCCATGTTGTACACCTCATCTTTCATGGAGAATGACTCATTGTACAGCTTCATAGGTGCTGAAACCAGAGATGCATGCTGGGGGTGGGGTGAGGTGAGTGTATGCTACTGGACCCCTGCCTTGAAGTGGTTTCCCTTATATACAGCGTTTACAGTTTGGTTCCGTGGCTCTCAGCACCTCCCTCCCCTGCACTATGAAAACTGTTCCAGCACCCATGGCTGCGTACAAAGGATGAAACCTATCAACCTCATTGGCTCATGGCTCCACATAAGAACAGGTGTAGTAGGCTTGTATGTTTACAGTGTAGGCCACTCCTGTTTAGCAGAGAGCAGCAAACCACAGGCTGCGTCTTGGATGACTGCAGAGATGGGTTTTGTCTTAATGCTCACTTGTCCTCAGCTGTAGGTTTCAGTTAATGAAACTGAGGCAGCTTCAGGTGTAGTTGCAGAGCTGTGCAGGAGCCAGGCTTTGTCTCACCTGCACAGGGGTGCATCTTTATATTAAGCATGAATTAGGGTTGCCAACTTTCTAATTTCTGGAAACCAGACCTCACACTGCCCTGGTTCTTCCCCCTGAGGCCTCCACTGCTATCCTTCTTCCCCTGAGACCCCGCCCCCCATTTGCTGCTCTCCCCCTGGCTCCAGCAGGCTGCCCACCCTCCTGGGATGGGAGTGTGAGTTGGTAGAGCACTGCAGCTGCATGAGAGTAGCCTCACTGGTGAGCTAGGATGCAGGTTCCCACTTTCCATTGCACTGCCTGTGCAGCAGCGCCCCTCTGCATGGCTGGGGGAAGCACCTTCCCAGGGCACATTCCAGTATGCTGGGTCAGCTGGGAGACTCTTACCCCACTTGCCCTGCACTCTTTCCTCCCCTGCAAATAAAGTGTCTCAAAAGAGGCTGCTCAAGCTGCTACGTGCTGTAATGTGCTGTTGCTTTAGCACCAGATGTGAGGCTGCCACAGCGCTTACCAGCTCCCATTAAGCAGACGTTTTGTGCCCTGGCCATACACCTGACTGGACTCTGTTAGGTCCCCTTTTCAGCCTGATGTTTTGGTCAAAAACCAGACACCTTGAAATCCTCGAGAGCTGCCAGGGGCCCTGTATGACATATTGCCAGCAGTTCACAAACCTGGTGAGGGCTGATCCCTGAGTTTCTGCAGCGAAGCCTCAGCATGTCAAACACTGGGGTTAGCTGGGCAAGGAAAGAGGAGCATTTTCCTGTGGCAGGAGGGAACATG
Source organism: Podocnemis expansa (assembly GCA_007922195.1). Classification (NCBI taxonomy): domain Eukaryota; kingdom Metazoa; phylum Chordata; order Testudines; family Podocnemididae; genus Podocnemis; species Podocnemis expansa. The sequence continues at coordinate 20,717,739 of ML682041.1, forward strand.
AGCTGCTGATAACTACCCAGGCTGGGTGTGGAAGCTTCCCCCTTAGGAATCCCACTGTCTTTGTCAGACAGGCCCCGTCCTGCCCACCTCACATGCCTGCCAGCGTCCCAGCCTGTGGGCCCCTGCTGATGGTTACCTCATTGCAAGGTGCCATTGCAAGGGACCCTCCGCTCTGATGTGTGGGCTGGCCAGCGACAGGTGCAGCACAGAGAGCAAGGTCCATGCTGCCCATCTGCCTCACCTCCCACCTTACCCTATCCTCACGACAGGCCCGTGACCATGGAAGAGGCTAAATATCCTGGGATTTTTACGGGAAACACTGACTGTTGGGCTCTACTTGCCCTCTGGCTTCCAAGCCCAGGGAACCATGTTTTCAAACTCTGCAAAGGGACTCGCCTCCTTCTGTCAAAACGACAAGTTGCGTGTGTCACCGTCACGTGACTCCAGGAGCTGAGGCTTTATGATGGAAGAGTTGACAGCACTCCCAGCAACCCGTCGGGCGATGGATGGCGCAGCCTCCCTCCCAGGCAGCTGCCGCCACCACCCTCGGGCCCAGCGCCCGTCTCGCTCCCCGCCTGTGAAATGGGCGCCCAACTACTGAGGTGACAACGGCATAGTGCGCATGCGTCAGAACACAACGGCCGAGCCTGAAAGCGCATGCGTGGTCGAGCTCCCTCGCCGGCCTCCGCGCTCACGGCACCAGCGCGCAAGCGCACAGATAAAGTCGGGGAGCGGGAGGAAGAGAAGATCGGTTCCGGCTGCGACGCGACGTCCTGCGCATGCGCGCTGGGGCCGTCGACTTGCTGGCTGTCTCGAGCGGCGGCGCGAGGCCGAGGCGTTGCGCGTGCGCAGTGAGGGCCGCTCGGGGTGTGTTGCCGCCGCCGCCGCTGCTGTCAGTTCCGGCTGTTTGTTCGGGAAGTGGGTCCGGCCCGCCGCCGCCTGAGGAGACCCCGCCGCCCGGAGCCTCCGCTCCCCACCGGCCATGGCCAGGGACTACGATCACCTCTTCAAGCTGCTCATCATCGGCGACAGCGGTGAGGAGGGCGCGCGGCCGGGCCTAGGCCGCGGAACGGAGCCTGGCGGCCTCTGAGGGGGAGAGGGGCGCGCGGCGGTTGGGGCGGCGGTTGGGGCCGCGTCTCTGGGCCCGGCGGGAGGGAGGGAGAGCACAGCCCGTGTCAGGGCCGGCCCCCGGCGGCCGGGGAGAGCTCGTCTGCCCGGGGTCCAGCTAACCCCTGGAGTTTGCAGCCACGGGCCGTCCAGGCAGATAGTTAGAGCAGGTTCAGGAAAGGTCCCGGGGCACTTTTAAAGATTGACACGCTTCTCTGTGCGCAGTGTTATGAGTGGGGTAATCCTCAGCATTTGCACCAGCTGGAAGAGACTTTACAAGGGCTGTCATGCTGTGTTTTCAGGGCATGTGCTGAGGTCGGGAAGGGATTCTCTCCTCACAGCAAGCAAGGAGTCTTGTGGCGCTTAAAGACTAATATGCTTATTGCATGAGCTTTCGTGGGAGAAAAATCGCACTTTGACAGTCACTTGGAAAGCTCATGTAAAATCCCACTTCAACAGGCACTTGGAGGGCTCATGCAATGGACGTATTTGTTAGGTTTTAAGTGCCGCAGGACTGCTTGCTTGTTTGTTTTACTGAAGCAGAGAAACACGGCTGCCCCTGTGGATCTTGGCCTCATGTAACATGCATTTAAGTGCAGTTTACAGAGGGTTTGGGCAGCGCTCAGTAAGGACTGTAGTTTTCAGTGTGTCAGTTACTATGCTTTTAACACTTAAAATGTTGCCTATAGGCCCTGTTGAAGTTCTCTCTGTGTGTGTTCATCAGCTTGTAAATGAGTTTTGGGGCTTATTTAGGCTTTTAAAAAGGCAGAGGAGTATGCATTGGTTGTGCATGTTTCATTTACTGATCATGGAGTCGTGTGGCACTTAAAGACTAACATTTATTTTTCGCATGAGCTTTCATGGGAGAAAATCCCACTTCATCAGATGCTTTGAAGATGAGTGAACTTACAGAATGGAATGAAAACATCCTTTTTTTTTTTTTGCTGGACTAGACTAGCATAGCTATCCCTTTGGAAATTTACTGATCATGGGCACTCAAAACACTTAGTCTGTTGGTCAAAGATAAGGAAAGTGTGCAATCTTTGATTTTTTTTTTTTAAAGACTTTACAGAGCTTGAAAAACTTGTGAAGGGGAAGGAACTGAGTTTGACATCTTGTCATGTCAGTACTCTGTTCTAAAGTGGAGATGGAGGATTTCTACTTTTGTAGCGGTTGCCCAAACTTCACCCAGCTGAGTTCCATAGTGGCAGCTTTTCAGGAGCTTAAAATTTAAGTAAGATGGAGTATATGATATCCATCCTCATTTTATAATAGAGGTGTGACCTGTAAAGATAGCAGGCTCCACTATGCAGTGTGCCATGACCATTTGGATAAAAACAGATGATTCTGGGAACTGTCGCCTCAGCAGGCTTGCGCCTCTCATTTCTAAATGGTTGAATGTATACCATGTTGTGGCCACCTTATTGTTGCTTCTGTGACTGAAAGAAAGATGAGGCTTGTGTTTACATAGTTCTTATTTTAAATAAAATGCATGTGTGTTTTTGTTTGTTTTTAAAGGAAAATTTTCCTCAAACTCAGGGGAGGAGAAGGGCACATGTTGCCATGTAGTGATAGCATGCTGGTTGCTTTACTTGTATTAAAGATGTCTCACTTAAATAACTGATAGGTTCCAAAGGGGCAGCCATGTTAGTCTAGTCCAGCAAAACAAACAAGGAGGCCTGTGGCACTTTTAAAGACTAACAAATGTATTTATTGAATTAGCTTTCATGGGAGAAAATCCCACTACATCAAATGCTTTGAAAATAGGGGAAACTTACACTAGCTTACAAGAAGGGTAAGTTTCCCCCCTTTTCAAAATGTCTGGCAAAATGGGATTTTTCTTTCTTAAATGCTCATGCGATAAACTGCAGGACTCCTTGTTTGTTTAGCTTAAATAATATCTTCCTTCCTTCCATTAGGTTTCAAAACAATTTAGGCAAGATCAATAATTTGGAGAGAGCCCTATATTAAAGAAGATGCTTTTTTGAACAGTACATCCCTTTGCTGGTGTTTCTTGGGCAAACTCTGCATGCCCTGATTGTGAGAGGACTAGATTGCCTGCAGCTTTGGGTTTGACCAGTTAAAGCCATTATAGTGCTAAAGTATTGATTGTTTTAATGTTTTTTCCTCTAATCCCAAGAGGAAGATTTTTGTCCCAATTTCCAGAAATGTTTCACTTGCATCATTTATTGATCCTCACAGAAAGGCCTGGTGTTAAGAAATGCAATTTTGGATAGATGGATGGTTACATATCTGCTTTTCCCAATGTGGAGTTGTAGCAGAGTTTCGAGGACAGTAGGTTTTCCTGTTCTAAAGCAGGTCATTTCAGAAAGATGGTTGTGGTCTCAGCTGTCCCAGTTGTGCTAAAAATTAAAAATATGAATTATAAAAACAGTCCATGTGCATCCCTATGTTTATTTTTTTAATTTGCTAGAGCAGGATTTATTTGGGAAGCTGTGATAAGCAAACTTGTGCACTGTACTAGATTTCACAAAATTAGGAGGCAATGCTTGGTGAATTGTTACTTTTACATGAGTGGAAGAAGCTCTACTGGCCCTCCCACTTCCTTTCTCCCCTGAACTTCAAATATGCGTGCAAAAGAAGTGAGGGCTATGGAGAGTGTGGTTTCCCTGTACGTGAGCAGTGTGATTCGTATGCCGGGTCTGTTTGGTGAGATCTTGTCATTTGGGAGCACCGAATTCCAGAGGCTCCTCTTGTCCGCCACTAAGGTAGATTCCCTTGACAACAAGCAAGTCATGATCTCCATGGAGTTCTGCTGTTCACCTTGCAGCTAAGCTGGTTTCATCTTGAACACAGAGATTTGTTCTGATAAGACAGTAAGACCTAATGTGGTGCTGAAGCTGGTTGGATAAAGATGACATTTTGCTCAGTGGGATCTGTGGACTCAGCAAGCTTCATCTTTTTGAAAGGTGACAGTGGTTGCAAAAGCTTTTGTTATACAAATTATATGAAGCCTTTGGGCTTTTGCCATGTTGTTGATGCAATTTTGGACAAGAAGCAATGGGCTTAAATTACGGCAAGGGAGGTTTAGGTTGGACATTAGGAAAAAATTCCTAACTGTCAGGGTGATTAAGCATAGGAATAAGTTGCCCAGGCAGGTTGTGGAATCTCCATCATTGGAAGTTTTAAAGAGCAGGTTAGACAAGCACCTGTCAGGGATGGGTACTTAGTCCTGCTATAAGTTCAGGGACTTGATGACCTCTTGCGGTTCCTTCCAATTTCTCTGATTCTATGCAGCCCTTTATGACGTTTGGGCACCTGTTACTTTCTGCCTTCTTGTAGCTTAGGGGTGTTTAGAAGCTGGCTACTGCAACTGGGTTGTCACTTTTGCCTTCTGTATAACACTCTTCAGTGAGAGGCTACAATTTCTTCCGTTGGTGTTTAGGCAAGTGCCGGCTGGGTTTATGCTCTTGACCTGTGAGACATGGACTTTTGGTATGGTAGGGAAGATGCTCAATTTAGTGTTATGGAGGCTGGAGGAATCTGAAAAGACAGTGAAGAATGGTAGGAGCTCTGTGCAGTCATACAGAAATCCTTTGCATATTTGTTCACGGTGACTGTGTTATCCAGTTTCTCACTGAGCAGGCAACTTAATGAGTAAGGTCACACAGACCCTAGTTTAAATGAGAGGAAATAACTTCAGTCAGTTACAGTGATCAGATGAACAAACTGAAGCTAAATGTCCCTTTTAAGATGCTGATAACCTAGGGTTTCATGCAACTGAAACTCACCAGGTCTGTTGTGAAGGAGTTGGTTCTCTGTGATGAATTTTATTAGAAGCAGAGGCGTGTCTGGGAAACTGGATATGGTGGACAGTGACTGCAGATTGTTTAAGGAATATCTGAATGAAGTCCTGTTCAAAGTGTTTAAACTTGTTACCAGAAAAATCTCATGCAAAGGGTGCAACTTCAGATTGATGCTGCAGAATATATAATGTTTCCTGAATTGGGGGGTTGTGACCCAAAGTGGGGCCACAAGACTATTGTAGGAGGGTCATGAGTAGCAGCAGCTGCTGATTGAGTTGCCACCTACAGCGGTGGAGAAGTAAGGGTGCTATGGTATGAGGGGTGGGGTTGTCTCCCTTTGGAAGGTGTCATCACAACTTGCAATGCTCTCGGAGGAGGCTCCAGGAAAAAAAAAAAAAAAAAAATTTTGGGAACCTGTGGAATACCTGCTGCTTCCTGTTGAAATGGTTGAACACACAGAACAATGGTTCCCAACCCTCTTGAACAGTTGCAACTGTTTACATTGGCTATATTAGTCAGTGCTTGCTGTCTTGCATTAAGTAATTCCCATTCATACCACAGCTTGACAGCACCAAACCCTAATCTCATGGCCCAGGCAGGCCAAGGACCACTGGGGCTTCAACTGCACATGAGTGAGTGGGAGATGGGCCAGCGGTGCTTCACCATGGATCAGTGAGATGGGAGTTTTTAGAATATCGGCTGGGAATACCTGCTGTGACGGTTCTGGTTAACTAGCTACAGTTGCTTTCAGTAAATCATTTGAGATGTGACCTGCGGTTCTGTTTGTACCTGTTTTCTCCTCTGAGGCTTTGGTCAGAAACTGATGATCTAGTTCTGCCTTCCGAAGAAGGGATTCAATAAATAAAAGACAAAAATACCATCATCTATTACCTCTGTTCCAACAGAACTCAGCATTTTTTTCTTTCTCTCAGGTGTGGGCAAAAGCAGTTTGCTGTTGCGTTTTGCAGATAATACTTTCTCAGGTGAGTGTTCCCTTTCCTTCCGTGGTGAATTGGCTAAGGCTGTCCTAGCACTGCCCCACTGCTAGAGGACTGTCATCTTTGGAGTTTAGATTTCTGCCCATTTGAAAACCTTTGGTTGATTGAGTTCTGTAGTTAAATGATTGTACTTTAAAACTCTGAATCATGTTACAGAGAAATCAGGAGGAGATCAGTGGAATAGACTACATGCAAAGGGAAGAATGATTGCACTACCGCTTGAGACAAATTTTGCCCTGCAAGTCCCTGAAAGTAGAATATTTGTGTATTGGTTACCTCTCTCTGAGCATCAGATTCATCAATTCTCAATCATTTGTATGGTGTTGAATTGCTTTTTTGGAATAGATTTCATGCCACTGGATTTTTTTTTTTTTGGGCCGGAGGGGGGCCTCAGTCGTGGAAAATAAGCCTTGAGTCATCAATAATTATTACACAAATAAAAATGTGGCTTGAGAGAGCTGTTTAAAAGGAGCCCAAATAGACTGGGCAAAGTGCCAGGATACTTCTGGGCTATGGCCAGCTGCTGCCTAGATGTGTGCTAGTGAACATTGGGAAGTCTAAAGGGAATAAGGTTTGGGGTTCTCACTTGCTTAACACTTTGTCTCTGTAGGTAGCTACATTACCACAATTGGAGTGGATTTTAAAATCCGCACAGTTGAAATTAATGGAGAGAAAGTGAAGCTACAGATATGGGACACAGCTGGACAAGAGCGTTTCCGGACTATCACGTCAACGTGAGTGTAGTTGGATTTCTTTGAATGTGGCTCCAAGCTTAGATACTGTGGGTGTACTGGAATGCATCTTGAATACTCTAGCACTGGCATTTCACGGATGTGTGGTCTGTCAGGGTTTGTGGGGATACTTTTCCAACTTCTGCTAATGATGATTGGGGTGGTGGTTTTGTGTTTAAGGCACAGGCCTGTGAGGCAGAACTCTTGGATTTTTGGCTCTGTAACATCTTCTGTGTAATCTTGGGCAAGTCACCTAATTTCTGTTCCTCCAGTTTCCCAACTGTAGAACTAGGCATGTTTGTTCACCTTATAAATATCAGCAAATTCAGCCCTTCAGACTTCTGCAAAATGTGCTACAGAAGCCCAGATTATTAATCCTTTTGGTCAGTTTTGTGGGTTAGGAGTTCGGTATCGGTACATGGGTTCTTTTTGGAATTGCTAGTGGTGATGGTTAGGTTAGAGTATATCATATTCTTTTGAAACAGACACTAACAGGAGGTTAACCTTGTTCTTGGTCTGTTCTCTGTTCACATTTATTGGCCTTTGAGCAACTGTAGTGCTTTTCCTGTTTGTGAAGAAACCACTCAGGAGCTACCGTTGTGGCACTAAGTGAATTGTTTTTGCTCTAACTGATTACAGTGGATTTGGGGCTGCTCAGAAGAGGAAGAGGAAGGAAGACATTTGGAAATAGATCCTTTTGTTTCCTTCCTGTATAAAGTAAATTTGTACTAGGAGGACTCAAATGCCTGTTTTCTCATGCATGTTAAGGCCAGAAAGAATCATTGAGATCAGCTGGTCTAACCTCCTGCATGTTGCAGGCCACAACCTTACCTGCCCCTAACTTCTGGCTGAGTTATGGAAGTCCTCAAATCCTGATTTAAAGACTTTGTGTTAGAGAGGCTCCAGAGTTTACTCTAGTTTAAACCAGTAAGCAGTCCTTGCCCTAGGCTCCAGAGGAAGGCAAAAAAACCCCAGGGTCTGTGCTGGTCTGACCTGGGGTTCCTTCCTGGCCCCAAATATGGCGGTCAAGTTGGACATTGAGGACACCTGCCAGCTGGACACATGAGTCTCTGGAGTAATTCAGTCCACCTCATGCAGCACCCTGTCTGTAGCATTTGGGGATATTTGCCACTAGCATTTGCAGATGTCATGTGCTGTTGTAGGCAGCTTCATCCTGCTTCCGCTCCATAACTTTATCCAGCTCAGTCTTGGAGCCAGTTAAGATTTTTTGCTCCCTTTTCTCTCCTTGGAAGGCTGTTTCAGAGCTTTATTCCCACTGATGGTTAGAAACCTCTTTCTCCTTTGAAGTCTATACATGTGGATGGCCAGTTCATATCCACTTGTTCTTGTCTGCTTTGGCACTTAATTTAAATAATGCCACTGCTATTGATCCCTCTGATGTGTTTATGAGGGCAAGACTGTCTCCCCTCCATCCTTCCTGCAGTTAGTCATTCACAACTGACTTCTCCTTTAGCTTCTGTCAGTTACCCTATTTGGTAACTAGCTCAAAGTAAAAAAGAATAATGGGATTGGCTGCCTTTGGGAACAGTTCAGGTAATTATAAATTGGTGAACTGTGCTCTACCCCTTTCCTCTGCATTTCTTCAGATGCTGCTGGAGACTTTTTTTCCATAAAAGCATTACAGACTTACTCACCTCTCAGGGTTCCTGTGCATGACATCACTTCTTGTTTCAGTGCTGTAGCCAGCTTCAGACAGGAAGTGGTGAGGTGGAGGCATAAGGCGCTGCTAAAGCTCTTATCAGCTGTGCATACGGGCCACTCACTGAGTGCTGACTTTGTGCTGAGTCAGCAGAGCACCTTCCTGTTTTCAGTGTCTCCAGCCACACTTCAGCTTGGAGTTAATGAGCCTTGGTTCAGAAGGCTATGGGGGCTGATCTCTGCTAGATCTGAAACCACAGTGCCCAGTGATGAAAGGGGAATACCAGGAAATGAGACTTAACTGCTGAGGACAGATGTAGCTGTTGAAGTAACTCTCTCAAATGCAGTGTGCAAAGCTTTTCCTTCTCCGTCCGCTTGCCATCATTTAAAAACAAACTTTCAAGAGCAATAGAGGATGTGTTCTTCATGTAGCTTTTGGACTTCCTTCATATAACACTGCTATTGTTACAACTTTTCTAAGAGAGCTGAAGACAAGGTGTAATAGTGAGCCTCTGGCTTTTCCCATACTACAGGATTTGCAGGGTAATTTCCAGCCTGCCACAGAACCATCCACAGAAAAGCAAAAAAAAAAACAAAAAACCTCCAGCTCTGCACACAACTAAGTAGGCACATTTGCTTTCACTCCTGTATTGATGGCAAATACTTTGGGAAGAGGTGAAAAAGCTGTTCCAACACCCTACAGTGTAGTAAAGAAACTTTCCACCAAGCTGGCTGTGGCTCTTGGAGTAGACTCCTGTTCTCTTTAGTTGGCCAGGAGGCATGGGGCAGCCCCCTCTGGGATGGGGCATGTTGTGTAAATAGATAACAACAAGATTGTGAATTCAGAATTTTGTCAAGGGAGTCACTTATTTGCTTAGGCCAAGACATTGAGTGGCAGATCAGATGACCAGGCTATAGAGTTTACTGAAGAACTTTGCCAAGCAAAGCCTGGGTGTGGTCCTAATATGCTGCCAATAGACAGGTTTACACTTCAGGTTGCTGTAGCAGTGACTGTTTGGACTGAGGAGGAGGATATAAACTATTCCTATAGACTAGTAAGGTAAAGAGAATCTGCAGACAGATGTAAGGCCAAGCATACTGAACAAGCTTGAAGTCAGAGAGCGTCTGGTCATAATTGTAGTGGGTTTGAAGTGGTTCTGGGAAGACTTAGAATTGCAGTATGAGTAAAAAGTGAAAATCAGTGACAGAAAATGGGAAGCCGCAAGAAGCTGCAGTCAAGTCATCTCTATATAAAAGCCCACAATACTTGTTATAAAAGTTGATGAAGACAAAGAGGCTGTTCAGGTATGTAAAGCAAGTTGAGCTAGAGAATTATTTTTTTTATAAATCTAGGAAAAACAAAATAGACTGAAAAAATAAGTCAAAATAAGTAGTAAAATGCCAATGACAGCAAGACTTGTGTACATATAAAATGATCAAGGGCCTTGGGGTTATTGGTGTCTAGGTGGAGCAGTGACTGGTGCATAACTTCAGAGAGCTGGGTTGACTTTCTCTTAAATCCAGACAGAATTTTAGTTCCACAAAGCATCTGGGAACACTGTGTATCAGGAGTGAGATGTCCATCCACAGCATCTTTCCATGCTCAAGTACATTGATGAGCATTGAATAGCTTTTAACAGGGTTTGCAGTTATGTCCAATTTTCCTTAAAATAGGAGTCATGTGGGCTTAACTCAAAGAGTAAAGTAATTCTATGGTAATTAGTTACTATGCCTTTGTAGAAGAACAGGATGGAGATGCAGCCAAGTCAGGGATCACTTTTTCAGGGAAAACAGAAGTAGAGTTAAAAGGTTAGATGCACTTCATCAACAAAATCTTGATTGCTGATCATAAGCATTAATGCATCTGACAAGAAATAAGCAAGGACGTCGTAAACTTCTGTGAATTCAAGGCTTGTTACAGTCAGGTGAGAGCTGGAAAGGCAAATGTGTAAACTGTCAACCAGTGAACTAACAATAATGACTTTGGAGCTCCCGTATTAGACTAGTCTAGCAGCCAATCTCATTGGGTGTCCTCGCTTTGACAGTATCCAGCTTTGGATACTATAGGAAGGTTTAATTGCCAGACTAAGTATGTGATCCAGAACCAGCATGAGTTTGCCCCCCCCGCGCGATCCCAGGTGGTGATCAGCTTGTATCTGGAAACATGAGATCTGTTTGCACTTGTAATATAAAAGAGACTACCATAACTGTGGGTGCTGTTGATAAATGTCTAATCCCTTCTAAAGAAAATCTTAAGCTCTCTGACTACTATCCTATATCAAAGAGTCCTCTATGCTAATTTGAAAATATTTCCTTCTGGTGTGGGAGTAGCCTTAGAAGAGATGTCGTGGAAGGATATAGAGGATTGATTCAAGGATGTCATTGTTTAAACAACTTGTACTGAAGTTTTCTGAAGGTTCACTATGTTTTTGTCTAATGATTCTATAGCGAAGTACTCACAGCTTAAGAATTTTACATGATCTTTTAGAAAAGATTTGGATAATGTTGGTGATGCATTTTTGCAGCTGTATGAAAGCAGGATTCTCATTTTTCTGTCTGAATTTCTATGACTGTACTCTAGAATTTAAGCTTTCATACATGTTGCAATTTTGCAAGGTAATCTTCAAAGGGTAAACTGATCAGTAATCTTTGCCTGTGGACATTCTGAAACAGTAAAGTGGAGGTGTGAGTAGCCTTGTTCGTCAGACCAGTGGTGCTTTAAACATTAACAGCTATTGATGACTCTTCTTTTCAGGAAAAAACATCAAGTTATGGTGGTTTGCTGCATTATTGGATGTAGTAGCAATACTGAGTTGCAGAGGAGAGCTAGTTGTCAATATTTGCTGGGGTGAGGATTTCCTTCCTTCCTCTGTCAAACTTAAAATTGCCTCCATCCTATCCAAAATAGGAAGTGGAAGGGGAGATGTTTGCTACTTGTCATCAAAAGCCTCAACTGCCTCTTGATTGTCAAAACCACAAACCTGACTCCCACTCCTTCCAGGAGCCCACTACACAGCTGCCAAAGCCTACCACCTTCCCAGGGCTACTTTTGCAAAGCAGTTACATGTGTTCAGTGCAGCACACAGAAAACTAAAAGTATGGACATGGTTGAAATCAAAATCAGGATGAGTTTATATATTGACAGTACTGTGCTGCACTCAGGGAGGGACTGGGGGATGCATGCTGCATCAGGCATGTGACATCTAATGTGCCACTTACGACGAAAGGCCTTGGATAAGATTCATAGTATGAAACTGGGCAACTATCTTTTTCTTAAAAGGAGGGGGTAGGCTTTAGTATCATGAAATAAAGGGTAGTCCTAGATTAAACCATTGGGTTAGTAAAACATTGAGCGCTCAGACAATGAAGACAAATGTGACGTGGGGGGAGGGAAGGAGCAGGGAAGAGGAGAAATGGGCAACCTGAAAAAACATTTGTTAATGAAAAGTTCCAAAGGCTAGCTGTGTTACTCTAGTCCACCAAAACAAACAAGGACTCTGACGCTTTTAAAGATTAACAGAAGTTATAGCCTGAGCTTTTGTCGGAAAGAATCCACTTCATCAGATGCTTGAAGATGGGGAATTTCTGGAATGTAGGCTCCCATACTGTAACCTTCCTATTTTCATACATGTGGTGAAGTGGGATTCTTTTCCACAAAAGCTCATGTGATAAATGAATTTGTTAGTCTTTTAAAAGTGACACTGGACTCCTTGTTCATTTGGTTGTTAATGAAAGTCTTCCAGTTCAGAATCAAGAACAGAATTCATAGGTAAACCAGCTGTCCATTCCTCAGCTGTAGCAAAACCAAATCGGGTACAAGACTAGATTCATTAGCAGGATCAGACAGCACAAAACAGGTGGTGATGTGCCTATACAAGTTAGGCTCTCATATGAAGCAGAGCTTCTAGTGTTATTTCACAGGAAAGAATATTTTTGTTGCAGAATGCAGCCTCTGAGGATAAAGATGTTACGTAGGATAAAGAATCTAAGTTATGAAAACATTTTTTGTATGTGAGGAAAAGATGACTTTTAATTGGCCTAACAAGCTTCAAAACTATGTAGGGGATTGGATGAGAGAGGTAGAATTCAAAAGTGAAGCATGATCTAGAAAAAATTAAGTCTGCAAGTGAATATTCTTGGTCTTGAGTTATCTCATGTTAAGGGAATTGAATATGTGGCATATCTTTCAAAGAAAACGATGCAAGGTTAGGAGAGAGGCAGCCAGACTGGGTGGTTCCCTTTCCCACTTCTGTAATGTGGCAAGTGTATATTAAACATTTGCACAGCACCTGGCTGCTGCCACCACCACCTGCTGAAGCAGAAGCTACTTCTGAGAATGAAAAGCACAGTGTTACATCTTGTATCATTAATTCTGGTCATACAGATGAGGACACAGAGGTGCAGAGATGTCTTGTTCATGGTGTTGTGTTGAATCAGTGGCAGAGATGGGGACAGAAATCAAAACTAGTCTGAAGTGCAGTCTGGTTGGCCTTCCTGGGTGTCAGCCTGCAGGGTGGATTGAATACCTTCTGCCTGGACAAGGATTGAGCAAAGGGAGAGCTAGATTCATAATGTGGGTTATAGCTGTCATCTCTAAAGAGCAGAGGGAAGATGAGCCTTCGTGGAAATGCTGATAGCAAGAGTTTTTTGTTTCTGGAAATCTTGTAACACATTTCTAAGGGAAATGCCTCAGTCTGGTTGCTGTGAACTTCTGCATTGGCTTATGTAAAAGCTAAATCTAGTCAGGCAAAGCAGAGGAGGAGGAGGGGAAAGAGGTAAAAATGAAAAGTGCATCTAGTAAAATAACTCTTGGAGGGTTCTATGCAGAAAAAACATTTTAAAAAACCCCCAAACCATTGGGAGGGATCAGTGATAATTGTCTTGAGGATTTACAGAACAAATTTTTGCTCAGCTCACCAGTAAAAGGTTAAACTGCCAGCCCTGCAAACTTAGCTGGGATCTGAGTGTTAAGCTGAACAATAAAGGTTCTTTCCTTTGTCTGTCATAGTACTAAAGGTTTTGTAGCTAGAAAAGGACTTCTGTTTTCTCAATGTGTTTGCGTACCTTGAATAATTTGATGAGCAGTTATTGTGTATACAAAGAAAGTGAATCCATCTCCTTCTCTTAGCTGTATTCCTTCTGCAGGACTAACTCGCTTTGATGGTTTTTTCACTTATTTTTAATCATGGAAAATACCAGATATGATTCTGAATGCACATATGGAGCAGATCTGTTGAGTAGGAAGGTGCCATCAGTACATGGATGCTTTTCAGAGTAGAATGCAACATTAAAGCCAAAGGAGTAACAGGGAGCTGAATAGCAAAGCAGACAGGTCTGAGGAGTTTATATCTGGAGAACTGGTCACAAATTAGACTGGTGAACATTAAACCCTAATGAACGCTTTTCCCATTGCAAAAGCACAGCACAATTTGGCATGATTTAACTCTTTGCTGGCAGGCCTGTGGCTGGGGTGGCTGGTGATGTTGCCATGGAGGAATTGGAGGCACCTAGTGATGTAGGTGGGATAAAGGGGGAGTGGAAGATTCCTTTCCTGACTGCAGCCGTTGATCAGTCTTTAATTGGTGCATGTATACGGTTCCCATGGAATAGGAACACAAGTGGGGATGGACTGCCACCCTCCGCTCTTGCAGCTGAAACATATTTATCCTTTCTGCGGCCCCAGGTGGCTTGAACAGGGACTGCAGGGGTAGGTTCTTCAATACAGGAGCTCTGAAATATGTTTGTCTGGGTCGTGAGCAGAGAACTGTATGGGTTTAGGGGCAGAGCATGCACTGATAGTTGCACTAACATTAAATGTCACCACATGGAGGCTGGGGGCTTGTTTGTTCAGATTTGGGGATTTATTTATAAATGATCTAGATGCCCATTCCAAAAGAAGTTGTTAAATATGACCAGGCAACCTGAAACTTTAACTAGCATCTGTATCCTTTTCCCACGCGCTAGGTATTACAGAGGGACGCACGGAGTCATTGTTGTCTATGATGTCACTAGCGCAGAATCCTTTGTGAATGTAAAGCGGTGGTTACATGAAATTAACCAAAACTGCGACGACGTCTGTCGGATACTCGGTAAGCTCCTTCTCAGCTGCTGCTTGTTTGGAGGCGCCTCTGCTTTGGCAGCCTGGCCAGCATCAGAGCTGTACCACTGACCTGTCTTCCTTTTTAGTGGGAAATAAGAATGATGACCCAGAGCGGAAAGTGGTGGAGACAGAAGATGCCTATAAATTTGCTGGGCAGATGGGGATCCAACTGTTTGAGACCAGCGCCAAAGAAAACATTAATGTGGAAGAGGTAATAGAATGGGAATGTTGCTACTCTTCAGAGGTAACAGGCTATGAATGGCAAAATGTTACATCTCTTAAAGGGAGATGGAAAGTTTACCATTTATGAGGGGTTTTCATTGCTATTGGCATTTATTCCGCCAGGGGAATAAGAGTAAAATCTCTGCATCTGCAAATGAGGAGAGAAGTAGGTTGGAGGCAGAGGTGCTGAAGATAAGGTGACTTTTCTTCAGTGAAGTAAAGATTAAAGCTGGAGGAAGAAATTAATAAAAATGCATCAGCCTAATAGAACTTTATTTCCAAGTGACCTCATCTCAGTGGAAGGGACAATTGGCCTTGGTGTGCTGCAGGCAAGGGGCCAAGCCCTGACTTGGTGGCTCTGCTGGTCGGGGGTAGGGATGCTGACCCTCACTCCGTGGCTTTAGTGGGGGAGGGAAATGTGGGGCTGGAGGATGCTGGTGTGCAAATCACCAGCCTTTGTTGTGCTATAAGAGGGGAATGTGCTGAAGTCTGAATTGCGGGTGTTAGTGGCATCTCAGTGTGCTTTTGATGCTTCATCTGCTTCTCTGGAGGGTACCCTCAACAGCCAGCCAGTTCTTTCAGGTGGCCTGAACTTGTTTGTGTTTTTTCTCTTGCAGATGTTTAATTGCATTACAGAGCTGGTCCTGCGAGCAAAGAAAGAAAACTTAGCAAAGCAGCAGCAGCAGCAACAGAATGATGTGGTGAAGCTAACTAAGAATAGTAAAAGGAAGAAGCGGTGCTGTTAATGCCCTTTCCCTGTTGCAGAGAGACTGCTCTGGCAGCTTGGCCCCTCCTAGACTCGGGCTGTTTCACTGGGGCAGGCTTTGGGAGGACTTTGTCAGTTTTGTGCCGTTTATTTAAAGATTTTCTCCATGTTTTCTATCAAGAGGCGCTGGCACCTTACCATATTAGTGCCAAGTATCGGATGGACTCTTACCCCCCCTCTCTCCTGCTCATTCCAGTGCACCTTGCAGACAAGAAAGGACGTTGCCTACCAAGTGGACTGATTAACCCATGAGTTTGTACATAATGTATATTGCTTTAACCAACCGCATCTCCTCCTTGTCACTTTGGCTTATGCCTTCTTAATGTCAACCAATCATGAACTGCAGAGTTATCTGTTTAAAGATAGAGTACAAAGCTCTTCACCTGAGTAGGCTCCAGGGTGGCAGCTGTTGCTGCTGGGGCCTTAGGCTTCATGTGGTTTGGGCCCTGAGTTCCAGGACATTCCTGGGGCTTTGGCTCCACTTTTCTAGGTTCCAGGGTTGCTGTTGGGGCTTTGGGTTTCACTTTGCCGTGCTCCAGGTCTGTGAGCAGGGCCGGGCTTCTCCTTTGCATTGTGCTGCACCC
The DNA here is from genome assembly GCA_007922195.1 of Podocnemis expansa. Lineage (NCBI taxonomy): Eukaryota > Metazoa > Chordata > Testudines > Podocnemididae > Podocnemis > Podocnemis expansa. The sequence goes on from ML682041.1 coordinate 20,733,673, forward strand.
CAACTGTACCTGGATGGGTTCCTTTGGTAACATACCTGTGCTCTTCACTTTGTATTGAGGTATTTAAACACAAATGTGCAAAAATAGGTTTTACTTGGATTTAAACTTTTTAAAGAAAACAAAATGAAACTCAACTCCTTTGACCTCTGCTCCTGGCTCTGCTGGTTGTTCCAGGCGAGGGTCCAGGCTCCTCTTGAGAGCAACAACAGAGTGAAGCTGCACCCCCCCCCCCATGCTGCTCGTGTTGCCCTGTCCACAAGTAGATCTGAACTTGAATGTGAATGTTGGTGGCAAAGCATTGTTTTCAGGAGAGATGAAGGATGTGGAAGTTATCCAGCTTTTCTGGATGGTGTCTGGAGCTGAGAGTTGCTGCAGGCTCATTCCCAGGAGTCTCCTGTTGATGGGGAGGACAGCTTTCTGACTAAAACAGAAAGCTCTCACTTGCATTACGTGGTGGTGGTTGTATGTAGGGGTTACCCTTTGATGTACTCTGGTCATGCTAGGCTGAATGAACAGCAATACTCTAGCCCTCTTGGCTTTTTGGGGAAAAGGGCTTAGTTCATCAGCCCCTGACTAAATGTGCTCAAAGGCTGAGACTGCTGTAGCAAGAGTTGGATGTCTTTGGGCTGCAGAATAACATGTTCATCGATTGATTCTCTGAGCAACGGAGATTCTCCTGAAGTACTCACTGGGAAGGGGCGGGGGTTGTGACTTTTCTTGACCATGAAATGACAGTGCATAGGTGTCAGTGTGTGGTCCTCCAGAATCATAGGTCTGGTAGAGCAAGTCCCACTGAAATCCGTTGCATCCGCACCCAGAAAAGGCTAAATTGAAATCAAAATTATTTATTTCGCCTGCCCCCTTTTTTTTAGATTCTTAGGCTTTGTGGTGAAAGTCCCAGTTGTACAATCACATCACAGATCAGGCTGACTAAAAAATGTTTTTCATGCAAACCATGAATGTGTGACAGATTTTTTTTTTTTTTTTTTTTTTAATGAGTGCAAGTGTTGGGAGCATCCAGTAGCTGCCGTTTCCTGCCCCCCACCTCTCTTCTGCACATATCTGTTCATGTCGCTCATTGGTAACACAAGTGAACATGAGCTGTGTGAGTGCTGCATAAATTATAAGACGTGGATTGGGTGCTTCTGGAGTTGGTGGCAGAAATTACACCAGGCATCTGCCATACGTGCTTCCATTTTGGAATATGACATGTACCAGGAAGTTGCTTGGTCAACCTTCTCCAGCCTTCTGAAGTGACAGTTCTACTCTTTTGGATTATGGGTCCAACCTGAATTACATTGAGGTTCTTGTGCTAAAGAGTTTGTGGGTCTAAGTGGGGTAAAGGTGTAGGCAAAAACAAAAGTGAAGACTGAATGTGTTGGAACTAATGCAATAAAGTGAGGAAATAGTGCACCTGATCTGGAGTATCTGGATGTGGAAAGGTTAATCCTCCATTCAGTCCAGGTCTTCGTGATCAGAGGTGTGACCTCTGCCAATTCAGCAGTCCAGCTTTCTGGTTTGAAGTGAGATTTTTTTTCTAGTGCTTCCTCTACTGGCTGTAGAGGAGCAGTTGTCTACCTGTTACTGCCACTGAGTATTAAATTGAAAGAGGGTGGTGTGGGGGTAGGGACTGTGTCTCTAGTGGTGCTGATGTGACATTTCCTAATGTTAAGCAATGGACTGTCTAACTGGTTTGCTAGGATTATTTCTGTATTGACCGTTTCTAATTATGCTTTTTAAATAATTTTAAAAAACTAAAAATAAAGGTTACAGGATGCCAAATCTTCCTTTTGAAGGTCTGTTTGCTCTGCTGTCCAGCATCTGAAGCTGGGTTCTTCCCCTGGCTTGCCTCCATCTTGTTGTGTGTGGTGCTTTTCCACAGGGGGTGTCTTGCTGCTTTGAGATTTTTTTCACTCTTCTTAATGGAACCATGCATTAAATCTTTAGGGGTTGAAAACTTGGTGATTTGTGCTTTACTCCTTCATCCATGTCCCAAGATAGAGCTTTAAAGACTTTGCTTTCAATTACACAGGATAGAACTGGAGGCTCGAGCAGAGTTTGGAGGTTTTTTTAGAGGCAGCAGAGGACAAATGTTAAAACTTTTTTTTTTTTTTAAATTGCAAATTTTTACATTGTGGGTCTATTCCTTCCCTTTGTAGTGGCTCATGGCCATGGCTGTACTCATTGCCCTCTATTCAATTGAAGCTTGAGGACTTTGAGAACAGCTTTGTCCATTTCCTCTGGAGAAATGAGACAAAACGCAGCTCTGGCAGGTATGTTTTTTTCTTCCACTGAGTGCTAGTATGCAAAGAGATCTGAAATGAGAAGTGAAATGTAAAAGGTCTTTACTCACAGTTGGTGCAAGATGCAGAGGTTTCATTGTTTACTGTTGCCTTGTGTTCTGTGTGGTGGCTATTGCTTGAACAATTCTTTCCATCTGTTATTCAGCAGCATTTGTGTCAACTACTGTTAATTGGGCTCAGCTACAACAGCACATTATCTCGATGCTAGTGCTTGGTTAGCTGCTCCTCTTAAGACCTGGTCTACGCTATAGACCTATATTGATACAACCGTATCACTCAGGAATGGAAAATCCACAGCCCTAAGTTCTGTGATTATACCAGTCTAGCCCTCCCCCATGTAGCCAGCACTGTGTCAACAGGGAAGCAGCTACTACATAGCTACCGCCTCTTGGGGTGGCAGATTAATTATGGTGATGGGAGAAGCACTCCCATGAGTGTAGAAACCTTTTTACTCTAGTGCCCCAATGGCACAGCTGCCTGGGTAGAGCTGCACCGATGCAGCATTTGGTGTATAAACCTGGCCTTAGTTCCTCATGAAGCTTAAGATGTGAATGCTCCGAATAGATGGGTTACTACTGCTTCTCTGCCCTACTCGCCCTGTGGAGTGCATATGGCTGAATTGCTTGAGATTGAGTTGTGTGGAATACATAGTCACAGTGATGCGATTCTCTAGGTTCTCAGTATAACTGGTGATCAAGCCCCAGAGACAGTGCTAGAGAAATGATTCATTTTATTCTGAAGAGAATTATTTACAAAAGAAGCTGTGGAGCATTTTTTTTACTAAAAATATGCCTTTTATAGATTTATATAGTGTTTCTTATAAAAACCATACACTTATTTACATGACTGCTACATACAAAAATTACAGCACTGTGGTATGTACATATCTATAGATACATTCTTTCTGCTTCTCCCTGCTGTGTGCTTTTTCCTTTTCCATCTAAGGGGACTGTTGCTTCACTGTCTTACCCCAGGCATGCTCCTTGTACCTCAGAGCTTTTGGTTAAAACAATCGTACTTCGCAGCTGCTGAAGTGGGAATGGTAAGAGGGTTGGATGTACATCCAGAATCTGCCATCAGTCCTAAAATATGTTAGGCCTACTGCTCTCCTCACTTTCTTCCTGCTTGGCACAAAATCGTGCCGTGGATTTCACTCCTCCATTTCTTTTCCTAAACTGATCTCATGTTCAGGTTAATGGTAACTTGCTGATCTAAGTCCATGTTAGGATAGTAAAGTGCTAGTGAGTTGACTTTCTTCTACATTTATTTGTAATACAGTTTTCTGTACTTGAGTCTTTTATGACAAGTGGTCCTAGCTGTAGACATTGCTAAAGGGAGCTTCCCCTGAGCTACCAAAAAAAACTTGTTTTGCCACAGAGGCAGTGAGATTGCTTTGACACTGTCATGCAGTTGTATGACATGCACCCTCCATTCTTTAACTGTGCAGCTGTTGTTCAAGGTGCACGTCTCATCCCTGCCACGTTGCCTGGAACTACGCCTTAGGTAACTTTGATAGGTGAAAATACTTGATACTGGTGCTGAATGCTGCAGAACTGATGCCCAGACAGTGTTCTAATCCATCGATGCTTGGCTGGGATAAGAAATCTCTGCTGGCATATTTTGCCTCCTCCAGCTAGAGTTCTCTTGCCTGGTGACAGTTTTCAGATGTTTCCTGCCATGGGGGCCTGGCATGGTCAGCCTTGCAGAGGCAGTGACAAGGGCATGGAATTAATCTACTGAGATAGGTGCTGTTTTTGATGATGATTGCTCAGTGACAGTTTAAGGGAAGACAAAACATTTAGGGCCCGTACGTGGCATTTCGGGAGTGTCTGCTTAGTGCAGAAAATAGCATCTAGGTGGTACTCAAGTGGGCAGCAGCAACACTGCACAAGAACAATTTCCTGTGGCCTGATCCCTGGTTCATCAGCCCCATGTTCCCCAGTTTCTGGGCTTCACAGCTCCCATGCTTAGACTGAGTTCTGCTTTCAGTCCATGAGAAACTGTACCCCAACTATCAGCTCAAAACGTGCTTGCTTTCCTTTTCCCAACTGCTATCAACCTTCCCACTGAAACAAAACATGGCAGAGAGTAAGAACTATCTCTTTCCTTAAATGAAGAGACGTGCTGGGAATTTCAGTCACTGTCCTGAGCCACAGTGACTCCCTCCCATCTCCCCTCCCAACAACATGCAGCAAAAGGCACCTTTCTCATCCACTGCATCTTCATTGCATAAGTTAATCCTCCTCCTTCCTTAGGAAGGTATATGCGTACAGCATCATGGCTATAGGTTTCCCCTCCTCACCCACATGTGCTGGGGGTGCAGCATGGAGATGACTGTAGGAGCTGGGCAGGCGGGAAATGAAAAGGTGATGGCAGCACAATGCCATCCTTTTAGGGCAGGCTGTTGCTTAAACGTTCTTGCTGCAGCTTTCCCTAAAGGGGAAATGCTTATCTTTTACTGGTGGTAAAGTAGTTTTGGAATGAAGAGCCCCAAGTGGTGGTAATATGATCCTAGAAGGTACCTACCCTTCTAGCCAGCTTGTGCACACAGCACGACTTCTAGCACCAAAGGGTGTGCATATATATAGAGAGAGCAGTGGTATGTCCACAGTCAGCAGGCTCCTGCCATCTGATCACAAGGGCAGGTCTACAAGCCCATTGACCACAAGAGGGTCCAGCCCTCTACTACTGGGATCCAAGTGGCAGAAAATCTGGACACAGGAGCTAAGGGTGGCTCTGAAGATCAGCCCTATAACTAAAGCTACTACAGCAGAGCTGAGCAGTGGAAGAGCTACACCTAGGACTTGATTTTTCAGAGACAGAACAACCCTCTTCTATTAAAATCCATTGGTTTCAGCTGCTCAGGACTTGAGATGGCAAGTCACTGGAGCCCAAGCCTTATTCCAACTGAAGTGACTTGGAGATTTGCTATCGATTTTCATTAGGAAGATGCATGAGATCTTTGGGCCTAAATCTAAGCTATGCTAAATTTCCACAGCTAGCCTTAAGGCTATGGGAAGAGTAGGCACCCAAGGAGTCCTGCACATCAACAACTCCAATTCACTTGTGTTGAGTTGTAGGTGCTCAGCCTCCCTAATGATCAAATCTCTTCGCTACTCAGGGGTCTAGGTCTGACCAGCAAGGAGCTAGATTCAGCTCGTCGTGTCAGCCTGTTTACAATGCACTGAGCCGGAAAGAATCTGCATACGAGTTGCTGTGCAGTGCACCAGGAAGAATAAAGGTTTCCAGTCATAAGCAGAGGATAATGGGGACTCCCCCAACCCCCATAAAGTAAGCTACAGCCATGTAAACACGTTACATTCCCAGGAGCAGTGCAACTACAGCCTGTGTAATCTGAAGGACACCCCAGCTGCCAGGACTGCTGGTTGTATGAAGGCCACTTCTTTCCCCTACTCTTCCTGTGACACTGGTGGTCAGTCCCCTGTATTGCCTTGTACTTGGGTCACTCCCCCTCCTTCTCCAGCAGGAGAGAGTGCATTTAAGACAAGTGGATTATTCTTCACAGCGGAAACTGGTGGCCTGTGTCAAAACACCTAAAACATACCTGAAGTTTCTCACTTTGCTTATAGAATAAGAAAAGTTGCTCTCTGTATCACATTGTCAAACTGCAAATCTCCAATTCATGTAAACATTTTGTTCAGACCAGGTGGATTGTAAATAGGGCTCTTTCAAGGACTAATTCCTTCACCCTGTGTTTTTTTTTTCCTTTTGGATCAGATTCAGGTTCATCAGGAAGCTGGGCAGTCACTCCCAGCTCCAAGCAGGAATAAATGGAAAGGTTTCTCCTTTCAAATTAATTTTTCTTGAAAAAGGAAAAGAGGCGGTTCTTTTCTGCCTCAATGGGCGCATCCCCCTGCTGCTCCGGCCTGAACACGGGGGAGGGTCTTGCACACCGCTTTGCTCTGTAGCCTTTGGAGAAGGAATAAGCAGACTGGCTCCATTCCTTCAGATGTTTGTCCATCAGCTGCTGGTCAATGACCCTGTGCATGTCATCCTGCAACAGAAAAGGGATGCTCAGGCAGAATAACAGCTGGGGTGTTTGGTAGAGTTTACTCATGGATGTGGCTAAAATGGGACTGCTGAATGGCATGAGGGAAGGAGAAGGGTGGAGGGTACATGGATTTCATCTACCTATGCAGCATGGCGCATCACCCTGAACACCAGGCCACTCCACACAATTTTAAAATGGAAATCGGCCTATTTGCATTTCAGTGTATTCTAAAGGGAGGCTCTTTTCCGGAGTTGTGCTGATGCCTGCGACATGGAGTATAGCTTTTGGTTCCCTTCTCCTTGGGTGCTGGTTAGTATTTTCAGAGCTGCTGCTTCCCTTCTGAACAGGAGGCAGCACAGATGAGGAAGAGAATAAAAGGGATGGGACTGCAGTACTGAACCTGGAGTTACTCTACTGAAGAGTAGGCAGGACAGGTGGCAGTGAGAAGGTGAAGGTGGTCACATACAGAAGAACCTCTTCAAGAGGGAACTGAGGAGGAAAGGTGTCTGGTTATAACCAAAGAGCTAATGCTGTAGTGGGATGCATGCACTGTGAGTATGTGGCATTAGTACAACTTACTAGGAGTGTTACAGTAAATTTCTTTCAGATCAGTTTTCAAATAACATCAGCCAGACCCTCAGCAGCTGCCTGATCACCGAGGTCAGAATTCAGCACTGGATCAGACAACACTTTTAACGTGTAAGAAACCTTCCTTCTGAGTAACTTCCACAGTTTTGTAACCAACAGGATTGCCATATGTACACGGCTGCAGGCCAACAGCCAACGTTGCCATCACCCAGCAAGACATGGCGTGATGACAGTGAAACCGCAAGTTTGATAACCCCAAATCCAATTCTGGAGTAATTGGCCCTAATGTGGGAAACAAGAAACCAGTGTCTAAATCAGTGACTTGTGGAACATCTCAAGTTTGTCAAATCAGCCCACTGGGGCTGCTTTTACGTAACATCAAGTGTTCTGTTCATGCCTGTCTCTTCCTGCACCTCAGCTGACTCAGCCCCACGTCATTAATAAGATATTTGCTAGATTATTCTGCATTTTGAAACGAAACAAACCAAACACAAACAGCTACCCATGAATCACGGCAATGACACTTAGAAAAGCCAGAGGAGTCAGGGCTAAAGGCTTTGCATCTATCCTCTGCAGCCTCTGGTGTGCAGGCACTGCCTGGGTCTAGGTCTCTGTTAGTTTCCACCACAGTGGGCAGCATCAGGAACCCTCAAGCTAAGGGCCCATTTTTGTGATGCATCTGGATTCAGGCCCTGCTGGGCTGATTCTGGAATGAGGTAATAGCAACCTGACTAACTCCTCATGACGGTCAAAGCCCATTGTTTAGCTGCAGCCCACTCTGAGTGGTGGCATCTGATTAGGCAGGATGACTTCCTAGCCAGATGGCTACATAGTTTAACAAGGATTCGGCACCAATCAGACAGTGGGTTGTGTGACTCCAGAAGAACCCACGCACATTCCATGCAACAGAACAGGCTAATGGATCTTGGTTGCTATGGACAACCATCATACGCCAGTGGACACAGATGGCACATGCTCCATCACCCACCATCAAAGCAGGTCTAAGTGCTAGCTTTGATCTGGAGTAAAGGCAGCTGAGGATAGCAGAGATGTGTAGCATTTGGCTGAGTCATTCCTCAGAAGTGGACACTTCTGTAGACACTTCTGGCACTATTCACTTCTACAGTGTGTCAAAATATGCCCATTACAGCCAGGGGCTACAAGGTGATGGCTACATTGCATGGTGGTATCTTGGTGGGTAACCAGGAATGCAAAGGTTGAATACCTTCTCCTGAAGAGAGAAGCTCATTTTCTGGGGGGGGGCTGCCAACTATTGTAATACCTGTAACACAGCAATGTTTGTTTCCTATTCCTGCTGTGTGGGCTCCCCCCCCCACTATCATCCATGTTCCTAACTCCATTTTTTAAATGTAAATTAACGAAGGCTGTGCCATGCTGGAACACATGGCAGTTCAAGTTAGTCAGCTGCATTGTCTTTGTCTTGTGTAGCTGGTGATTTAGAGGTAGATAAGCAGCTTCCAGCAAACAAACAAATGCCACCCCAGTCATTGGCATAATGCTTGATCATGGGGCCTGGGGAAAAGGGAGAATCCCCTGCTGCCACTTGTGGGATGAGCCTTTGATCTCCTTTGTGATGTACTTTGGCCCAAATACCAGCCCTGTTACAAAAACTTTTTAGGGAGCAGATACAATGAGCTGGAAGTAGCATGAACTGGCACTGAGCTGTTAGGGGCCTGAAGCAAGGTTAGACTGAAGACTTTGTATTTTTAAACTCAGAGCTGACAAAAGGTGGTAATGCAAGAAAGTGAACAGGGCAGAAGTCTAGATGAACTTCATTAGGTAAAACAGCTTCCTGGAGCTTAAAGGAGTTTTAGGTTTTCAAAGGGCCCCTCCCTCCCTTGCAGCTCAGGATGGCCCTTAGGCATCTCAGTGGTAGAATAGCACCCTCATTTTACAGAGGGGGTGTGTGTGTGTGTTTCACTATTCTATATAATGCAGAACAAAGGATAAAAAGAGGGAGGCACTTTAAAAGAGTGTCCCAGGGAGCCATTACAGTTTTAGGGGGCTGACTAGATAATGAGAGGTGCCAGAAGATAAGTATTGTCATGTTACAGTCAGGGCTTAGAAGTTCACTCACCCTACCTAGCTGACACACAGAGGCCATGTCCAAGCAGGCATTTGGACTCTGGAATCTGTGTCCCTGAGTATTTTGAAGTCAGGGTTTCACAGGGATGGAGGGAGCATAGAAACTGAGTGAGGGGAGCAGTGATGTATCAGTTTCATTGGGTAAAGCTAGAGAGAAGATAAACAAGGAGTTCTGTGGCACTTTTAAAGACTAAAATTTATTTAGTGTCTCTTTAAAAGTGCCACAGGATGCCTTGTTTTTGTTGAACTAGACTAATATGTCTACCCCTCTGGAGCTTGTATGGAGGGATAATTTGACAATACTTGTGTATTTTCATTTGTTTTGAGCCTGATGTCACTGCAACTGAATGCTGCCCAGGACAATGATCACACACTGCTAGAGAAAAACCCTCGGGAAAGCCCTAGCATGTATCAAAGATAACCATCAAACCTACTTAGACAATCTATTCCACTGACTAGCTCTCGTATACAAATGATTAATGTTGTGTGCCTGGTACAGTCAAGTGCTAGTTGTTCACAACAGCATTGCTGGACAGCCGCATTTGGATGTCTTAGGGTATGTGTATACTGATGGCAACACAATCGTCACTGTCCACTCCATGTTCTGGGAGTGGTTAGCAGTGAGTCTGAACTCACTGCTCCACTCCTGGAAGTTAGCCCTGGAAGTCCTGCGGGCCAAGGTGCGTACAGGAAAGCTGACTGCAAGCAATGTGTGGTTGGCTTTCCTGAATGTGTACTGGTGGCTAAAAAAAGCTGCTAGCAGTTATGCAAGGAATTTTATGTTCCTTTCTTAACTGCTGGTTGACTGCTACCAAAAACCAAGCCCAATGTAGACTAGGGCTTAGTTCCTATGGGCTCTGAATCTTTGCTGCCTTCCACCTTGAGGAGTCCCGTACACACATGGAAAATGTATGTAACATGCTTCTGTAGCAGTGTTCTGCTGTCTCGGTTGCGTGCGCTCTCTCCCTCTCTCTCCCCTACCAGGTGTAACACTTCAGAGCCAGCTTGCGGGGAAGTAAATAACTTCATGCAGTGCAAAGTACGGGCTACTCACAACTCAGGCTGCTCTTAGCTCAGGTCTTGTGGACTTCTACACTGTGGTGGTTTCATGCGCGTTTCCAACAGCCATGCACGGCTATTGCATAATGAAAGTTAGAGAAGTTGCTGCATCTCCAGTTTGAACAAGCAACACAACCCCCCCCCATCTAAATTTTTTCTCATTTGCTTGGAGCACTGACAAATAGTACTGAGTCTTGCCACTTTCATATTGTCCATGCTGTGTGGTCCCTGGGAGATCCTTGGCTCTCCCATGCAGTAGGATAAGAATAGAAGAGCAACTGGAACATTTGCCACCACTGAGCTCTGCTGCTTCCCTACCCAAGCTGTGATGAGGATGGTTTATCTAGTGTGTGTGCATTCAGCTGTAGAAATGTACGTACTAAAAAGCTATAAGCTGTTCTAGGAAGCTGTGATTATATGGCTATTTTTGTTGATGGCCATTGGTTAAAATCGAGCCTAAACAGCAGAAGTGCAGTAGTTTGGACCCCCTCATCCACACCATAATACAATTTATGTATTACATATAGCTAGAGTGGTGGGAGTGCATTAAACTGCCTAAAATGTTTGGTCTTGGAGAAAAAACCCCCCAACACTACCTTCCAAATACATAAATTCATTTATTTTAGATGGTTATCAAACATGAATGGCTCTGGTGGTTTTTAATGGCTCTCTAACCTTCTTCTCTTAAGTAAATCAGGTGCCTTCAGGGAAAAATATGGTCACATTTATAAAAAAAAAAAATGTGGAGTTCTATTTCTGATATAATGCTGTATTGGGCCTCATTCGGCTCCCATTAAAGTCAGTGGGAGCAGGATTGGCTACTATACTTCTGCTGTTTGAACCAATGCTGCAAAATATAACACAGCAAATGCCTTTTGATAAAACTGCAACTTAGTAAAATGCTACATGTGATACCTATGATTGATTGATACTATCAGTAGAAACTGGGGCTCCCCATACAGGCCTATCTACAACCTTTGGTATCTGTTACACTGGCAGGAGTCAAAGGCCAAGACTACAGCTACCTCCCTGCCCCCAGTTTTTATTTGTTACTTTTCTAGACATGCAAATGATATTGACTGCATTTTCAAGGATTTCTAATGGGGGCACACCAGGCTGATGCCTCCTGCCTTGCACATTTTTTAGGCATGTGGTTGCAAACTGCTGCCCAATCAGACTCCACTTATGGGGGGGGGGGGGAGGTGGAGTTCACTTTGCAAAAATTTAAAATGATTGCTCAATGAGAGAACTGGGAGTATGATCCTTTCCTACACCTTGGGCAGTCATTTTTCCATTTAGCTTTCAAAAGACTCCTATCTATTAGTGTAGGCCGTTCAAGTTCACTTGACATAGTCTTATGTGAATTTGGGACTGGCAAACAGCCAGGAGCTTTCAGATGCAAGAGCTACCAATCCAGCATCTTAACATATTTCACTTGATAGTAGTAACCTACTTTATCTAGGACTAACGTCAGCTATGGCAGCAGACAAGTACTTCTGTGGGCACAAGTAATATTGTAGTGTTGTCCCTACACTGGCAGAAGAACTCCAGTTGGTGTAGGCTGTGTCCACACCAGGGGCTATTCAGCAAAGTTAGTCAGGCACTGGCTTTGTATAGTGTAGATTGAGTCTTACTAGCTAGGTACTATTTAAAATTTGAGTCCTTGCTCAGCTGTACTAACACTGGGTTGCCTTCCCAAATGGAGGACTTGGTGCAAGTGGTGTGGCAGCATGGAAAATGAGTAAATATGTATTCTGATCAGGAAGAGAGAGTGAGAAGCCAGAAGCCTGGTTTTTCTGGAAAATAGGTTTCTATGCTAAGGGCCAAACTGTGCTCAGTTATGTTACTGTACCTTAAGTAGCACTCAGCGGAAAAGCTCTGGGTTTATGTTGGTAAAACCAAGAGCAAAGCTGACCTGGAGGTAAAACAGCCAGAGTGGTAGCCATGTTGCTCTGTGTCTAGCAAAAATGAGAGTCATCCGGCACCTTAAAGACTAATAGATTTCTTTGGGCGTAAGCTTTCGTGGGCTCCAACCAACTTCATCAGATGTGTCATGATGCTAGGGCAGGTTGGCTAGGGCTCTGGGTTTTTCTTCACCTTGCTTTATAGCATGGGGTGGGTCACCTACTGGTGGATTCTCTGCATTTTGAAGTCTTTAAAATCATGATTTGAGGACTTAGTCATAAGTCAGAGGCTTATCTGCAGGAAAGGGTGGGTGAGGTTTTGTGGCCTGCATTGTGCAGGAGGTCAGGCTCATACTGGTCCTTTCTTACCTTAGAGTTGAGTCTATAATTTACCTGTTGAACCTCACTGAAATCAGTGGGTTTTGCAGGTGTGACAGTAGAATTTTACCCTTACAGACCTGCTGTTGCTTCTATTGAAGCCAATGATAAAGACTTCTGCTAGATTCAGTAGATATAGGATCATACACTATTCCTTGAAAAGCAAACAGGTGTTAAAATGACATAGCTATAGGACATAGACAGTGAATTCCAAGTAGCACCTTCCACTGTATGGAAATGATGATGGAGGACACCCTGTGTAATGAAAGCAATGAATGGAACAAAGGCTAGTGTGGTCTGTAGGACACACAGGTTCCTTCAGTACAAAATGAGACACTATACTGGGATGCGATGGGCGAGTGAGTGAGGTGGGTGGCATGGAGGATGGGAGCTCACCTCAAAGGCAGGAGGGGTTTACGACTAAAGCTGTTGTTACGGGAACTGAGAAAGGCCACTAGATCAGAAACCAAAGGAGCCAGATAGTAAAAAGCCCTGAGGAAGCAAACTGTAAGCAGGAGAAAAAGAGAAACAAAAACACAATGCAGTTGAAGTTGAAGTAGGAGAAAGGTTGCACAGGAGAGGTGCTGACTAGCAGAAACAGTCAGTCTCTCCAGTAAACCAGGGATTGGTTGGTCTTTGCATCTTCTTTCATATGTTTGTATGTTTCTTCACACATTCCTTCCTCCTACAGGAGTTGATTTGGACACAGTATCCTATTTCTCTCAAGTGATTTCTGGCTTTGTATGACATTGGTATTAGTGGCTCCCAAACTTGGGGGGGGGGGGCAAGATTAGCTAGAGTACCTATAATTTGGAGTAGGAAGGAGTTTTCACCTTCCCATCTTGCTCAATTTTCCAATGGTAAAATACATGTGGCTAATGGCTTCACTGCCTCTGTTCAGTATCTGAAATGGAGGCACGTGGGGAGAGACTGAAGGTCTTAGATTGTCCTAGTATAGGTGAGTGTCTCCAGTCAGCATATTACTTGGATAATAATCTGATCTGCGATGGCCAGTGGCTCTGATGTAGGGACACAAGAAATCTAGAGTAAGGAACCTTGGTTCCAGTTCAGCAAAATCTTTTCATCTCAACATCCCAGAGGACTGAGCCAGGTCAGAGCTGTTGGAAATGAGGAGGTGAGATTTGAAAAGGATGCATGCTGTCACCAGTGCTACATGCAGTAATGAAATCAGAGTTGGTTCCTTTAGCTGCTCTTTTGCTGTATTTAAGGATGATTGTCACAGAAGCCATGGAATCCATTACTTCCTGTGACTTTCATAACTTCTGCTTCAGCTGGGTGGGATGGGGCAGGAGCTATCCATTGGTGGGTCTGAGCCACAGCCAGCAGTGGAGGATCCTCAAGGGGGGGAGGGGGACCAAAGCCCACAGGTAAGTGGCAATGTGGGAGATCTGGGGGAAGGGATGGAACTTGGGAGGTGCTGGGACTCTAGTACGAGAAATAAAGGAGAAGGTAGTTGGAACATGGCGGGGGGGGAATCAAATAATTGTCTTAAATGTTCCACTGAAGCCCCAACACGTGAGGAGAGTGAGGGAGGAGGACTCCAAGAAAAAATGCAAGGAGGTTCATGTAATAGAATTGAAAACCAAACTGACAAAGTAGGGCAATTGAGCGGCTACCTTAGGTGCCTATACACTAATGCGAGGAGCCTGGGAAATAAACAGGAAGAATTGGAAGTACTAGTGCAGGCAAGGAACTATGATATCATAGGAATAACGGAGACATGGTGGGATAGTCTGCAGGACTGGAGCTCTGCCATGGATGGGTATAAACTGTTCAGGAAAGACAGGCAGGGAAGAAGAGGGGGAGGAGGAGTAGCACTATATGTAAAAGAGCTCTGTGACTGCTCAGATCTCCACTACGGAAGTGGAAGCATGCCAGTAGAAAGTCTGTGGGTTACACTGAGAGGGGAAAGCAACAAGGGGGATGTTGTGGTGGGTGTCTGCTATAGACCACCAGACCAGAAGCAGGAGGTGGATGAGGTGTTCTATGGACAACTAGCGGAAGCTTCTAGATCACAGGCCCTGGTGCTGATGGGGGATTTCAATTACCCTGACATCTGCTGGGAGGCCAATACAGCAGTGCATGGGCAATCCAGGAGATTTTTAGAGAGTGTTGGGGACAACTTTCTAGTACAAATGCTAGAGGAACCAACTAGGGGCCTTGCACCTCTTGACCTGCTGCTCACAAACAGGGAAGAATTGATGAGGGACGTAGAGGTAAATGGCAAGCTAGGCAGTAGTGACCATGACATGGTTGAGTTCAGGATGCTGATGGAAGGAAGGAAGGAAAGAAGCAAAACAAAAACCCTGGACTTCAAAAGAGCAGATTTTGGCTCCCTCAGGGAACTGATGGGCAGGATCCCTTGGGAAGCTAATCTGAAGGGAAAAGGAGTCCAAGAAAGTTGGTTATATTTTAAAGAAACCCTGCTAAGGGCACAGGAAGTTGCCATTCCAGTTAGAAGAAAGAATAAATATGTGAGGCAGCCAGAATGGCTTAGTAGAGAACTCTGCTCTGAGCTTAAACATAAAAAGGAAGCTTACAGGAAGTGGAAGGTTGGTCAGATGACCAAGGAGGCATATCGAGATATTGCTAGGGACTGCAGAGATAAAATCAGAAAGGCCAAAGGACAAATGGAGCTGCGGCTAGCAAGGGATGTAAAGGATAACAAGAAGGGGTTCTACAAGTATGTTAATAACAAGAAGAGGATCAGGGATGGTGTAGGTCCCTTGCTGAATGGGGCAGGCATCCTTGTGACAGAGGATGAAGAAAAAGCTGAAGTGCTCAATGCTTTTTTTGCTTCAGTTTTCACAGGTAGGGTCAGCTCCCAGCCCACTACCATGGGTATGACAGATTGGAGAGAAGAAGAGAGGCCCTTGGTGACAGAAGGTCAGGTTAGGGACTGCTTAAAGAAGCTGGATGTGCACAAGTCCATGGGGCCGGATGAACTGCATCCAAGGGTGCTGAGGGAATTGGCTGATGAGATAGCAGCACCTCTGGCTGTTATCTTTCAAAACTCATGGAGAACGGGGGAGGTGCCAGAGGATTGGAAAAAAGCAAATGTAGTGCCTATTTTCAAGAAAGGGAAAAAGGAGGATCCAGGGAACTACAGACCAGTCAGCCTCACCTCAATCCCTGGCAAAATTATGGAGCAGATTATCATAGAATCCATCCTCAAACACTTAGAGGAAAATGAAGTGATCAGGAACAGTCAGCATGGATTTACCAAGGGTAAATCATGCCTGACCAATCTCATTTCCTTCTATGATCAGATGACTGGTTTTCTAGATGCAGGAAGAACCGTTGATATGATATACCTTGATTTTAGGAAGGCTTTTGATACAGTTTCCCACAGCATTCTCATTGGCAAATTAAGGAAGTATGGGTTGGATAGGTGGACTGTAAGGTGGATAGAAAACTGGCTAGATCAACGGTTTCAGCGTGTAGGAATCAATGGTTCCATGTCTAGCTGGCAACCAGTCACGACTGGTGTGCCCCAGGGGTCGGTCCTAGGGCCGGTTCTGTTCAACATTTTCATCAATGATCTTGATGATGGAATAGACGGTACTCTCAGTATGTTTGCGGATGACACCAAGCTAGGGGGAACAGTAGACACGTTGGAGGGCAAGGACAGGATTCAGGGAGACCTAGATAAATTGGAACAGTGGGCCAATAAAAATCTTATGAAGTTCAATAAGGACAAGTGTAAAGTCCTGCATGTGGCACAGAAAAACCCCATGCACTGCTACAGGCTGGGAAACATTCAGCTGAGTAGCAGCACTATAGAAAAGGACCTGGGGGTCATGGTGGATGGGAAGCTAGATATGAGTCAGCAGTGTGCTCTTGCTGCCAAAAAGGCCAATGGCATATTGGGCTGCATCAAAAGAAGTATTACCAGCCAATCAAGGGATGTGATCATTCCCCTCTATTCTGCACTGGTGAGGCCACATCTAGAATACTGTGTTCAGTTTTGGGCTCCCCACTACAAAAAGGACAGGGACATACTAGAGAGAGTTCAGAGGAGGGCAACCAAAATGATTAAAGGGCTGGAGCACAAGCCCTATGAGGAAAGACTGAAAGCATTAGGCTTATTTAGTCTGCAGAAGAGAAGATTGAGGGGGGATTTGATAGCAACCTTCAACTACTTGAAGGGGTGCTCCAAGGAAGATGGAGCTCGACTATTCTCGGTAGTAAAGGAGGACAGGACGAGGAGCAATGGTCTCAAGTTGCGGTTAGGGAGGTTGAGGCTGGATATTAGAAAAAACTTTTTTACTAGGCGAGTGGTGAAACATTGGAATGATCTGCCAAGGGAGGTGGTGGAGTCACCATCTTTGGAGGTGTTTAAGGCCCGGCTGAATAAAACCATGACTGGGATGGTTTAGTGGGAGTGGTCCTGCCTCTGGCAGGGGGTTGGACTAGATGACCTATGAGGTCCCTTCCAACCCTAGGATTCTATGATTCTATGATCCTTGGAGGTGTCCCTGGAGCTGTCGGGTGGGGTGAGGAGGCTGGAGTTCCAAATCACCACCATGTGGGACTGGGAGCTCCTGGAGCTCAGAGCTGCTGTGAGTGAGCTCACAGCTGTTGCTGACAATTGCTCCAAATCCCACCTGCCACAGACTCCACAGGCCTTGGGGGGGGGGGGTTGTATTTCATAGATCCAGAGCTCCCAGCCTCTGTAGGAATTCGGTGGGGGGAGGGGGAATGGGACACTATTCTGCTGATCTCAGCCACCTTCTCCTCATTACCAGTCAGCCTCATTTTGCCATAGGTAGTTATTTGTAGTAAGTCAGGGAGAGGTCATGGTTTCTGTGAATTTGTTAAATTTCCCATGACCTCTTCCTGACTTCTAGTGAAAATAACTATGACCTTCCCCATATTAAATGGTTGTTTTCTATATGGCTAACTGGATACAGATCACTTTAACAACCACCGTCTGCCAGCCAATCTCCAAGTCCAGAGGTCATGGCTCTTGCTTCAGTCTTGAGGGACCAGGTGGGTTTGTGGCTCATGCCCTTCACACCAGTGTTCTATTACTTCCTACTGAGAAAGAACAACCTTTGTCTTCCAGATATGGTCCAGCTTCAAGAGTGACATGAGCTTAGACAAGAATGTCAACCTTTGGAATCTTCCCTTCCTCAGCCATCATACTCCTGGCCTTGAGCCAATGATTTGCCTACCAATGTTTTGCTTTCATGGAAGTTGAGCATCACATACCTGCCATGCCTCAAGTTGCTGCGAGAGGTTCAGTTTCTGTTGAATAGCATCCAGCAGCTGATTGTTCAGCGATATCATGTCCATCTTACATTTGGCTAGTTCCATTTCCACTGCGTTCTTCCTGGGAAGGGGGGCAAAAAAGACATGGACAACTAGATCAAATTGCATTGTACTTGAGAACAGTTCCTGTAGGTCTCAGGAACTACTTCACCAGTGTTTATAGACTTCCGTTCAGAGCATCCAGCAAAAACAGCCTGCCACCAGCTCTGCCAAAGGAGTCTGAATATTCAGTGGGTGATTAGCTGCAGCTTGTATTGGCACAATGAAAAAGAGATGTTTCCTGTAGAGGCTTATTGCAGGAGTGGGTGGATAAGGTTTTCTGGCCTGCATTGTGCAGGAGCTTGACTAGACTAGATGATCATTCTGGTCTTTTCTGACCTTAGAGTCTGAGTCCAGAAGGGAGCAACTCAGTAAGCCCCCAGGTGACTAGAGCCCTTATCAGATGGAGAATGTCTCTAAAGGGGGAACTGGAATATGGAACATACTCTGATAAATTGCTGTCTTAATTTCCAGGTTAAGATCCTTCCCCAAACAGTTGAGACGTGTAAGTCTTTATTCGACCACTCCTTTCGCCTCCTACCCCAAGCAAAAGTGTAAACTACTAAGGAATAGGCTGGCTGCTAATTTTAGAAGCAAGTTTGTTCTGATATTTGTATTAACCATATTTGATTCATCCTCTGCTCTGCAATAACAACTTTCCCCTGCTTTGCTGCAGAAAAGAAGTCTGGGATTAGTTTTTATATCTGAGGCAGAGCTGGTAACACCACCTACACGTAACATGCCTGACATCTCCCATTACTGTTCTGATTTGCTTATAAATTTGCCATATTAACGGTTCAGGCTGAAATTTTCCAGGCTGAGTTCTGCCTCAGGCTGAATTGTTTCAAACAGGTTCAGCAAAAATGGCTTCAGATAAGGGGGAAATACACTTTGTCTATATGCTAAAAATTCTTGCAAGTGCTCCGTTGGGAAGGTCCAGTTCATCCAGCCTTTGGAGCAGCATCTAGAAGTTTGGCAGGAGATGTCTCCCTGGTGCTTGGGATGTGCCGCTTGTTGCTTTTTATATCCCTATATGCACATGCAAACACTCTCACCTAAAGCAATGTTCCATCCTTCTCTTATCTGCCATCAGTCTCACTACTGTAACCCTTTCCCCCTACTATCACATGCCCAGTTTCACACATCTTATCATTCAGCCATAAATATAAGTGGAATGTTCCTTAGGAACTACTATGGGACATCTAAAAAGCAGAGAATTTGCAGATCTTCAGTGGAAGGCCCCAGGTCTGAGTGATTCAGAACTATACCTCTATTCTGAAACAGCCCACCACTGCTAGATATTAACAGTGGAATTTATACATCCCCTGAGTGCCAGAGTTGCCATAGATACAGCAGAACTGGCAACTCATAAGGAAATAGTTATTAAAATGTCAAAGCAAGCCTTTGCACCAAGCATCATCAGCAGGGATGTTCCCCACTTCAGCCAACAGATGGAGCCATTACAGTGGCATTCTAAAGGGATGTGGTACCCTTCTTTGGATATTGTAAAGAATGCTTGACAGATCATGTAAATTTTTATTGAGAGCCATTGTACCTACTTGTTTTCTTGCCTCCCCCCCATCTACATGCATGAGGATTAGGCACTGCTTAAAGGAAATGTTCTGCATTGTGACTTGTTCTGTCCTATTTCATTAGAGAGTCTGCGCTGGGCTAGAGGAAGCAGAACAGAAATGCTTTTGCCCCTCTCCCCCTTCCATCAGAGCATGAGACACCAGGCTGCCTCAACCTGAGCCATCAAAGGATGGGCCAGGCTGGGGAGATAAGAAAATGAAAAAGTCATAAAAGACTGGATCAAAGCCATGGGAGGGGAAGACTATAGGGCTACAGTAACAAATTTGCACAGAGAAAGTAAAGCAGTAGACAGGAGAAGCAGACCAGATGAAAGATTAAGTGGAGACGCTGAAACAGAGGAGCAGGAGCTGGTGATGCATAGTGACCTGTAAAGGAAGCTGAAACAGCAGAGGAAGAACAGGAGGGGGTAGAGGCCAGTGGCAGTATTTATATTTCCCTCTCAAATGGAGCAATAGATATCGCTTTGCTTGATGAAAAGAGCCATCCCCCGCAAAGTCATAAGTAAATAAGGAGTTTCTTTGAAATCATAGACACTGGAAGGGACCATGAGAGGGCATCAAGTCCAGTCCCCTCTGCTCATGGCAGAACCGAGTACCCTCTTAAATGATCCCTGAAAGGTGTCTGTCTAACCTGCTTGTAAACACTTCCAAGGATGGAGATTCCACAACCTGCCTAAGCAACTTATTCCAGTGATTAACCACCCTGACAGTTAGGCATTGTTTCCTAACATCCAACCTAAACCACTGTTGCTGTAATTTATGCCCATTGCTTCTTGGCCTATCACTGGCAGTTAAAGAGAACAGGTTTTTCTCCCTCCTCCTCATGAGAATCTCTTAAATACTTGAAAACTATTATCATGTTCCCTCTCAGTCGCTTCTTTTCTAGACTAAACAAATCCAGCTCTTTCAATCTTCTCTCATAAGTCAAGTGTTCTAGGTCTCTACTCATTCATGTTCCTCTTCTCTGGACTTTGTCCAATTTATCCACATCTTTCCTGAAATGAGGTGCCCAGAACTGGCCACAATACTTCAGTTGAAGCCTAATCGGGGCGCTGTAGAGTGGAAGAATTACTTCTTGTGTCTTACTTAAAATACTCCTGTTAATACATCTCAGAATACTGTTTGCTTTTTTTTTTTTTTCCCAACAGCGTTACACTGTTGACTCACATTTAGCTTGTGGTCCACTATGACACCCAGAGCCCTTTCCACAGTACTCCTTCATAGGCAGTCACTGCCCATGTTGTATATGTGCAATGGATTGTTCTTTCCTAAGTGGTGTACTTCACACTTGTCTTTATTGCATTTCATTCTGTTTATCTCAGACCATTTCACCAGTTTGTCCAAATCATTTTGACTTGTGATCCTACCCTCCAAAGAACTTGCAAACCCTCCCAGCTTGGTATCATTGGCAAACTTTATAAGTGTATTCGTCTAAATCATTCATGAAAATACTGAACAGAACTGGACCCAGAACCGATCCCTGCAGTACCCCGCTCATTATGCCCTTCCAGCATGACTGAACTGTTTATCTACTCCCTGGAAGTGGTTATCCAACCAATTTTTCACTCATCTTATAGTAGCTCCATCCAGGTTGTACTGCCCAATTTTGTTAATGAGAAGGTGATGCAAGACCATATCAAAAGTCTTACTAAAGTCTAGATACACCACATCTACCGCTTCCTCTCCATCCACAAAGCTTGTTACCCCCATCATAGAAAGAAAGCTATCAGGTTGGTTTTAAATGCGTGAGAGAGCAGAACTGCTGGTGCAAGGTCTCGCCAGGGGTTGGGAATCACTGTGCCCTCTCACAGGCACTTAGCAGCACTCCTCAGAAGTCAGAGGATATAACTCTTCAGTGGCAACAATGTAATGATAAAGCTGCCAGCAAAGGATCTGCCATTAACAAACTGGTGGGTAAATGTGGAGACCATGGCCCAAACCCGCCTCTCTGTTCTTGGACAGAATTCTAGTTACTTGGCAATGGCCTCATCTCGGTCCCGGATGGCCTTCAAAAGCTGTTCATTTGTCTCCTTATCTTCAGCTGACCCTCGGAGCCTGTCCCTTTCCTCCTTCAGTGCTGTCATCTCCACACTCAGTAGTGTCACCTGTCAGGGAACAGGAAGAACACTGTCAAACATCTGTCCTCTCAGGATAATTAGTACTGGTGGAAGGTGTCCAACTGACAGCCTTGAAGAGAGCAGTCCTTCAACCACTGGGGAGGTAGCATGGGCATGGGACACATGCCTCAGCACTGATCTGTGTGAGCCACCATATAAGGCTGAGTTTCCAGTCTCCATCCCCCTGAGATCTCTGCCTCTATTGTGGCTGCCAACTAGGGTGATTACTGAAGTCTTGGCGCCTACCTGGAGGGATCAAAGTTTGCACATTCCTTTGACATGGGCCACTACACAGCAGTGACTCCACTCCATTACATTTAATGGTAAAGGTCATATTAAATGCTTCATGGCAGCCTCTCTGATCCATAAAGGAGGTGGGTTGAGATTCTGCCATCTCAGCTGCATTAGAGCCACTGAAGGTTTGCTGGTGAAAAGTTACCTCCTCACCAACTGGCTCATCTATGGAGCTACTGTTCTCCCAGCCTGCATGCTGGTCTCTGATCTCTCTTTCCCATATCATTTGGGTTCATTTTCATGTGTATCTCCCAGTAAGTTTAAAAAAAACAAACCCCCATTTTCTTGACTGTCATCTCTTTAGAAGCAGTGAGCAGTTAAAACAAAACCTACATAAGTGATGACATGAAATACGAGCCCACTTGGCTCTAAGGAAGGCGTTAACTGGCACTCATCAGAATTTTAATTAGCTTTTACAACACACATAAGGTATTAAATAATCTGAGAAGCTATTTACCCTCTATCCCAGTCCAAGGTGAATGAACAGTGTGAAATCATGGGAGGCTCACCCTATCATAGTGCTGCAATCATCCATATGCATCTAGTTCCTTAGGCTGTTGGACGCAAGAGCTGCATTACCAACATACTGCACTCCCACCTTGGAAACCTTCCTATGGTGCAATCAATTACCCTTCTCTAAACATCACTGGTCCTCAGAACTGAAAGATCTTTTGGAGGAGCGAAGAAAGCTAAAGGGTTAGCCACCACATGGATAATTCTAGTGACAGTACAAACGTATCTACCACTGATGGGCTTCTGGGCATGGACAGATTGTGGGAGATCAATGAGAAGCTGCTTTTGAAGATAGAGGTGTGACACAAGGTGAAGATATAGTCATGGCTGGGGAGTCTTCTGGGAGGCTGAAGATGAGGGTGAAGCACAATCACAAGGTTGAAGTTCTACACAGTGCTGCATTCTCCCTGTGTCTCTATGGATACAGAATCATAGAAATGGAGCAATGGCAGGGCCCTCAAGAGGGCATCAGGTATACTTCCTGTGCTGAAGCAGACTCAAGTTAAGTTAACCCATCTGTGACAGGTGAACCTGTTAAAAACTTCCAGGCATGGGGATTTTACAACCGCTGATGGAAGTCTATGTCAGAGCTTAATTACACTTTTAAGAATTTTTTTGTTTAGTATTTTCCCAGCTGCAGATTACTTCTTGTCCTACCGTCAATGGACATGGAGAACAACTCGTCATTCTTCTCTTCGTAACAATGCTTAACATAGTTGCAGACTTATCAGCTTCCCCCCTTGACCTTCTTTTTTTCAAGAATAAACATGCTCTTTTAAAAAAACCTTTTTATCATACATGTTGCTCTCCTCTGGCCTCTTCCTGGTTTGGCCATATCTTTTTTAAAGTGTGGCACCTAGACCTAGACATGATACTTTAGCCTGAGGCCTCTCCAAACAGAGCCTAGCAATTACCACCCAGTTTTGAGAGGTGAAATAGTGGGTTGTAGTGGAATTAACTGCAAGAAGCTACCCCCACACTTTGTTTGAAGTATCTCCGGGAAAGGATACTGGCTTTAACCTGAGTCTTCTATGTGTTAGCATATTTGTAATAATGAAAGAGCTGTTCCCCACGAAACTGCCACAGAAGCCTGAGAGAGAGAGCGAGAGAGAGAGAGAGAGAGAGACGCTTTCAAAATTACTTTTGTGTGTTACTCATTCATAAAGAGGGAACACTCCTCATTTGTGTCTGTTCAACTGGCTCTGATTGGGAAAGCCACCACTCTTATTCCCAGGTAGAAGGGCTATGTACCCTCCCAAGTGGCAGAGGTCAGATGTTCTAAATGAGCTACAAGACATGCTATGACTTGTTCTTTTTATTCCCCCACAGGGGAAGGCCACAGTTCAGAGCAGGTGGCTGGAAAGCCAACACTATTTCATTCACCTAAAGCAGATAAGCTTTCAAGAAGATGAAACAGAATTTACATAAGTGATGGAAGGTTGTTCAGTATGTGCCAATCTATAAGAAGTGATTGGGGTGCACTGCACTGCTTGGCAAGACCAGTAAATATGCCTAATGCTACACTTAGGCAGAGGTGTGTTAGAAGGTACTGTCCTGTAATGCTATCAGTACCTATGACGTACAGGAGGAAACACACAACTCGGTGGGAATAGAAGAGAGCCGTCATTCCCATGCCCATCAATTTTTCTCTAGCACCAAACACGATCTTCCTAATGTTTTCTTCCATTTGGTTACTTGCCCTATGGAAACTAGTTCTTTGAATGTGTATCCTGCTGTGGATGCCATGACCCTGATGAGCATGAATGGAGGTTTTTTTTTTTAATGGAAGTGGCCCCAGGACAGCACATTTACCTATGCCACCTCAAAGCTCCATATCAGAGCATAAAGCGTGAGATGGCTGTGAACTCGCTTGGTTCTGTAGCAATTCAAAACCTGTTTTGCCGAGAACTCTGAAAAGTGGTGATGGAGGGCAAGCTGTGAGATCTGCACTAACGATGACAGCATCTTGAAGAACCTCAGTTACCATAGAAAAGTGACTTACCCTTGCTTCTTTAAGGCTATGTTCACACACACGTGCTTGTTTTGAAAGTGTTTTTGAAATAAGGGAAAAGGAAGGAATCGAAATAGCATGTCCAGTGTGACATGCTATTTTGAACTAGGCAAGGGGAGGGGGAGGAAGGCCCTGTGCTGGGCCAGGGAGGCCCTGCCCCCAGGATTCCCCTGCCCCCTGTGGCTCCAGCCAGGGGCAAAGGGGGGCTCCCCCTGCCGCCTCTGTAGGGGGCAGGGAGGCTCCCCCTGCCCCTCCGCGGGTCCGGCCTCGGGCAGGGGGGCTTCCTCTGCTCCCCCTGCGGCCCCTGCCTGGCATGGGGGGGGCTTCCTCTGCTTCTCTGTGGCTGCTGCCCGGTGTGAGGGGGCTTCCTCTGCCCCCCCCCCCCACAGCCGCTGCCTGGCGTAGAGGGCTTCCTCTGCCCCCCCCACAGCCACTGCCTGGTGCGGGGGGGCTTCCCCTGCCTCCCCCCACGCTGGGCACAGGCTGTGGGGGGGCAGAGAAAGCCCCTCATGCCGGGCAGCAGCCACGGGGAGGTGGAGGAAGCCCCCCGCACCAGGCAGGGGCCGCGGTGGGGGCAGAGGAAGCCTGGGGGTGGGGGTGCCCCAGGCTTGGGGGCAGCCCCAGCTGGCTTCCCCCCTTCCCCTTGCTGAGGGTAGGGGGGCAAAGGGGGCTGAGGTTCCCCCCCCCCCCAGCAAGGGGAAGCGGGGGGAAGCCAGCTGGGGGACCCTCCGACCCCCTGCACCCCACTCAGCACCCAGGCCAGGGTGCTGATCCCTGGCCAGGGTGCTGGGGGGGGGGTGGGACCTTCCCCCCAGGGTGCTATGTCCAAACGGCTTATTTCGAAACCACTGGTTTCGAAATAACCCTCCTTTTGAAATCAAAGTGGGTTTAAGCTGTTTCAAAAGGAAGGGTCTTGTTTCAAAATGAGGAGGTCCCTCCTTTCGAAACAAGAAAACGTCATTTGGACATAGGGACTTAAACAACCAGTGTTATTTTGAAATAAAAGCCCTGTGTGAACATACTCCAAGGCTCTCAGTGTGTCAGTCACTGTTGGTGCCTGACCAGCAGGATCCTTCCTGGAAGGTGGGAGTGAGGGGTTTTAGCTGTACTGTTTAAATTGTGGAAGAATTTTGTAGCTAAGCCTTGACAATGTTGAGACACAGATGACTTAGTGGGCCGGGGGGGGGGGTTGTAAATGAATGCACTCAAAGATTAAATGGAATGTTATTAAGCATGCTGTGATAAAGTGCAAGCCTAAGGTATTTTAACTGGTACCTCTCTGTACCCCCCCCCTTGTTCCAAACACCAAATATCCTTGACATATAACCATTCTGTCTTATACCAGTCTGAGCTGCCTCAATCCTGACATTATCAGCAATGTTATGTGAGATTCTTACCCCTCCTGACCTTGGTCCCTTTTATGGCATAATATTAGTTTGCACCAAATGAGAAAATGTTAGATCTTATTATTATTACTTATGTATATGCTTTGTTTGTTAATGTTGCTGTTAAGCTATAAAAGTTTCTGTGTCACCTAACTGCTCCCCCCCCCCCCCACTGCAGTGTGCTTTTTGTTTTGTTCTGTAATAAACTGTTAGCTGTTTGATTCTGCACTGAAGTTGGGTTCATCTGTTTTTCTTTGACAGTTTTGGTGCTGAAACCTGGGAACTCGGATAGCAACTACCTGGTGCTTGCCCTAGCTGCTTTGCTCCCTGCAACCCATCGACAGTGTCTAGGAAGGCGCCTCCACTTGTGACCCTTGATCACAGACGGACTCCTTGGTGGGCGGACAGGGAGAGGCTGGGGGAGCATCTAGAAGTCTGCATGCCGGACATATTTGTTTGAATGCAGCATCAACAGTTCTGGGAAGGACGCCTCAGCTAGGGTCCTTTGTAAGTTATTAGAGCTCTCTGGTCTGAATAAGAGGTACCTAGATTCTGTGTTTAGTTGACTCTGTTTGGAGCAGGGCTCCCTGTCTGAAGAAATTGCCCAGGTTCTGTGTTTAGTTGACTCTGGTAGGAGCAGGGCTCCCTGGTTAAAGGATCCTGATTTTTGTGTGTTTTTTTAATTTTTGGTATGTGTGCATGAGAGATGATTGTGTTCCATTTGTATTTCCCTCCACTGACCAGAGCTGGCTGTTCATTGTTTCAGCTGCCCCAAGCCCACTGCGAACTTAATGATCATGACCAGTTGTGTCTTGATACCAAGGGAGGCAGCTGGTGGCTCGTGCTCCAGCGGAAAGCGCATGCTGTAATTGTGAAGCGAGTGGTCTGAGAAAAATGGGGATAGGTGGAACTAAAATTGCTTCCCCCTTTGGGTACTCCAGGGTACTATATGTATATCCATTATGGGCCTAATTTTTGTTTGTTTTTATTTAAATGGAATTAGTATACCAGGGATAATCATTTAAAGCGGGTTCTTTTAGAGAAAACTTTTGATCTGGATAAGCTTGTTTATTTGCTTGGGGGTTTAAAAAATATTAAATGGGGCAGAACCCCACAAAACAGTGAAAAATGTATTTTAATTGGTATAAAAATGTCTAAAAGGCACCAAAAATCAGTTGTCAGGAGTCTAAAGGACTCCCAGGACAAGCTGAAAACTCAGTTTAAGAGTTAAAATCCCAAAATACTACTGGCCAGTCAAATTTGATAAATAAGCCCAGTACACCTTAAGTGCCATTGTATCCCCAACTTAAGCATAAAGCCCAGGTTTCTGTTTTGATGGCAAAGGTGTGCACCCTGTGCCGTGGGAATTGGGACCCCAAGATCTGTAACAGTAATGTTGTGGTGAAAGGGCTAACAACTGAGGTTGAAGCACTGAAACAGGCTGTTATCAGAGCTCTTTTGAAGAAAAACTCCTTGCTGGCTATGCCTTTGGAAGTTGTCCAACAGAGAGCCAGCAAGAAAGAGGGGGTGGCAGTAACAATCCACCCTTGCTGCCCTCCACAGAACCACCACACCACCATGTCCCAAGTGAAAGTTCGGGCCCTGATAGCATCAGATGGAGACCCTAAAATGTGCGATGGGAGTGTGTAGAATTCCAGCAATAATGGTAGGTGGGGTGGAAGAAGGAAGAAACTGAGCCAGGGGATCATTCTGCATAGGACATTTGACCCCCTAGTTACAAATGAAGCAAAGGGACTACCTAGACTGGCTCCTCAAAAGGTACAGATCATGCAAGATTACACCCAGGTGGAGCTCTAGGGACGCCATATGCAGTACAAGCAAAGGGTGAATGAGAGCATAAAGTTCTGCCAGTTTTGCTGCTGGCATTGGGGGGGGGGGGGGCTGATGTAGTGTACCTGATCCGCAAAAGGTAATGAGGCTGGGACCCAGATCCATCAATGCAGGGTAATGACAGAGTAGCTGCTCCAGAGGTTTCCCCCATCAAGAGGCATGACTGGTTTAGCATGTCCTTTAGTTAATAAATATTACCTCTAGTGCCTTTACCTGACACATGCAATCTGGTTATTTTGGGAGTACAAATTGATGTGGTTAATGTAAATATGGATATTTGTGTAATTTTGGTTGGGTTTTGTAAAATAAGCTGCAGATGGTAGGTTAGCTAAATTTTGCAGTGCTGATTGTTGCCGCTAACTCCCCAGAGTCCCAGAAATAGTTTGCTCAGCCTCCAAGGGGGATGACTGGTGTGAAGCCTGAATAGCATAAGCCACCCCACTGAATGTCCTGCAGCCATTTTTAATTGGTTAAATGTTTTGTAAATTGGGTCATTTTTGCTCATCAGGCAGATTGTAAGCACCAGGGGTGTAACGTATGGCTAAAGTGGAAGATTTTGTGATGGAAAGGTAGCATGGCATTTACACCACTCCCGTGAGTGACCCTACCGTAAACTAATGCTGGGCTCCATGCCCAAAGCACTAGCTGGGGTCAGTCTCCTGTAGGAACTGGCTAGGGCCTGATATAAGGTGCTTTGCTGTTTGCAAGGCTTGGCTGTGATGTACTTTTTTATCTGTTTCTGTAAGCTGTCTTAGCCTTGAGCCTGAGTTTGTGAAGAAAAAGCAGGCTTGATCAGCCCGCCTTCTCCTCAAATGATATAGGTAGCTTGGAAACTTTCTCAGGGTCATCTGTAGCCATGCAAGGGATTCCCAGTTGCTAGGGGGATGTGGTATGGGGAGCGAGAGATTCCAGCATTCCAAAAAAAAAATGTTCACATGCCACTATTGTGGACAATTGGGCAACTGAAAGGCAAAGTGTCCTTACTGGCCTGGCCAGCAGGAAAGGACACTTGACTTTGCAACAATGCCTCCACTGCCTATGCCCTAACCCATTAATCCTCAGTTTCCTTCTCATGAGGCCAGCCTGGGGAAAGGTGACTTTATTAATGCACTTTCTTTACCTGTAAATCAAAAAGGACCTTTTGTGTCATGTTTGGTTGATGGTACCCCAGCTACATTTTTAATTGATACAGAAGCCAGCTGCTCTACCTTAAGGGTCATAAAGCCTCCAGGAAAAAAATCGCAGTCATTATGCTTACAAAAAAATTGCCTTGGGTGTTTTTAATCAGAAATACGGGGATAAACATCAACCTTTGGTATATTATAGGACTGCCTTAGATTCTGCGCTTGCTGGTTTTTTTCCTTGCTTAAGATTTGTAGCAGCAACTGCATTAATAGTTAAAAACGTTAAAAATTTTGTTTTGGAAAATACACTAAAGGTTGCTCTCCCACGCTCTGTTGCAGCTGTCCTTTTATAAACTAAATATAGCATTTTTCCAGACTAGGTTAATCAAACATAAAACTTTGCTTATCTGTCACCACTCAGTTAACAATGCCTCAAGTGGATTTTAAAGATACTCCTTTACAAAATCCTGATTTTTCTTATCTGAAAATGGGTCTTGTCAAAAAAAAATTTTTTTTTGAATTCTGCAGGAAAAAAAAAAAAAGGAATGGCACACATGAGCCATTTGTTAGAAGCAGTACAACTACCTAAGGAAGTAGTTATCATGCATTGTGCCGCACATACAAATGGGAAAGATGAAACGCGTAAGGGTAATGCTTTAGCAGATGCAGCCGCTAAAGCTGTTGTAACCCAGTTTCAGGCTGACCAGGCTGCTGCCTTTTTAATTCAACAAGAGATGCCTCCTCCTTGCTGAGGATTCCAATCAGGACCTTAGCGTAATGCAAGATTTGGCTCCAGAAGATGAAAAGGTAAAATGGAGGAAGGCAGGGTGCACCTTGCACCCAGACAAAATATGGCGAGATGGGGATGGCCACCCTGTTGTGCCATTGAGCTTCCTGCCTAATCTGTTAATCACTTATCACAGTCTGGCACACATAGGCATGGAAGCCATGGCCACTCTGATGGCCAAGGACTGGTATGTTCCAAATTTGGACAGCCATGTCAGCTCATTTTGTGCCTCTTGCCCTACTTGCCTGGCTCACAGTGTAGGGAAACCTGTTAAAAGCAAGAGAGCAGCACAACCTCCACCATGGAGTCCTTTTGTGAATATGCTGCAGTACCGCTAATTAAGTATTGCTTAAGCTGTGTAACCCAGGCTATTCTGTTTACAAAGTACTTAAAAGTAACTATTTAAAAGTAACCCATTTTACAGGATCGTCCAATTTGTCAAGCCCATGACCAAACCTGTGAAGACAAAAGGGAGTGCAACCCCCTACCTTGGGACCTTTTGTAAATCTTCAGATTGATTTCATACAAATGCCAAAGTGTGCTTCTTATAAATTTGTATTAGTTGTTTGTACCTTTTTAGAATGGATAGAAGTCTGTTCTTGTGTTAAGGCTGATGCTGTTACTGTCAGGAAAAAGCTTCTAAAAGAATTCATTCCAAAGGTTTGGTATTCCAGTGACTCTTAACAGAGTTATGAAGGACATTTGCAAAGCTCTATGCATTTTTCAGCATTTGCACTGTCCTTATCATCCCCAATCAGCAGCAAAGGTGGGAAAAAATGTTTTAAAGGTAAAGGGCGCTTAATCTCAAGTACCAGTGGAAGTATGTCATACCCTCCAACTCGGTGGCACAAGCCTGCACTGGAGCCATGGTGGAAAGGTCTGTTCCAGGTTTTGTTAATCAACAATACAGCAGTCAAGTGCCAGGAACTGCCTATGTAGATCTGTAGAAATCTACATCCCCATAAAAAGAATTGAAAGCACAGGGTGCATGTGCTAGTAACCTCTCCCCTGTTGTTCAAGAGGATGTGCCAATCCAGAGTGAAGAGGATTTGCCACTACTACATGCTTAGAATCTGCAAAGAAAAAATTAACCTAGAGACTCCTCAATAAGGTCCCAGTAAGTCTGTAAGGCTCCATGAGATCAAAATGTTGTCATTGTTACCTGTAACTTATATATGTGCATATTTCTGGCTTTTAAAGTTTTTAAGGTACGCACTTCAATTTTGCTATAGTGTTTTGCAGTATAGTTTCTGATATGTTATCATTCTTAATGTAATCTTAAATTAATAGGATCTAAATGTAACAAACTGCTGGGTGTGCTCCCACTTTCCCATCCCTGCCCAAGGGAAAATCCCTGTACTACTGGTCTTAGTCACAGCAGATGATACAGGCTGGTGGAACCCCTATAAGAAAATTGCCACATAAAAAGAGAAAAAGAGCAAGAAAGAGAAAAAGGAATGTGTCAAAAATACATGAGAGTCCTGAGTACTCCATACCCTCAGCAAGGGTATATTACATTTGTAATAAAACAGGACAGCCATTACTTGGACACTTCCTTAATTGCTCTCAGGTAATTTATAATGATTGTAAATCATGACCCTCTTGGCGGCTAAAGGGTTGGTATTCTGCTGCAGCAAGTCATATTGTTTGCTGTGAGCATGGTGTTACTGCCCTTGTAGGCCAATATTGGGTCTATGAAAATAAGGCATAAAAACACTGGCCAGTTAATTGAAATGGTGTTTGTTCTACTGCTTATTTGAAACCTGCCATTCAACAGACTCTCAATTCTTTAAGTTCCTTGTTCCCAACCTGTTCTAAACAAGAAATAATTGAGACACAAAGGTTTTTGGAATTGCCTTTCCCCTTTATGGTGTTAGTATAGCCAGTCAAGAAATTAGGTGTGTTTCTCGAATCCTAGAAGAAGTAGCAAATGAAACAATCACAGCCTTAAGTACTGTTACTCAGGAAGTAAAACAGATTAGTCAAATGACTCTCCAAAACCAAATGGCTTTAGGTTTATTTTGGCTTCTAAAGGTGAAACTTGTGCTTTAATTGGCAAAGAATGTTGCACTTGCATCCCAGATAATGATGATCAAATATTTTTGGCCTTAAGCAAGATCTGGAAAGCTGCCAGTACCCTGCATCAAGAAGAACCATGGGGATTATAGACCTGGTTTGGGGCTTTAGGATCCAAAATATTTCATGGAGTTTTGATTATAATAGGGGCCCTGATATGTAGTTATGTTGTACTATTACTGGTTAAATACTGCCTAAGCTGTTTAATGAAGGCTGCCCAAAAGAGTTTAAGCCCAAAATACCATAAGAAGGTGTATACTTTGTATACAGAAATCATTAAAACACATCAAGACCACCGAGGGATAATTAATTTGGAAGTATAAGTAATGAGACTTTAAAAGTCTCAAGGGGGGGGGGGGGGATTGTGGAAGAATTTCATAGCTAAGACCTGACAGCATTGAGATACAGATGACTTAGTGGGCCAGAGGGGTCAGGGTTGTAAACGAATGCACTCAAAGATTAAATGGAATGTTATGAAGCATGCTCTGATAAAGTGCAAGCCTAAGGTATTTTAACTGGTGCCTCTCTGTACCCCCTTTATTCCAAACACCAAATATCCTTGACATATAACCATCCTGTCTTATCATACCAGTCTGAGCTGCCTCAATCCTGACATTATCAGCAATGTTATGTGAGATTCTTATCCCTCCTGACCTTGGTCTCTTTTATGGCATAATATTAGTTTGCACCAAATGAGAAAATGTTAGATCTTATTATTATTACTTATGTATATGCTTTGTATGTTAATGTTGCTGTTAAGCTATAAAAGTTTCTGTAATACATCACAGGGGCGGAGACCTGTACCTAACTGCTCTCTCCCCCACTGCAGTGTGTTTTTTGTTTTGTTCTGTAATAAACTGTTAGCTGTTTGATTCTGCACTCAAGTTGGGTTCAGCTGTTTTTCTTTGACAAAATGGTGAAGTCCTGCTTTCTTAAATTTGACATCCAGCCAAGCTACCACATCAAGTGGATGTAGTAGTGGGTTGCTCTGTGTAGTTTTATAGATTTCAGGGATTAGCATGTTCCTAAACCAGGCAGAAGATGCTGCCTTTACTCTGTAGAAGTGTGCACTGCATTGATGTTTGAAGGGAGATGGTTGCCAGTCATTTGATAGCAGATGGATCATTTGTGATGTGCTGGATATGGCTTGAAAAGCCTTGCTCCTGGTGAAGTGGTAGGATGAAGTTTTAAGTAGGCAGCTTCTTTTCTCCTGGCACTGAGTGTGGCTTTGGGAAGAACCCTAGTCAAGTAATCCATGGGTTTAGGTGGAACTCTGAGATGTTACAGGGATGAAGTTGACCTATAGTAGCAGTAGCCCGATGTCTTGATGGAAGGGTGTGAAAGGTAGTTTGGCCATAAGGGCTTGGCGTTCACTAACTCTGTGCTGAGGTAATGGCTACCAGAAAGACAGCCTTGATGGGAGGTGTTATAGAGCACTCAACAATTATTCAACAGAAGGATCCACAAGCTTTAGAAGGATAGCATGGAGGTCCCAAGTAGGAGTTAGGTGTATGTTTGAAAGGCAAGTATAGAGGCTTTGGAGGAATTTTGACATTACAGCGCATGAAAAGACCAACTATGACTTTACTGGGGTGCGACAAGCAGATACTGCAGCAAGGTGAACCTTGAGAGTTAAATCTTGATCCTGCATGAACTTTGATATTATTCTGGGAATCAAGTTATCTGAGACTACCTGTCTTGCTTATCTGGGTGGCTGAAGTGGGTGCCACAGCTTGTCCTTAAAGCCTCTGTGAGCAGCCTTAACAGCAGGGAAAGCACAGTAAATGGCACCCCCCGTTTTACGTTCACCATGTCTAGCCACCAAGGCTGTGTCCACACATTGCTTTTAAACCAAAAAAATGACCGTTGTTTTGATTTAAAAAAAGTCATGGTCAGATAACGTTTCCTTGTTTCAAAATAAGGAAAATCATTTTGATACAATAAAACCTAGTTTTGTATTGAAATGAGGGTTATTTTGAAACTCTGGTTTTGAAATAACCATGTTTGGCTCTGTTATATAGATATACCCCGCATATTGATATAACAAAATGACCTTCTTCCCAAGGTGGATGGCACCCTGGAAGTAAGTCCCACCCCCCCTCAGCATTCTAGCCAGGGTGCTGAGGGGAGGTGCAGAGGGGGCAGGCGGGTGGCAGGTAAGCCAGCAGCCAGGGCAGGCGGTGGGTCCCCAGCCGGTTGGACCCATTGCCCGCGGCTGCCTGCCGGGTGGTGGGGACAGAGCACTGGGGGCACCCTGGTCCTAAAGCCCCTGGCCGCTTGGAAGTGGTCAGGGGAGTTTAGGGCTCCCCCAGCCCCAGGCAAGCTCCCCAGCCCGGTCAATTTCACAGAGGTGAAATTGACCAGGCTGCAGAGTGCAGCCACTGGACTGCACTCTGTGGAGCCTGTCAGGGCCTGGGGGAGCCGTATCTCCCCTGGCTGCTTCCAAGTGGCCAGGGGCTAGGGGACTGGGGCGCCCCCCAGTGCTCTGCCCCTGCCTCCAGCTCACCCCTCAGCCCAGGCTCAGTGCCCCGCCAGGGCTCGGAGGCACCTGCTGCCCCAGTGGAAGCCATAGGCGTTGGCTCAGCCCCCCACCGGGGCTTGGGGGCACCTGCTGCACCAGCGGAAGCTGCGGGGGCCAGCTCAGCCCCCTGCTTGGGTTCGGGGGCACCTGCTGCGGCTGTCGGCTCAGCCTCCCACCGGGGCAGCAGGTACCCCCAAGCCCTGGTGGGGTCTGAGCCGGCAGCCGCACCTTCTGCCAGGGCGGCAGCCGCCCCTGAGCCTGGGCTGCTGGGGCCACCCTAGGGAACCTGGGGAGCAGGCTCCGGGACCCCGCCCCCCCGGGGAGCTGGCAGTGGGCAAGCTCGCTGCCAACCCCCTCAAGCCGGCTCTGGGACCCCAGCTGGGCAGCAGAGGGGGTGCCCCACAGTCCCTCCCCAGCTACCCCAAAAGCAGCGGGGAAGTCAGGGCAGGGGGATCCCTGCTGTGTGGGCAGTATGCCCCTGCCTGGCTCTCCAGGTGAGAGCCAGGCAGGGGATTGGTTGGCAACATGGCCCTGCCAGGGGGCCATGCTGCCACACCTCCCATGCTGCCTCTCTCCTGAAGCAAAATAGCATGTCCACACACAGGGCATGCTATTTTGCTTTCAGGGTTTCCCTTACTCCAAATTAACATTTTCTTAATTCAATTTAAATTAGGATTTTATTTTGAAATAACTCATTTAGAAATAACTTATTTCGAAATAACACTTTATGTGTGGGCATAGCCCAAGTGAACTCTTGTGGATCTTGAGAAACTGAACAGCTTCTTGTAATGCCTGGACAGGATGTATACAGATTCCAATCACAACTGTAACGACCATAGGTGAAGTCTAGCATATGGTGTGTTCACGCACACTGATGTAGGCTGAAAGTCTGACACGTAAACACTGTGGCTATGGCTACACTTAGAAGGTTAATTCGAACTAATAATGATTAGTTTGAATTAAGTTCATGCGCATTAATATGACCACACTAGAAACCCTAATTCAAACTAGCATGTCCTTGCACAGGACTTGCTAGCTCGAATCAGGTAGGGGGCACTATTGCAGATGGAAAATCAAAGTGTGGCTAATTCGAACTAATAAATTCAAATTAACCATCACTTCGAAGTTAAACAAGGTTGTATAACTTCAAAGTTAGCTTTCATCAATTCGAACTAAGGCATTCCTTAGTTCGAACTAATGAAAGCCAGTGTGGCCATGGGTTTATTTAATTTGAATTGATCCTCATTAATTCAAATTAAATTATAAGTGTAGCCATACCCTGTTTGCAGTAGGCTTTTGCCAATGTGTAGTCAAAGCGCTTATGAATACTTATGCAATGGTGTGAGAAACAATTTCGTGTTGTTCCCAAGGAGTTCTGTTTAAGAGACTAGGGAAAGGAGGCATTCCATGCCTTAGAAGTCTCATGTTGGAACATGCCTCTGCCACTCATCCAGGAATCAATGGATACCTGGATGCCTCTTTAAATATGCTGCTGCCACTGCCAGGTATTTTGGTTAACATTATTGGTGTTGTGGAGAATCCAAAGGGCAGACCCTTGTATTGGTAACGTTTGGCCTTACTGTACACCTTTAAAACTTAAGCAAAGCCATACATTTGACCCACAAGAAGTAGCATCCTACAAGTCGAGAGCCATGAAGCAGTCTTGAGCATGGAATGCTGGAGGTACACATTACCATACTGAACCAAAGATGACATGCATTACTTAAGTTTCCTCAGATCTAGCATAGCACCAAGACCTCTTTTCTTCTTCAGAATGGGGAAATAGTGGGAGTAGAAGCTTCTTGTCTTGAGATTAGGTGGAACATGCTTCATCTAAGAGCCACAGAGGAATGCGGCCACGTCTGTTATTAGCTGGCTCCCGTGAGAAGGACCCTGGAGGGCAAGGCAGAAGGCAGAATGTGGAACTGGATATATCAGCTATGGGACAAGAGGTAATGCTCACAAGAAACTTCTGGAATGTTTTAGGAGTCATCCTTTGCTGGTGCCAGTGCTACTGGATATCACTTCATCAGCAGTGTACAGCAGAGTCTATTTAGTGGTGAGATGAGGCAGTGATAGTGCTTAGCGTCTGGATCTGACTCTTCTGATCATTCAGACTTCTGTGGTTTGGCCAGGAATGCTGCTGGGCAGAGATCTCTTCTGTTTCCTCAGTTATGGAAGCTTTTGTAGTATTATTTAGGTTGACCTAAAAGCTAGTGGGTTGGGTACTCGCCAGATTCTGTCTTCTGCCAGGACCAGAAAGAAGAAACCAAGACAGGATCGCATCCATCCCACCCTTTTTGCTAGGGGTGTCAAACATGTGACCTGTAGGCCCCATGTGGCCCGTGAACTTCTTCCATTTGGCCCACGACTGCATTAATGGGACCATGCTCTCTCCCTAACAGAGAGGGAATGGTATTGCAGAGCACAATCTTTCATACACAGCACTCCACTGTGCCATGAGAGTGCCATAGTATGTTGATCTATGGTATGTACAGCCCACTGAAGTACATTTTAAGTCCAATCTGGCCTGCCACAGCAGACAGGTTGTCACCTGCTTTATGGTCTTGGCTGAAGCGGCACAGGGTGCATAGATGCCTCCAGCCACGCCAACTAAAAAAAATTCTCCTGCCTTGCATGTGCGCGTATATGTCTACAGAGGGATCCACACCAATGCACGCTTAAAGAACATATGGATAACAAAGGTTGACTTCATAAAGGGCTCTGAAAGGTGTTGCCAACAGGCCTTCTCAGGATATGACTAGATCACCTTTTCTAACTAGGCAGAAAGCCCTGTGGGAATGTGCCACAATTGTGTCTTCACATTTCAGAAGGCCCAGAGAATCTGCATGGATTTCTTACCTGGCTGTGAAGTCTCTGCAGTTCCTCCAGACTCTGCCTCAGCTTTCCTCTTTCTCCCTCCATTAATTCCCTTAGGGCTCTTGAGTCCTCACTTGTTCGCCTGATCTGTTCTTCTAAGGCATCATCATCACTCCTCCGAGAACTCTGGTAGCAAGAGAGAAACATCATGCTCAGCTTTCAATTATAAAATTACAATTTGCTTTAGTTTTATGCCAGTTGGGGGACACCTTTATGAGAGTAAGAAGAAACTGAGAATGTTACTCTGCTAGAGCACTGATGTTACCATACGAGTTCCCATATATTTATACAGTGCCTAGAGGGCTCACAATGCAGGCAGTAACAAATACATCCCCTAAGAGGAACAGACACAACCCCTAAGCCTGCAGGAGTGTGGGGGAAAGAACACACATGGGTTGCTGACCTTAGCATAAAGATATACAGACACTCCACACTCAGCCCTCATCTGAGTCTAACCCAGCTTTCCATAGTTAGGCCTTTATGTGTTGTTTCCATTCTCCCCTGAACAAATCCAACCTTGAATTCTTGCTCAACCTTCTAAGATTCAGTCCCAGCTCTTACAGGCATCGAAACTGGTTGGGTCACTGTTCTCATCCTTATGACATTTGCAGCAGGTACCTGTAGTCTGCTGGATTACTTTTGCATGTCTTACTACACAATGGAGCA
This sequence comes from Podocnemis expansa, assembly GCA_007922195.1. Taxonomy (NCBI): domain Eukaryota; kingdom Metazoa; phylum Chordata; order Testudines; family Podocnemididae; genus Podocnemis; species Podocnemis expansa. Next base: position 20,771,174 of record ML682041.1, read on the forward strand.
GCCTTCAGGTAGGCCATTTTCTTGTGGGGAACACAGAGGTCTTGAGGAGGAAGCAAATTAAGGGTCAAGATGTTATTTTGAGTCTTTGTGAAAGACTACATGTTTCCTCACTACTTCACTGTGTCATGGATGTTGTCCCAGTCATAGAATCATACAAAATCAGAGTTTGGAAGGGACCTTAGGACATCATCTGGTTCAACCTCCTGCTCAAATCAGGACTAACCCCAACTGAATCCCCCAAAGAGGAGCTGCAGGTCTCCTCCAGCATGATTGCATGCTATCACCCACTGCAATAGTTTTCTGAGGTCTACTTCTATCCTCTCAGTACCCCAAGGCAAACAGTAGGCACTATGCTCCTGAAGACCATTCCCTCTCTTGTGTGTAAGGGCCACTTCTGGTGGCTTATCACAGGAGTGTTTTTGTCTAATCATGCTCTACAGGGGCCCCAATTCTCATGATAACTCTTACTTGGATTTTCACTTTCACAGATCTCTTTACATCATTACAGGTTAAAACAGGGCTGGAAAATTTTGATCAGAAATAAAAGAAAAAAAAATCAAAAAGCTTGCCATTTTTTTAGCTGGCTGAAACTAGCCCTTATTATAAATCTTGCATGGAAGTCTGATCTTATGAGTCTTCCAGAATAATTTCCAGACTACAGGGATTTGGCTATGTATCTGAATGGAAACTTGATACTTTTGAGGTTTGGCTGTCAATGCTTGCCTTCTTATGATACATGAGATTACTGGAAATGGGTTGCAAACCCAAAAGAATACTGAAAACTCACAGAATTAAGGATCTAAAATAACCCAGACATTCCAGACTGTTCCTTACCTAGCACCAATAATACTCTGAAAATCCTTCCCTCTGTCTAACAACATACCGTGGAGTCTGCGCCATCCAAAACACTTTGTATCAGTCTCTTCAGCTCATTGAGACCGGCACGTAGACTACCAGCTGGGACATCTTTGGCTGATGAAGTTTCTGAAGACTCATCCATGGAGGAGTCTGTGGAGACTGCAGAGTCTGCGCTGTCATTTCCTCTGAGATGAGAGCAGAGATATCTGACTTGGCAATAGGCCTCCCAGAGCTGCAATCTCAGCTGGAACAAGAGAGCATTACATTAGTAGATGATTTCAGGAACCCATAAGATTATATTGCTTACAGACTCCCAGGATGTGACCATGCTCCTGTTAGCTAAAAAAAGGCTTCTATGAATCCTCTCCTAGATATTATATTAATGAAGGCCAACAAATACTCATCTAGTGGTTTGCATTTATAGAGCTCATAATATCATGACTCCTTGCAGTGCACAGGAAAACTGATAGAGAGTGGTTACTTGGCTAGCTTAATGTACATGGTGAGTCAGTGTAAGACACCTAACCAGAAACCAGATTTCCTGACTTCCAGCCCATTGCCTTGTTTACTGGATCACTCTGTTTCTTTGCACACCAGGAACAGTACACATGTGAATTTTAAATGCGTTTTACAATACGTGTTTAGCAGTGCACCCCCTTCTCTCTCCCCTAACTGATGTGGTTTTGTACTCCTAGGTGAACACCTGCATGCATATGCACATGTACTAATGTAGTGATATCAGATGAAAAAAGTGTTTGTTGAGCAAGTACAATTTGCAATGGGCTGTGACTTCGTGGGTTTCTTTTGATATCAACAGTAGCTTTGTGAAATGTGTGGTGCAATTCCTTGTTGTCTGCAGCAGTCTTCTGTGCTTGCCAGATGCTAGCCATGAACATGTTTACTCATGTACATTCCTACCTATGGCACATATTTACAAAGGTTCACATGCTTCCCCAGCATGCAGGGATGTCAATACCTGTTCTCTCTCTTGTTCGAGCTCCTCTGCTTCCATGCTCTGCTCAATCTCAGATAGCAGGGATGTGCTGGTTGTGTTGAAACTTTGGAGACTTTTCTCTTCACTAAGTTCTTCTACTTTTCCCTGCAGCTGCCGATAGGACAGTCGTACTTCCTGGAGCTCCAGCTGACTTTGATGTAGCTTCCCAAGGAAATCAAAGAAAAAAAATTAGTCAATATGACTGAGGACTGGCTGAATCTCTCAACTCATGAAGGATGGGTGCAGGAACACTGAAAGAAGGTTTCCATGCACGTGCAAGGAACACTCTTTGTTGACTTATCTAATTTCTAAAGTTTAACAGTCTCAAGACATTACCACCAAAATGTTACTCAGCTAGAACTCTACATGGGTTGGGATCTAAAATATGCCCAAGACTCAAAATTATTAGGTAAGTCAAAGCTAAGATGTATCAAGAAGAATTCCAGAATGAGCTAAGAAAAATTAATAAGGTAACAGCAACAACTGAATAAAAAAAGTCATTTGTGTTTCAAAGTGTTATAGTTAAACCCTGATCATCTGAACCTCCCACTTAACCAACATTCACATAGTCACTTCATCAAAAATTCAGAAGAACAAATTCCACTAATTTGAAACTCCAGCTATCTGCATATTTCAGATATCCCTGAGGACATATCTGTAGTTGGAGGGTGCACAACTGAGTAAACAATTGGCCCAAAAATGTATGTGACAATATATTGTTAAGTGACGTAACCCAAATATTAGGTCTCTTGTTACATTGCTGGTACAAAGTGAAAGCAGTAAATCAGCATTGGGTGCTATCACTTGTTACACAAATAACAGGATGACAGAAGTTCAGTGGAGATGAGCACATGTGATGGTGGTGGGGTATAATGTGCATTAGAATGAACAGTTTAATCCATCTGTATACAGTGGGAGGTTCTGGATTAGCTGTAGCACTAAAGAAAACATTTAGACAGTGGTGGTCAAAAAAAGCTAACAAGATTCAAGCCTGCATTAAGTAAAGGTTGGAGAGAAGTAAGGGGAAAAATACTGTTATACAACCAGGGTAAATCCTCACCTTGAATACTGCATTTTTGCAATGATTCCATCATCTTAAGAAAGACAGAAGAAAAGGTCCAGTGGAGGGCAACAAAATTAGGTAGAGGTATCATGTGATGGGGCAGGGTCCAGATGTGGAGAGATGGGGAAAAGAAAAACAACTAGGAATATGTGGTTTGGAAAGAAGAAAGACTTCTATAAATAATCTTTATAAATACAAAAAAGTAGTGGGAAGCTTTTATTTAACCCTATCCTATTACTTGAGAACTACAGGGTTCTTCTTAAAATGAAAAGACAAATGAATAAAGGAAATGTTTTAATGCAGTATATACTTAGTTCATGAAATTTGTGAAAATTGAGGCACAGAGCTTAGTGAATTTCAAAATCTGATTAATATAATTTATTTATAGACTAAAAGTTAAATTATAATAAACCCATAGATGCTGGTGACTTGGACAGTTTTTAGGGGGTTAGTAAAAGCTGAAGGAACTCTGGGTCACCAGTTCAAATCCAGATCAGGCTGGTATCAGATGACAACTGCTCAGCCATCTATATAAAATTAATTGATGGGTCCAAATCATAAACCTACCATCATAGCTCACATTAACTGGCTCCTGCATTGGCAGTTTCATAGCAGAGAGACCAAGGCATGAATGGGTCAGCAGATAATGAACTCCCTGGCTAAAGCACCTCTAAGCCAGGTTGAGGAACAGGGATAGGGCAGATTGAGGGAACTTTCAGTTTGCGGACTGTTGACTCTCCATTTTTCATTTTCTTATCTACTAGGGCAGAACAGGGTTCTGGTTAAGTGCAGAATCAGGGATTTTGCACTTCCTGCTGATGGACCAGCCCAGAGCAGATAGGTTAGATCAACTATTTGTCTTTTTTTGTGTAGCAGTTCCTATATTCTTCTATCCTACAGCCAGGCAGAAAATATGGTGACCTAACTGCCAAAGAGTAAAATAGCTGAGTAAGGTGAACTGAAAAAAGAAACCATAAAATATCACTCTGCACCTAGAAATAGGCCCTGTAACATTGACAGAGCAGCTTGTTCAAGATTGTTCCAGTAGTGGTTTACTAAAGTATGCTGAGAACTTTACAAGCCTGTTTTGTGCACCTTTTGAATACTGACAGATCTGAGGCCAGCCATCAGCCTTTGCCCCCAATAGCTGTAAGAAGATTCTATTGGCATCAGTTCTGCTGAGAAATAACAAGCAGAAATGCAACCGGATTCCTCAGCCTCCATTCACATACCTGTTTTCCTTGATTAAATAGTCTGTCTTGCTCCTCGTTTTAATAGTTCATTTTCTCTTCCTTTTGTCTCCACCGTCAGAGTTCCTGGGTCATATCTAGGCACTAGCTTCTCTCTTGCTCCTCTGTGCTCATATGAGTCATTTTACTCTTATCTTTGGTCTCTTACCGCCAGATTTCCATTCTTCTACCTAGAGATCCTATTCCAGAACCCCTGATTTATCCCTTTTTAGCCATTACAGTTCCTTTTTCTCTTTCATTTGAGCATTTCTTTGCAACTCCTGTTCTCCTCACCTGAAGATCCTTATCACGGCTTTGTCTTTCCAAGACCAGCACTCTCTCCTGCAGTTCCTCCACGGTGCCCTGAAGCAGATCATTTTCCTCCATCATGGCATTAAGGCGACACTCCAGTTCCCGCTTCCTATCTGTGAGCATCTTAATCTGGAATGGAAAGCGAGACAAAGCTGGGCTCCAGGCTTTGGGGAAAAAAGTCACAATGTGGTGAGAGAAAAGCAGCAGAAACCAGAGTAGGTCTGTGTCTGCACCCTGACAGCCACTGTGCCTCTATGTGCAACTGAGACTAAGAAGAAGCTGAAGAAGAGTGGGAGTGCAGTTCCCAAGAAGCTGGAATGTGTGTTGCCAGGCAAATGCAGAGGGAGGGAAGGGGAGAAAATACTTTGTACTTTAGGATTTCCTAAGAGCAAAGCCCTGCCCTAGCCACTTCTCCTAAGGAGTCACCCAGATGTCGACATGTGCAAGAATGTGAGAAGCTAGTTACATAGCCCACCTTTGTTACTACTCTGTTCCTGGTGTGAGCAAATGCTGGAGTTCCCATGAAGGGCACTGGAATCTCAGGAGTAAGCGTGGGCTGGGCTGGGCTGGGCTGGGCTGGAAGTGCATGTGCATGGTAGGGATAAGAGTTGCTATGCCCTTTTGGTATGGGCTGCACCTATAAGAGTCTTGAGGAAGCTGGGGACAAATGCTGGGGACAAATGCTGGGCACCCTTTGGACATGCACCAGGCCCCTGCTTTTGTGCTGGCCAGGTGTGCAAGAAGCTACCTAGCACTGGGGAGGGCCACTGGTGTCCAGGCCAAGCCAACTTCACTACAGCACTCTGACTTTGCCTGCTCCAGGCGTGTCTCTGTGGGGCTGTGCTCAGTTAGCTGGGGAACCCAGGGCAGAATGCCAGCAAGGCCACATCAGCATGGCTGCTGGCTCAGCCCAGGGACTTGTGCCTAGCTTTTCCCAGCACTGACACAGAAAGATGACACTTCCCTAGCTTAGCTGGAGTCCAGTGCCCCTCAGGGGTAGGAACTGAACGAGCTGGCCCTCCCTCCCCCTTGCTGCAAGGAGAAACTGTGCTGGCTGTGAAATTACTGCCTTACCCTGAGCTTCCTAGGCAGCTACACCCACAAGCCACAGCCTGGATCTATGCCCTTCCCCTGCCAGGGCCTCACAATGGATGTGTGTGGGGGTGTGTGTGTGTGTGTGTGTAGGGAAGGATGGCCTTGAGCCCTGAGAGGTATGCTGGGGCAGCAATGAGCCCTGGGGAGGGGACAGTGAGGAGCCCATGGGGGGGGTAAGGAGGAGTCCCAAGGGAGAAATTAAAGTTGGGTCTGGGTCACGGAGTAAAGTGAGGGAAGGTGGAAGGGACGGGGCCTCAGGGCAAGAGGCTGAGCAGGGATTTGGCCTCAGGGGGATGGAGCCATAGTCAAGATGCCAGTGGGTCCCCCCCCCCAACACTTCTAGAGAGCTTCTCATGCTCTGTAGCGTCCCACAAGGAAAGACTTGTATTCTGCCTATGCTTTTGTAGATGATAGAGGAGACAGTACTGTGCTTGTGCACCTTGTTCTTTGTTGTACATTTAGTTTGAAGATGTCTCAACATATGATAGCCCTTCTCAGCGATTACTTATTTTAAAATAGGTTCAAGACTTTTAATTTTCAAGTGTAGCAAGCACAGGAGAAGTGAGATGAGGTTCCAAGTCCAGTCACTTAGCAAGGACCTGTATAGAGGATGAACTAGCATTAATAATGGCCATTGTTTGTTTAATCAGGAAAGATAATGTTTCCTATCTGGCTATCTGTCTGTGTTCTTATACTATGTCCATCAGTGTGAGAGCTGAGAGTGGGGGGTACTGTGTTTCATGTCCAAAGCTATCAATCATTCTTCAGCTTTGCTCGCAGATCTTTGATGCCCCTAATAATTCCTGATCTAGTCCTACATCATCTCAGCTGGTTTGGTTTAGCAATTCAAATGCCCTGGGCTTATCTGATAGAGATTAGAGGCCAGTAGAGGGCAACAAAAATGATTAGGGGGTTGGGGCACATGACTTATGAGAAGAGACTGAAGGAATTAGGCTTATTTAGTCTGCAGAAGAGACGACTGAGGGGGGGGATTCGATAGCAACCTTCAATTACTTGAAGGGGTGTTCCAAAGAGGAGGGAGTTAGGCTGTTCTCAGTAGTAACAGAGGACAGAACAAGAAGCAATGGTTTCAAGTTGCTGCGGGGGGAGGGAGGGGTTTGAGGTTGGATAGCAGGAAAAAGTTTCTCACTAGGAGGGTGGTGAAGCATTGCAAGGGGTTATCTATGCAGGTGGTGGAATCTCCATCTTTGGAAACATTTAAGGTCCAGTTAGAGAAAACCTTGGGTAGGATGATTTAGTGGGAGTGATCCTCCTTTTAGCAGGGAGTTGGACTAGACCACCGGTTTTCAAAATTTTTTCCTCAGGACCCAGCTGAAAAAAATCATGTACGCCCATGACCCAACAAGTACACCGAGCAATGCATTCCATTTTTGTGGCAGCAGCAGGGGGCGCTGCAACCCAGCTGAAGGTCTGTGACCCAGTGCTGGGTCCTGACCTTAAGTCTGAAAACCACTGGATTAGATGATCTCATGAGGTCTCTTCCAACCCTATGATATGCTCCCTCTTAGCCACTCTCCAGTAATGGCCCAGGTCCTTTTAGACCTCTCTGCTAGTTTGGGGTATATGCAAAAAGGTCTCTTCAAATCGCCTTTGTAGCTTTTTGACTAACCTGATGGGTCTCTCCAGTTTGCCCTTCATCTGTTCGGGAGGCACCCTGAGCCCCATTAATACATGCTGTAAAAGCCCCATCTCAGATATCTGTCTAGCCATTCTATGGTTGCCCCTGACCTTATTGTTCTCTGATAGTGGTTTTCAAAATTTTTTTCTTGAGATCCAGTTGAAAAAAATCATTTATGCCCGTGACCCAACAGTTACATCTTAGAGCATTGCATTCCAAGCTTTTGGCAGCAGCAGCAGGGGTGCTGCAACCCATTGCTCTTGAAGGTCTGTAACTCAGTACTGGATCACAGACCCTAAGTTTGAAAACCACTCCTCTAGATCTTCTTCAGCACTCCCACATGTTAATTGCTAACTGTCCTTCATGCTCTCTCTGATATCCTCTTATCTGCCTGCCTTCCAGGCCCTATGTTACCTAGTGTACAGATGGTCCCTGGGCACAGATTAACTAGATAATCAGCTGTCCTGGAGAAATGAGGGATGCTGTATTTGTCCAGGGGAATCAAATGTTTGAAAACATGAGGGATATTGTGTCAGTTTTCTATATCTGCATTTCTCTATTTATAGACTGCCTCCTGTAACATTATTCTTATATGAGTAATGGTTGCTGAGAAATCTCCTCCCCTACAAGCACGACTTTAGTGTAGTGGAGAGAAGGGATACAGCAGAGATAAAGATAGAAAACACAGAAGGAATGCATTTTATGACTGTACTTGTTACAAAATTCAGTAATGAGCACCTGAGAATGACTTAAAAAACCCACAAGTGTGCTATAGGTGCTGGGCTGGGGTAAGGGGTCAAGGGGAAAAGGTGAGCTGAAGAGCACAAGACAGGAACAACCTTAAAAGGGGTCCATGCACAGTGATGAAAAGAGTCATGCATTAAGAGCCCAATCAAAGCAGCTGTACTTACTTCAAGGACTTGCTGCTCCACACCAAGGGGAATTGGAAAGGATAGGGAAAAGATAGAGGTAGGGAGGGAAGAGAAGGAGAAATTTAGGAAAACTTCCTATACTCAGTTAAAAAGTAGTCTGATTATACAACACGGGTTTTTTTTTCCACTCCTCCAGGTCTTTCATGTTCAAGTCTCCCACCCAAACCAAACTACAGAAGGGAAAGAAAATAGCATTACACTGGCCAAGATATCTGCTGTTAAAATAAGAATAAAGGATGGCCACATATTTTCACGCACATCTCAAATGGAGATGATTACTGCTTTCTTCTCAGCCATTCAGAACAGCCCCTCCTCTTAAATAGACTATGTATTTGGATGTGGCAGGCTGGACCATACCCACATTTGGGTTCCTAAAAGATCCCCCTCATTGTCTTCCCTGCTTTCTATCTTTCTTATAGGATTATTCTTTAGTCAGGAGCTTAAAATAAACTGAAACAAAATGGGGGGCTCTCACTGCACCCGTCAGGAAAGAAAAGGAGTTGTGCTTCTGTTCCCATCTGCCTGCATAGACCCCTGCCTGTAGAACAATATCCTTACACAGAGTTAGGTGGCAGGGAATGTCTTCCCTTAAGCACTCAGAAAAAAGCCATGCTTATTCCAAAATATTCATTCATGGCAGCAGCAGTGCCTGTATGACATTCATCACCTTGGTGAAGAGAAAGTGAAGGGCATTTCTGTGTTTGACACATTCTTGGATATGCAGAGTTTTGTAGCTGTGTCAGGTCCAGGATATTAGAGAGAGAAGGTGGGTGAGGTAATATCTATTATTGGATCAACTTCTGTTGTTGAGAAAGACAAGCTTTAGAGCTTACACAGAGCTCTTCTTCAGCTGACCTGAACATACCCACATTTTGGCTCCTAAAAGATCCCCCTCACTGCCTCCCCTCTTTTCCATCTTCCTGATGGGATTAGGCGACTTGAAGAGCTCTGAGCAAGCTTAGCAGCTTTTCTCACTCACAGAAGTTGGTCCAATAACACACATCACCTAACCCATGTTGTCACATCTGATACAATAAATAAGACTATTTTCAAATAGGACAGTTCTGCTACTCATAGTCTTGTTAGTGTGAACAAAGAGTATCAGTTAAAAGAAAAACACAGCCCCCCCCCAATTAATTAGCTCCTTCTGCTCTTTAGAAAACATCTGTTTTTCTTGTTGGCACAAACTGTCACTGGTAGGCATTTGGTGGTGTTTACCCAGTTCAGAGGGGTTCATTACATAAGCTTAAAATGCTAGTGGTTACCTTGAGAGATACATCAATCTTAAAGCAGCATTATCAAAAGGCCACTTACCTCAGCCTGGAGACTTTCAAGTCGTATTATATGTTGACTGGTTGAGGAGTTCTTCTCCCGGAAGTCCTCTTGAAGGGTGTGGACCTGCATTGAGAGCTGTCTCTCCACATCTGATGCCTGCAAATAGGGAGGCCACACTACATTACCCCACAATGAGAACCACGGGGCACGAAAAATCAGGAACATGATTAGTTTCTCCCACCCAGGGTAGATTTTATGAATGTGAAGGGAAAGCCCTACAATCATTAACGTTCCAACAAAGTCTGGAAAGACTGTGAGCTGGCTAACACCCCATGTGAACCCAGCAGAATTGCACGGGATTATAAAAGCAGTGCAGAAGTCATCCCACACAGCCTTCTAGACATACTGCAATTTAGCGAGCCTCTTTTCCTGCAACAATTGAGCCAACCAAAGAAAGAGTAGTTGCTCACCAAAGTAACTCTGTTCTTCAAGATGTGTGTCCTGTGGCTGCTCCACCTTACGTGTGGTAGCGTCCCTGCGCTGCTGCACAGAGATTTCTTAGCAGTTAGGCTCCCAGGCCCTGCATGCGCAGAAGATAGCTTGCGCTGGCTTCAATAAGTCTTCAGCTGTCTCCTTCAGTTCGTTTTCGACCCTCCAGGCACCTGTAATAGACAGTCAACAGGAAAGAGGGGAGGTAGGGAGTGTGGTGGAGCAGCCACAGGACACACATCTCAAAGAACAGAGTTACTACAGGTGAGCAACTACTCTTTCTTCTTCGAGTGATGTCCTGTGGGTGCTCCACCTTAGGTGACTGTGTAGCAGTTTCTCAGTGTTGGAGGAGGGTTTCTGTGTATAGTCGAGAGTACTGCCCTGGTCATTGGCCGAGTCCAAATCTAGTGCGTAGTGTGATGTGAATGTATGTGGTGTAGACCAAGTGGCTGCTCTACAAATATCTGTCATGGGAATACAGTCCATCCTCGAGTTTTCAGTCCTCGATTTATCGGACTTTGGAAGATTCAGACCATCACAAAAATCATATAGTAACTGTTGAAAAAAATGTATTTTAAGCATAATAATTTTTTTGAGAAAATAATTTCATTAATGCATAAAATAATGTTTTAAACAATTTTGATACAGTACTGTGTCTCAAAAAGAAACATCCAACCTTCTCCATTGGTAGTTTCCTGAATGCAGTGAGGCAGCAGCTAGTTCCCTTGTCATGTGCGTTTGGATCACGCTGTATAGGTGAGAGTGCGCATGACAGCATACAGTGCTTTTTGTGTACACAGTAATTCAGTGGTTTTGCAACTTAATAAAGTAATGGCCCCAAAAGTGGAAAAGAGTGTGGCTAAAGGTAGTAGTAAGCCAAAGAAAGTGCATTTCCCTATTAGTCAAAAGCTTGACTTGCTAGAAAAACTAAACAGAGGGGTTTCGGTAGCACAAGTGTGTGCAGAGTATGGTGTTAAGAAACAGACAGTTTCTGACATTAAAAAGAGCAAAGAAAAGCTATTAGAATACAAATCAAAGTATGCAGATAATGTTTCTTTGTCTGGTGATTCTTTAAGAAAGCATTTGAAATTGCCTACTGATGAAAAACTAGACAAAGCGGTATGGAAATGGTTCATGCAAATGTGTGCACAAGGCGTTGCCATTCGAACGCCAGAGATAAAAGAAGCTGCCCTTAGGCTGTCCAAGAAGATGAATTTTGAAACTTCATTCCAAGCCAGTGATGGCTGGGCATGGTGTTTTTGTAGGAGGCATGGCATTTCTTCAAAACGTGTTGCTGGAGAGGCTATGTCTGCTGATCATGATGCTGTTGAGCCATTCAGGAAATTTTTGAATGACCTCATAGCCACAGAAGGATTGTCATTGGCTCAGGGTTATAATGCCGATGAAACTGGTTTGTTTTGGTGTGCTCTTCCTGAAACAACTTTGGCAATGAAGACAGAAAAGGCTGCACCCGGTAGAAAGAAGGCAAAACAACAGCTATCAGCATGGCTGTGTGCGAACACTAACAGAATGCATCAGCTCAAGAGTGTTATTGTTGGCACAGCCCATAATCCATGGGCACTAAAGGACATTATGCATGAGCTTCCCATCCATTATTATAACTCAGTGAATGCATGGTTCACAAGGGAGATATTTTCAAACTGGTTCCCTGCACATTTCGTGCCACAGGTTTGCTGGTACCAGATGGAAGTGCTAAAGCTGAAGAAAGAAGATGTGAAGGCACTATTATTGTTGGATAATGCCCCATCATCCTGATGTTTCAAAACTTGTTAGCAAGTGCAGGAAAATTAAAGTTGTTTATTTGGCAGCAAACACAACATCGTTGATTCAACCTATGGATCAGGGGATCATCGTAGCCACCGAACGACTTTAACAACGACACTTCTTGGCTGAAGTTATGGTTGTCTTGGATGAAGAGCAAATGGAAGAGGGCGAAGAAACCTGTGGCCAGAAAACGCTTCAAAACTTGAGACGTTATAATATTAAGTTGGCTATATTTAACTGGGCTGCAGCATGGAAGGAAGTGAAGCAATGAACTGTCGAAAACTGTTGGAAGAAATTGCTCTATAATGCTGAGGTTGAATTTGAGACTTCAGACTTCCACAGAAATTTCCTTCGTGCTCGTGAAAAAGAACAACTGAGGAAGCTGTTACCGAATGGATGGAGATGGACGAAACCAACCAAGGGTATCGTACAATGACAGAGGAGGAGATAGCAATGGCTGAAGGTGAGACACAGGATGACGGTGGTGACAAAGATGAATCAGTGATTTTCAAGCCAAAACTGTCTGCATTAAGAGAGGCTTGCGACATGCTCATTGATTTAATTGATTACACTGATGATCTTGAAATAAAAAGCCACTACCTGCACATGAGAAATTTAAGGAACCTCATTGTTAAACGCCAGTATGTACTAAAGAGCCAACAAACAACTCTTGACACATTCTTTGCAAGGGCTGATCAGTCCTCAGCTCCCAGCACATTCAGCCTTTCAGGCACTTCCCACCTTCCTTGGATGGAAGTGTTCAATTCCAACTCGGAGCAAAAACACTCTTGAGTCACCAGTATACAGTACGATGTGGGAAAATTTAAACAAGTCAAGTTTTTTTCTGGCAATGTGTTTTTATTTAAAAATGTGTTTTTATTTACTGTATTTTATTTACAATACTGTACTGTATTTGCTTTATTATCTTTGAACTGCACTGTATGTATGAGTGCATGTACTGTATGTGCGGTATGTACTGTATGTTTCAATTACTGTACAGTACTGACTTTATTTCATTTTATTAGGCACATTACATGTTCATTACACATTATATTAGGTTATAAAAGTGTTACTGTTATACATTGTGCAGCATACAGCACCGTAGTAATAAATACTATTATGCTTTCAATTTTCTGGACTTTTGCCAAATTTGGACACTTCCTCCCCCCATATAGTCTGGAAAATTGAGGATGGACTGTATTGTTTAGAAAGCCATGGTAGAGGCCATGGTTCTGGCGGAGTGCGAGTGTACACCATTGGGTACTGAGTGGTTGGATAAATCATAGCACGTATAGATGCAGTCCATCATCCATTTTGATAATCCTTGATTGGAGATAGCTTTCCCTTTTGAATGTTCTGCAAAGGAGATAAATAGGCTTTTTGATTGTCTGAATTCTTTTGTTCTACCTAAGTAATATGCGATGACACGTTTAACATCGAGAGTATGAAGGGCAGCCTGATGCTGGTTTTGATGTGGTTTTGGATAGAATGTAGGCAGGTGGATAACCTGATTAAGATGGGAGTCAGATGTAAGGGGACTGATAGCCCCTTACTGAGACTGAATGGGCCTTTTGATTGGCCACTCCTGCCTGGAAGCAGGACTCTAATACAGACAGCTCCAGGGCCAGTGGGAGAAGCCAGTGTTTCAGCATGGCCTGATTGATTGAGAGTGCTTCCCTGCCCCTGAGCTGAAACTGCAGGCTGGGCATGCCTGGGCAAGCCAGAGTGTGTGTGGGGCTGAGCTAAGGAGGAAGCACTAAGCAGCCAGCAGCTGGGAGCAGGAGGACCCAGGAAGGGAGGCCAGGCTGAACTGATTTGTGCAGAGCAGACCCACAGCAGCTGGACCAGCAGAAAGCCAAGTGGAGCTGAGCAGAGCAGAACTGGAAACAATAACAGAGCCAGAGTTGTCCGAAGCTGGGTGCAGGAGGCCAGAGAAGGAGCCCAAGGTGCTGAGCTCATCAGTGCAGACCCACAGCAGGAGAACCAGAGGAGCCACATTGAGCTAGAGCAGCAGCTGGGAGCCAGAGTTGCAGCCATCTGGAGCTGGGTGTGGTGAGCACCTGGGGAACAGTGAAGGGGGGCTGACGCTGGGAAGAAGGGTCCTGCCCCTGGAGCTTGGGGACATGTGGCGACAGCCAGAGCCTGTATCTGGCCCCCTGGATCATCCAGTCACAGCCAGGCCTGGGCAGAGGGCTTGCAACGTGAACAGACTGTGAGACTGTTTCTCAGGCCCAGAGATTCTGTGTGTAGTGCCTCCACACCAGAGGGTGGCACTGGGGGTTTACTTTTCACCTTTTTCCACTTTTTCTCTATTTTCTTATTGGGTTATTTTTTTATTTCTGTGTGCTTAAATAAATTGTATATAGTAACTGGTGGGCCAGAAGAGTAGTCAGTGCAGACACCCTAGCCCTGTCTTGAGAGACCATGATAAGAGTGGGGGTCGAGCGCCCAGAAATTCTGGGGCCCAGCCTTGTCGGGGTTACAGGGACTCCTCCAAACAGGAGATTGGGAGGGGAGCCTTTGAGGTCAGGCAGGCCTTGGGGTAAAGGAAGTGGGAGCAGGGACTCAGATCCTTTTGCTACTCACCTTCACTGGGGTGGTATATAAGCCTGGGAAGTTCCCCACAATAGCAGGTCCATACCCCGCTTACACAGAGACTATTTTCAGCAAGAATTTAGGATCTGGCCGGAGGGTTACTTTATCCGTGTACAAAGTAGTGTGTGGCAGGTCCACTCTGAGTGTGTTCATTTCACTTACTCTTCTTGCCGAAGTAATCACAGTGAGGGATGCTATCTTTAATGATAGGTGGTATAACGAGCCAGATGACATTGGTTCAGATGGATGTTTCATTTAAGGTTTTCAGGACTAAATGTAGGTCCTATGGTATTGTTGTAGGGTGTACATCTTTTGTAACCCTGATAAAAAATGTTTCAGTATAGGATTACTTGAAATTGAAGTACCAGAGAGGTGATCATGAAATGTTGAGATTGCAGCAAGATGTACCTTTATAGAGTTGTTTGATAGGTGCAATGATTTTAATTCTAACAAATAGTCAAGGATTTGTGGAATGGATGATGAGTTTGGTACAATGTGATGATCTCGACACCAATAATGGAACCTATGCCATTTTTGAGTGTATGATTTCCTTGCAGCTGGCTTTCTATTGTTTAGTAAGATGGCACAAACCTGTTCAGAACAGTCTAGCTCTGCTCCATGGAACCACCAAGGAACCAGGCTGTCAAGTGGAGTTTGTGAATATAGGGGTGTTGATATGTTATGTTTTGTTGATAAAGGAGTGTTGGTGTCTTGAGAAGGTGAAATGTTTTCTGTAGCGACAGATTGAGTAAGTGGGGTACTAAATCTGTCTGGGCCAACCAGGTGCTATGAGAATCATTATGGCCTGATCCTGAATTACTTTCTGGATAACCCTCTGTATGAGCAGAATTGGAGAAAAGGGATATAATAGGCCCCTTGACCAGTTTATGACAAATGCATCTCCTGAGGATCTGGGATCGTTTCCTGCTCTGGAACACAAGAGTGGATACTTCTTGTTGCTGAATGTGGCAAACGTGTCAATGGATGGAAAACTCCACCTTCGGAAAATTTTCATGAGCACCTTGTTGTCTAATTGCCATTCGTGAGCGAGAAGAAATCTTCTGCTCAGTGCATCTGCCATTATATTTTGGACCCCTGGCAGATAGGAGATTGATATTATTGCAGAATGGGAAGGCACCAATTCCATAGTTTTACGGCCTCAGCACAAAGCTAGGGGGACCTCGCTCCGCCTTGAGGGTTTATATAAAATATGGTTGCTATGTCGTGTGTCATGACGGTCACTGTTTTGCCTCCGATTATTGGCAGGAAGTGTTGGCATGCATACCTTACTGCTCTCACCTCTAAGATGTTTATGTGCATTGAAGCCTCTGACTTTGTCCATCTGCCCTGAATTTTGTGTGTCGTGGTATGTGCTCCCCAACCTGCCAGTGAGGCATCTGTCATCCTTTTTATTGATGGCTGTGGATTTGTGAATGGGACGTCAAGTTGTAGGTTGAGTGGCGTCTTCCACCAATGGAGGGAGCTCTTGATACTTGATGATATGGTAAGCAGCCTGTCTAAAGGATGGAGATGTGACCTGTAAACTGTTGCGAGCCATGCTTGAACAGCTCTCATTCTGAGTCTTGCGTATGGCACAACAGCCATGGCAGCTGCCATGTGCCCTATAAGTTGGAGTATAGTCCTTGTTGGAACGGTAGGCACCATTTGTACATGATCTACGAGATTGATGATGGCTGTAACACGAGGCTCGGGAAGAACTGCTCTGTTGGATGTTGAATCAAGAAGCGCTCCAATGAACTCTACCCTCTGTGATGGTGTTAAAGTGGACTTTTCTATGTTTATTCTAAGTCCTAGGTTCTTGAACACTGCCATTGTGAATTTTGTGGCAGATGCCACTTCTTCTAACGTTCTTGCTGTCATCAAGCAATCATCAAGATATGGATAAATTGTTATGCCTCGGATTCTGAGATATGCAGTGACTACTGCCAATACCTTGGAGAATACCTGAGGGGCTCCAAAGAGGCTGAAGGGGAGGACTCTGTATTGATAGTGGTGGCCATCCAGTGTGAATTGTAAGAATTTCCTGTGGGAAGGATTAATAGAGATATGAAACTATGCATCCTTAATGTCAAGGGTTGAGAACCAATTGCCCTGTTGCAGCATAAGTATAATATTATTAAGTGTTATCATCTTGAATCTTTGCTTTCTAATATATCTATTCAAAGGTCTTAAGTTTAGTATTGGTCTCCAGCCACCCATCCTTTTTTGGATGATGAAGTACCTTGAATAGAAACGTGATTTTTGGGAGAGAAAATGCACTCTTTCTACTGCTCCCATGTGTTGAGAGACCTTGTCCCTGAGGGCTTGGACACGAGATGGGTCCCTAAAAAGGGATGGGGAGGGGTGGTGTAATGGAGGAATTGTGATAAAAGGGATAGTAAGACCTTGGTTTATTATGTCTAAGATCCACCTATCTGAAGTGATACTAGCCCAATTATCATAGAACTTTCTTAAATGGCCATCAAAATTAGTGATCTGAGGATTTATGTTGCCAACTGGGCGTGCATTCTTAGGCCCTTGACCAAGCCACCAGAACTGTGGCTTTGGTGGTACAGACTGGTTGTTTACTGATGTTTGCGTTGGTTGTTTTCTCTTATATGACCACTGTTTGCTCCTGTGTTCTTGATCATAAGACCTGGTCTGGTATTGAGGTTGATATTGAGGATTATATCGACGAAGGTATGGCCTCCTTTTAAACCTAGGAGCATATATACCTAGTGTTCATAAGCTGGCTTTAGAATCTTTCATCAGGTGCAATACCTGATCTGTCTTCTCTAAAAATGATTGGTTCTTTTCAAAAGGTAAGTCCTCTATCTTGTTTTGTAGGTCTCATGGCAGTGAAGCTGTATGGAGCCAGGATGCCCGTCTTATAATGACCACTGTTGCGATAATTCTAGCTGCTGTGTCTGCGGTGTCCACTGATGCTTGTAAGGAGGTTCGCACTACATGCTGACCTTTGGTATGTATAGATTTAAATTGGCCTTTTTTACTATCTGTGATGTCAGGTGTGAATTTTGCTAGCTTGTCAAAAATGCTGTGGTTATAATTAGAGAAGAGAGGCAGGTAGTTTACAACTCTCATAATGAGGGTGGAGGAGGAATATACCTTCCTTCCCATGAGGTCTATATGTTTCCAGTTTTTATCTGCTGGTGTGGATTTAAAACTGGGATTCTTATTTCTTTGATTTGCTGCGTCAATAACTAGAAAGTTTGGCACAGGATGAGTAAACAGAAATTCCATTCCCTTGGATGGAATAAAGTATTTCGTAACTGTTTACTCGTTGATGATATTGACGCTGGGGTCTGCCAAATCACCTTAGCAGGCTCCATTATCGCCTCATCCATCGGAAGTGCTATCTTTGATGAAGCTGTTGTATGTAGAATCTTTAGCAGCTTATGTTGTTATTCTGTTACTTCTTCCAAAGGTATTTCCAGTTCCTGTACAATACGCCTAAAGAGCTCATTGAACTGTCTGTGATCATCCAGAGGGCTGGATGTGGAGGGTATAAGTGCCTCCTCCTTAGGAGATGAATCTCTCATTGGTGATTGTGATTTTGTTGTAGTAATAGAAGTGGCTACTTCTGATTATCCCAGGGAGTCTGATATGTGTGGCCACTGATAGGCTAGAGTCATTCCACCTAGGGCTACAACATTTATCTGGCAATGCATAGGGGTCATGCCTGCATTTTCTCCTATGCTCTTGACTGTGCTGACTATGTCTGGGGTAGCAGCAGTGTGACTGATAATGAGAATGGTACGAATGATTAGAATGTTTGTGTGGCAATTGCAATCTGCTACAATTATAATATTTTGTTGTAGACGACCGCTCAGAGTGGGAGTGAGTGCTTCGCAACGTGTCATGAGTACAATAGTATGTGTTAGTTGAGGAACATATGTGATTGTGAGGAGTAAGAGCTTGCAGAGTTAGGAAGCGATACACGGTACTGTATATGAGACCTCTTTCTTGGTGGGGAATATGATAGCATGTACTTGGAGCAAATAAAGCTGTTTGATGCTTGCTTCTCTGGTGTCAGCATCCATGTTTGCAGTGCGTTTTTATCTGATTGTACAGGCTGATCGTTGTCAAGCATCATTGGTTCCAATGCGATAGCGTTGTCCAGAACCGGTTCTGAGTCTCTCTCCCTGCGTGGTGCCGTGTGCTCTGCCGGCGCTGTGTGTGTCGAGTCAGGTGTTAGAGGCTTGTTCTGTTCCAGCGAATGCAGCTTGTCAGGTGCTGATCTGTTTAGTGGAGCCGATTGTTTCGGACGGGATGATAAGGCATCCTTTCGTCTTTTTGAATGCTGGTCTGCTGCAGCACTGCTGTCACCAGAAGAACCTCTGTGGTGAACTTTTTTGATAGAGTTTTTGCTTTTGGTAAGCACCCCTTCCTGGGGTCTGCTATATCTTTGACTGAGGACATTTGCCTTTCATGGTCATTCTCTGACTCACTTGTGCTCAATTCATCCGAAGCTGAGTCAGATGTCGGGCCAAGGGATTTCTCCATTAAAAGCACCTTTAAAAGGAGCTCCCTATTTTTCTTGCCCTGGCACTTACATTTAAACAGTGCCTACATTTGTGTGGCATGTGTGCCTCGTCCAGGCAGCGTATACATCGAGAATGACTGTCGGAGGCAGGCATTTCTTTATTACATTTGCCGCACCTCTTAAATCCCCATGATGAAAGCATCCTGTATGTGTCTTCCTCTTATTCTTTTCTTGTTGTTGTTGTTGTTTTTTTTTTTTTTTGATTGTTAATAGAATAGATATAACTGGGTTTGGGGCAGAGGGAGAAGGAAGAGGAGAAGTATGGGGAACGAAGGCTTTTATTTTTTTTTAGGAATTAGTTCAGATGAAGAAAAATAAGGGAATTCTGAGGAAAAGGTAAATAAAAAGCCTTCTTTTCTGTATCAAGCAGGTCAATCTGTGAGGAGATGAACTGGAGAGCGAGAGACTCCGATGCAGAGCTGGGGACGGTTGAAAAGGAACTGAGGGGAGACAGCCATGTGTGTGCGGAAGACTCGTTGAAGCTGGCACGAGCTATCTTCTCCGCATGCACGGCCTGGGAGCCTAACTGCTAAGAAATCTCTGTGCAGCAGTGCAGGGACACTACCACACCTAAGGTGGAGCATCCACAGGACATCACTTGAAGAACATAGCTTTCCTCTATTTTGTGCTGCTCCTATGCCAACCAGGTTCTTGGGCATTAGTATGCCCAGTTTCCCTCATTTACGTCTGTTTGTATATGGCACAAGGAGAGGCATAGCCTTCCAGTGAGGGAAGTTGATCTCTCTGGGTTAATCAGTTGTTTCATTAAAAGATTTAAAGTGATCTCTAGCATTTCACTCTGAGCCCTGGGGTATTTGATTCTAATAACCTTTGCCTTAGTATATGGCCTGATAAATGGGTGAAGGCATCTGCTCAAGGTGCAGCTCTGAATGAGGTTTCCTATGTTCTTCCCTTTTGTTCTGGCTGTAAAGATGGCTCCCAGCTTGGTGTGATGAGGCTTGAGACTAGTTCCAGGATATTCTACCAGCCATTCTTCAGAGGCTACTGCTGCCTTTCAGTTGGAGGAGTAGCCATAGTACAGCTCTCCTGCTGCTCTGAAGGCTGGGTGGGAGGAATATCAGCAACAGTCCCACATGTCAAGATAAAAATCTGTCAAATTGGCAACACTGGCAAACAAGCTAAGAACTGATATTGTCAAATTGCAGAGAGTTGTAAATTCTGTTGCCCTCATGCTTAACCAAAGGAAAAAAAATGTAATTTTCAGCCTATGTATCCATGGTCAGAAAAAAAGGAATAAGTACTGCAAAATGATCCCTGAACTTGTATAGTTAATAAAATTATAGACAAAGAAATTAAGCAAAGCTACTTTTTGCAAGTTGTGAAAATATGGCAGTAAAACAGACAGATGATTTAATTGTTTCTGCCTCCCTGTATGTCAAACCTAGGTCAAAGAAGCCACTTCCTGACACCTATTAATAAGCAGCATAGCACCCAAAGGCCATATCTAGCTCTTTCAATAAAAAAAAAGGCTCTGTTGTTGGCTGCTAATTGATTTTTACTTTCCATCCTACTCTGTGCCCGTATATTGTGGTTTTGGGTCTTGCTTCAAGTGTCACTTCTGAAAGACATTGCAAATCCCCCAAATTATTTGTCTGTTTAACCTGGTTTGTTTCAGGTACAGACTGTACATAGAAAAACTCAGCAATATGGACAATATCCTTAAGATGCAGATTCAGTGTTCTCAGCATCTAAGTCAGTTAGCAGATAACCCTAAGACGGGTCAGTGACTTGCAGGTTTTGATTATGATTAGTTAGCCATGTAAAGATGCTTTGAAATGCATCAACATGACTCACTATATACATTTAAACCACTGGCTTCCTCAGATGAAGGATGCTCTGCAGATGGTTCTCTGTGAAGTATGCTTTCAACTTCCACTGATGTCAAAAGGAATCAGAGGGGTGCCATGCAGGCCTAGACCTTAAAACAGCAATGTATTATGATGAAATTAGCTGTGGACAAACAATAATATTAACTAATGTAAACTCAAGTTGTGCCTGGAGACAATTAGTTCAACATTAACTGAGTCAGGAAATAGATCTCTGTCATTCACCTATGCAGATTCTATCACACCCAGGAATATTTTGTGGCCTTTTTATTATTATTTTTAAAACCTGAATGTGGAATATTATTTAGTGAGTGATGGTTTAGCCTGAAATCTACATGGCAAATGGCAATGTTTGTTCTTCTCAAAAACAGAAAACAAGTGATCTAACTGAAAGATTTGATGGATGAAGTGCTCTGTTCTAGCAGATATGGCTGAAGTGTGGTTGTAAAAGACTCAATTTCACATTTCATGGAAGGAGGTGAGAAAAGTAGTTAATGTGACTGAGTAAGATCAGGGGTTGCAATTTAAGGGGGAGTTTGCTGTACTCCAAATATTACTAGCATAGTATGATTTTCCCTCCTCCCCATTCCCAGAACAATTTTCATAAGGACTCCCTGATTCTTTTAGCTTTGTGGTAAAGTTGGAGGTAGAAAAGAAAAACATATCAACCTTGGCTATCCCTCAGAAAATGTAAAAGGTAAAGCAGAGTAGGCTATTTATCTGCCAATTCCTCAAGCTGGCTAGATGAAGGAAAACAATGAACAGCTTGATTTTGATGATGGATATACCTGACTTACCTGACTGAGTGCAAGACAATAACTTACACAACAGAGGCATAGACTGATATGTGCCACATTGTTTTTTTCATTTTTGTTTAATATAAATATATTAACATAGCTCACAAGACTGAGACATTTGCATTCATTCATTTTAAATTGCCTGCTGACATATTTGTTTTATTATTTTGCGATAAGGGACAACACAAAAGTCACTGTTACCATGTTCCTACACTAGGAAAAACAGATACATTTCTACAAATTGATAGCTAACACAAAAAATCTTAAATGTAGACAGGGCAAGTTGTAATTGTATCTCAATTCTCCTTTTGATCTATGAAAGTAGAAACAGATAATGGGTGGACTTAGAAGTATCAGTGGAAAATTCTATAGACAAAATTTCAACAACAAGAAAGGAGGAGGAGAAAAAAGACACGGTGAAGGGTGAACATCTGAGAGGAACAGGGTGATCGTATCAGGAACAAAGAACTGACAACAGGAATATAGAAGGGGTGGTACTAGATGATCTACTGAGGTCTCTTTCAGTTGCATATTTCAATGGTTTCTAGGATTTTGGACTCAATTATTTACTTAAAGATTCTAGTGTTTTACTAGATCCTTTTAATTGGAGCCCTGATGGATTTCTCTAGTTGTTTCTTTTGAAATGCTAAGAAGTAAAACTAAGCAGACATTGTGGCAGAAAAATGTGGCTTGTGAGATAAAATAATCCCAAGAGCTTTAGAACTGGAATTTCTAAGAGCTGAGAGTTACCAGGCTCAGATGAAGATACAAAATTTCCCAAAGTTAGCAGACCAGAGGAGAAATTATGGAGCTGGTATTCAATTGACCATTCCTAAGAACAAATCCTGTACAGAAAACTAGCAAGACCTTAAGAAATCTACATGTCTATATAATGTACTTTTATAAGCAAGAGAATACATATTTAATTAAGACCATTCAAGACAAGGGTTAGTTTGCTAAATCGTGTATAGCAGGAAAGCCAGGTCTTAATGGAAAAATGAAAAAAATGAGAAAAGTGAGCTACTCCTTTACTAATTTGGCAGTACACACATTCAAGAATTCTCCTTTTCCCTGCCAGTGCTCATGGATCATTTGCTTACAATGCAGCAGTTTCATGCACTGCTTTAAAGTACCTGCTGTATCTCCAGTTTTGAAAGGAGTGGGGGGAGGAAACCAAAAATGTGTCTTGAAAGGAAATTATTAAATATTTTGTTTTAAAGCATGTTTCCCAATAATAATAAAATTTATTTAGATCTAGCTATTTATTTGGGATCTAAAAGTTGTTTATCAATGCTTTCAATTCATATCAAGTTTTATTCAAAGTGCAACTCCACTCTGAAGTTTGACTCTCTTAAGAGTAAAACCATGGAGTTCCTTGTTTACTGTGTCTCAATAATTCCAGATTAAATGTGCTCATTTTACAAGCGACATGAAAAGCTTTTCCTTATCACTAGGCACTGAAACTCAAGCTGTTAATGGCTGTATTGACTAGTTATGACTTTCTTCATAGCACCTGTCCTTATAGTTCCTTAGTGCTATCCAGGAAATTTAGATGTGTGAAGTGGTATTTATCACGACCTTCTGTGGATTCTGCTCTGTCTCTCCAAGATTAGGGGCTAGAGCAGGTCTTTCTTACCATAGGGAAAGGAGAGAAGTGCTATTTCTATACAAAGAAACCATGTGGGTGAGAGAATTTTTTATTATTGGATGGACATCTGTTGGTGAGACAGACAAATTTCAAGGTTACACAGAATTAATGCTTATCTCTCTCACCGCCAAAAGTTGGTCCATTAAAAGATATTACACCACTAACCTTCTCTGTCTAATATCTTGGGGATGACACAGCTATCCCACCATTTCTACAGAGTCACTTTGTAGTGAACAATCCCCTGAGTAAAAGATTAACGTCTCTTACATAGTTCAATATAAATTACACGGTATCTTGTTCTAGATACTAGCGGCTGTCTATTAAAAAATTACACTGGGAAGGTGAGAACTTCTGTCTATATCACACGATAAAAGCAAAAGAATTTCTAGCAATATTTGAAAACTCTTCTATGGTAAAGGCTTTAAAGAGGGTTTCTTTCTCCCCCCCCCACTGTCACAGGACTGGTAGCCGAGCATAGCAGTCTGTTATTCTATCCATAGTTCAGTTGTTGTACAACTAGTTGGTATATTTCACATCAGAAGCACTGGGTGAATGTGCCCTACCAGGTAGAGCCTGCTTAGCTAATGTGTACATGTATTTAATTTCCTGAAAGGTTTCTTTCTACCCTTTATCAACTTCCTTAATCTCTGCAAGCAATATCTGCAAATATGGAGCATCATCCATTCACCTACAACTGCTCTGTCATTACCTGCAATTTGAGTCAAGATGACAGTTGCCACAGATGAAAGGTTTAGGACTCCTTCAGCCTGGCAGGGAGTCTTAAACCTTGAATTTGTCTTCTGGGTTCTGCTATGTCATCAGAAGTCAAAGAACTTCCTTGACAGACCCAAGGGAGACCCTGCTGACAGGGGACTTTCAGAAGGAAAAGCTGTGGAGCTCTATGATTGGAGGCAGAGAGTGACAGGGTATGGGGGGGAGGTGAATATGGAGGTTACTCACCTTCATGCAGTAGCCGAAGTTCTTTGAGATGCGTGCTCCCAATATGCTCCACTTTAGGTGTTTGTGTCCCATGGAACCCCAGACCGGAATCTTTCACTAGCAGTGGCTCAGGCATCAGGCAGCTCCAGCGGCGTTCATCTTCCCGCCTCAATGACGTCAGCTGGTGAGAGTGCCCGTTAACGTCTTTCACTCCAGTCCCCCTTTCTACCGCAAGGGCATCCTGCAATGAGAAACAGAAAGAGCCCCCAAAGTAGAGGGGAGGAGGGTGGGTAGTGGAGCATGTTGGGAGCACGCATCTCGAAGAACTTCGGCTACTGCACGAAAGTGAGTAACCTCCATTTCTTCTTCGAGCAGTGCTCCCAACTGCTCCACTTAGGTGATTCTGTAGCAGTCATGAGTTCATGGTGGTGGGCACTTCGGAGTTGCCGTGTCAATTGTATGGAGTACTGCTTGGCCAAGGGCAGTATCCAGAGCTGCAATGCGCTCTAACACATAGTGTTTCGCAAAGGTGTCATCGGAAGCCCATGTGGCTGCTTGACAAATAACATGAAGTGGAACTTTACTAAGGAATGCGATAGACAATGCCATGGATCTTGTGGAGTGCCAACGAATAGTGTCAAGTGGGCTTGTTTGACGTGTCGAGTATGCTGTACGAATGGATGATGTGATCCAGCTAGATATTCTCTGTTTGGAGACTGGTTGTCGTTTAGAGCGGTCAGCCATAGATACAAATAAACATGAGGATTTCCTAAACTCTTTGGTTCTTTCTAGGTAATATGTGAGTGCACGCCTAACGTTGAGAGTATGCAGTGCGCTTTCTTGTGATGTGGAATGTAGTTTCGGATGGAAGACAGGTAAGTGGTTTACTTGATTGATATGGAAGGATGTTGCAATCTTTGGTAGGAATTTGGGGTTTAGCCTTAGTGACACCTTTTCCTTATAGAATATCATGCAAGGTGGGTAAGCCATTAGTACTGCCAATTCACTAACTCTCCTAGCCGACGTGATCGCTACTAGGAACGCAACTTTCATAGATAAGTGGAGTAATGAGGTGGTAGCTAACGGCTTGAAAGGTGGCCTCGTGAGTGATTTCAGTACTAGTGTAAGGTCCCAGGGTATTGCCGGTGGCTGTATCTGTGGGAATAAATTGTGTAACCCCTGCATGAATCTCTTGGTGATTCGATGAGCAAATATTGATTTACCATCCAGCTGGTCATGGAACATGGAGATAGCAGCCAAGTGTACTCTAATTGTGTTCACCGTAAGGTTTTTGCTTTGTAGGTGTACTAGGTATTTGAGGATTACCGGAATGGGAACCTCTGCCGGTTGCAACGTGCGCTGCTTACACCAAGATGAGAATCTGGCCCCTTTCTGCAGGTAAGTGGTCCTTGTAGATGGTTTCCTACTGTTCAAAAGGATGTCATGGACTCGGTCAGAGCACTGAAGCTCCGTGTCCTCGAACCATCGAGTTTCCATGCTGTTAGGTGAAGCCTGTCTATACATGTGTGAATGCGACTCCCGTGGTCTTGGGACAAAAGGTCGTGCACTAATGGTAAGGGTATTGGAGGCATCTTGGACATTGCTAGGAGAAGTGAGTACCATGGCTGGCGTGGCCAGGATGGGGCTAGCATGATTACTGTGGCTTTGTCTTGCTGTATCTTGTGTAGTGTGCGAGAAATCATTGGAAACAGTGGGAAGGCATAAAGGAGTGTGCCCCCCCAATGTATCAGGAACGCATCTCCGCAGGAGTTTGGGCCAATTCCTGCTCGAGAGCAGTAATGCCTTCATTTCTTGTTGGCTACCGTGGCAAATAGGTCCATGGTTGGAAGGCCCCACTTGGCAAAGATCTTCTGAATTATGTCTTCTCGAATTTCCTATTCGTGGTGGTCTGGGAATAAGCGGCTCAACAAGTCTGCTAGTATATTCTCCTTGCCTGGTAGATACTCTGCTCAAAGGGAGATGTTGTGATTGATGCACCAATCCCAAAGGGACATTGTCTCTAGGCATAACGAGTGAGATCTGGTTCCACCCTGTCGGTTGATATAAAACATGCAGGCCCTGTTGTCTGTGTGGATTGTTACCACCTTGCCTGTTATCAGAGGAAGAAAGTGTCAACAGGCTTTCCGAACCACCCTTAACTCTAGGAGGTTGATATGTAGTGCCCTTTCCACCGAGGACCACCTGCCTTGAGTAGTCTGATCCTGGCAATGTGCACCCCAACCTAGGAGTGACGCGTCTGTTGTGATGATGGTTTGAGATTGGGGTAAGGTAAATGGGATGCCTCGTGATAGATTCGGTGGTTGGATCCACCAAGACAGCGAATCTTTGATCAGATGAGGCACCGATAAGAGAGTTTTGGATGGATGTCTCAGCCATTTGAAATGAGTAAGGAACCATAGTTGTAGTGTGCGCATCCACAAACTCGCATTGTTGACAAGGTAAGTAGTTGTGGCCACGTGTCCCAACATTCTCATCACCGTGTGGGCTGATACCACTGGTGAGCTGCGGATATTGAGTGCTAGTTGTTGTAAATTGCAAATTCTGTTGGATGGTAGAAATGCTGTTCTCAGAACTGTATCAGTTCTCCAATGAATTGGATCTGTTGCGTTGGAGACAGAGTAGATTTGCTGTAATTTATATTGAAGCCAAGTGCCAAGAATAGTTTGGTTGTCACTTGTAGGGCCTGGGATGCTTGCTGTTGTGTGGAAGCTTTTATTAAGAAGTTGTCCAGGTAAGGAAATATCTGTATGTGTCTCCTCTGTAGGAATGCTATTACTGGGGCCATCAGTTTGGAAAAGAGCCGGGAGCTGTACACACGACGAATGGAAGGACCGTATACTGGTAGTGGTTCTGAAGAAATTGGAATCGAAGGAATCTTCTGTGTGGTTGATGAATGGAAACATGGAAATACACATCCTTTAGGTCGAGAGAGACTAACCAGTCGAATTGTTGGAGGGCAGGAAGAATGGTGTTTAATGTTACCATCTTGAACTTTTTCACTTGCACATGTTTGCTGAACTTTCTTAGATCGAGTATGGGTCTCCAACCTCCAGTCTTTTTTTCTTTTAGGAAGTAAGGAGAGTATAAACTCTTTCCCCTCTGCCCTACTGGAACCTCTTCGATGGCGCCAATGCTTAATAGATGCTGGATCTCTGCTGAGAGGTGTTGTACATGAGTAGGGTCCCTGAAAAGGGACGGGGAAGGGGGTTGGGTTTTGGGTCTGGAGACAAACGGGATGGAATATCCATATTGAATTATCTCTAAGACCCATCTGTCTGTTGTTATTTGCCTCCATTCCCGGAGGAAAGGTTGGAGTCTGTCCTTGAATATTGGATTGCAAGATGGTCCTTGTAGATGGTGTAGTTCCTGTGGACTGGTTGTTCTCTCAACCTGGCCATCAAAACCGATGCTTCAGATTAGTCGGCTGTGTGGTTTGTTGGGGTTGAGTTCCTTGTCTACCCCTGCGTGGCTGTCGAGATCTGTTCCTGTATGAGTCACTTCTACGGTTGGATTGGTTGTTCGAGTACCTATAGTTGGCCGATTGGTTTTTGTGAAACCTGCGCCTGTACTGGGGAGTATAAATTCCCAATGTTCTTAGGGTTGCTCTGGAGTCTTTCATTCCATCCATGACTTGATCTGTTGTTTTTTCAAACAGATGATCTTTATCGAATGGAAGATCCTCCAGTGTTCTCTGCATCTGCTTAGGGAGCTCGGCAGCTTGGAGCCAGGAAGAACGTAGCATTACCACTGCTGTTCCAAGGGTCCTAGCAGCAACATCCGCGCATCCAGTGCAGCTTGAAGGGCTGTCCAGGTGACAAGCAACCCTTCTGTCACCAAAGCATGGAATTGTTCTTGTTTGTCCTGTGTAATGAACTTAGTGTAATTGTTTAGTTTAGTGTAAATCTCATGGTCATAGTTGGCAAGCAGAGCCGTGTAATTTGCGATTCTGAGTTGCAATGCTGCCGAAGTGTACACCTTTTCCCAGTGTATCCAGTTTTTTTATCCTCCTTGCTAATAAAGAGAGACTTAGCATTTGTTTGTCTATTTCTGTGATTTGCAGCATCTACCACCAAGGAATTTGGTTGTGGGTGGGTGAAGAGAAACTCGTTCCCTTTGGGCACAATAAAGTATTTTTTATCGGCCCTTTTATTGGCAGGGGGTGCAGACGCCGGCGTTTGCCAGATCTCATTCGCAGGCTCCATAATCCCTATATCCATAGGGAGAGCCAATTTGTGAGACTCAGTTGATTAGGATTTTGTATAATTTATGATGTGGCGGTTGTGTGTCTTGAGATGTCCATGGCCTCAGCCGCCCTTTTAAACAGTTCTCTGAATTGTCTATTTTCATCATGTTTCCCTTGTGTGGTAGTGTCTGGTATGGAATTATCAACACCGGTGGTTATTGTGGTTGATTCAGCAGATATCGATGTTAATGGCTGAAGCTGGATTTGTGAGGGTGCTGAGGAGACGCCATTAGATGTCAGTGGCAGTGCAAATGGTTGCCATGACAGGTAATTCACACCCTGTTGTGGGTAAAACGCCCAAGGAGGATATGGCCAGGGCATGGTAAATTGTGAATTGCCCAATATTTGTTGGGGCATCTGTTGAATGGACAGCTGGCTTGGCTCAGGGCTAGATGATCCCGCTCAATCCGAAGCCATCAATGGAGAGGAAGGTGGACTCGACTCCGAAGAATCAGTCTGAAACAGAGGCAACCTCGGAGAAGAATGAATGGTCAGGTCATCTATCAGTTCACTATGCTTAGTTTTATTCATGTGTTTAACTGACAACAGACTCTGGGAGGCTTCCCTAGTCACGCTGAATGTAGGGGTAAGGGGCACTGCTAATGGTGCCGATAGCTGTACCGGCATACAACTGGTGGGGGGGGGCTCTAGAGGAGCCCGTGGTACCGGGTTGAGTGCTGATGTCAGTACTGGTGACTGTGCAGACAACAGTGCTGCTACCGCGGCAGAGAGTGTAGGCATTGGCATTAATGACAGTGCAAACGGCAGTGCAGGGGTTGGTGCTGAAGCAGCCGGCAGCAACGCTTGTTCCTTTGGCGGTGCTGGCTGCGGCATGGAGCGGCTCTTGTGATCTTTGCGGCCTGCAGGATTATCAGCGACCTGCCCTGGGCTGTGCTGGGGAGGCTTGCCATGGCTCTCCTTCCCTTTGAACTTTTTCCTAGGGATAGGAGAGGAGTTAGCTGACCCGCGCTTGTGCGCTCCCTCAACTATGTGAGGAGAGGCACCGGGGTCTGAGGCGGGATGTAGCACTCCCTCTAATAAAAGCAATTTAAGCTTTCACTCCCGGTCTTTTCGTGTTCTTGATGTTAGATTGTGGCAGTGTTGACATTTCCGGCAAGAATGTCCTTCTCCCAAGCATTTTATACATGAATCATGTCCGTCTGAGGCAGACATTGCCTCATGACAGGAGCCGCATCGCTTAAAGCCAGGCTGGTTCGGCATCGCAGGCTTCTAGTCAATTTCACTTGTTTATAACTGTTCTGTTAACTGATGTTTATCTTCTTTCTGCTTATTTCTTATTTATTTGATCTTCTTTCTTCTTCTTTCTTCTTTTTTTCAGGTCAGATCTAATGGTTGTTTCCAGAGCCACCTCAGACTCCATCTGGAGTCCAGGGTGGTAGAAAGGAGACTGGAGTGGGAGAAGTTAATGGGCACTCTCAGCGGCTGACGTCATAGAGGTGGGAAGATGAACACTGCTGGAGCTGCCTGATGCCTGAGCCACTGCTAGTGAAAAAGATTCCGGTCTGGGGTTCCATGGGACACAAACACCTGAAGTGGAGCAGTTGGGAGCACTGCTTGAAGAAGAACCAGTGGTTCAGTAGCTAGCAGAAGGGCAGCAGAGCAAGCAATTTGGTTAAGGTTGATTGTCCGAGAGGAGGCAGCTGGGCAGAGGTTCAGGCTGAGCAGCCTCCCAGGGGATTAATGAGCCCATGATCTGCAGCTGGCCGAGAGGCCCTAAGGCTTATAAGCCAAACCAAAGGGTTTGAGAGGGCAGAAGGGAAAGGAGTTGGGAAGGACTAAGGAAACTGCCTGTCACCCTGGAGCCCGAAGCCAGAATGTACTGCTGCTTTATGAAATGAAAAGAGGTGACTGTGCTGGAAGAAAAGGTTCATGTTTGGAAGAACAAGAATATGCACCGGATCATCAGAGAGGGTGAAGAGATCTTGGATGATCTGATTTGGGCAATATCACCACACCAAACTCAAGAAAGAAGAGAGCTGGCCATTAAGGAGCCAGACTGTGTGGAAACCTAAAAGAAGGCATGTCAGTTTGTAACCGCCAGAAACAAGCTAACCAGGAAGCATTCCATACATCTGAGGACAGATGAGGATGGACAGGCTTCACTACCAGAGAAAAGGACAAGAAGAATGTCCTCATAGCTAGAAGTATTTAATGATTATGGTCTCAGCATAGAAACTGTAGAAAAGATCTCTGAAGATCCAGTTGGCTGAGTGAAATGAGGAAATGTACAGGACACACTTGTGGATGGCTAGTCAGACTAATTTGTAAGATAGTCAAGCATACGTGCAAAGACATCTTCAGCTGTCAAAGAGGATTCTATGCTAAGGAGAATTGGGAGTTCTGTAAGAGAAAGCTAGACAAAATGGTGTGCTGTGTCCCTTCACCCAAAAGATGAGATCTCACTCAAGATTCAATAGTCTTCTGAAGTCAGTGGTCCTCTGGTCGTGGTGCACATCAGCACCAGTAACGTTTCATACTGGCTCCGTGCTGTCTCCTGCCCCCTCCCTGCTGCTCCAGCATGGATCCCAGAGCAGCGCATGTGGTGGTGGGGGGCCGGGCAGGCATACTGGCAGCGCTGCACGGGGCTGCCCTCTTGGTTGCTCGCCTGGACCTTGGCATGGGGGGCAGCAGTGCAGCACTGCCAGTTCACCCGTCCCCCCCTGCCCCCTGGCCACAGGTGCTGTTCTCTGCTTTGTGCTGGAGCAACAGGGAGGGGCCGGGAGGCAGCGCAGCCAGGCGGGGAGGAGTGATACTGGCTCCCTGCTGCCTCCCGTCCCCTCCACTGCACAGAGCTGAGAGCAGCGCATGTGGTGGGGGGCGCCAGCAGCACTAAACCCCTCCACCCTTTTGCCTGGCTTGCCTGATCCCCACTGGCATGGGACAGCTGGGCCAGGGATGCATCCCTCCCGCCAGCATTTTGGTGACCCTCAAACCTTGGCGCCCCCCTGCAGCGCTTACTGTGCTTTGCTGGTCCTGCTGGGCTCTGAGAGCCTTCCATCTCACAGGGTTTCAGAGCTGAGGCTACAGCCCAGGCTTGAATGTCACATCCACACTCATACTTTTAGTCTTGAGCCCAATCAGCCCAGCCACCTGGCCTGGGCCAAGTGTGGTTGTGTTATGGGTCTTCTATTGCTTGGTTGATGTACTGTAGTGACTAGCTGGAGATGCAAAAACCTCCAAGAATATTCTTTTCTAAATGAGGAATAGATAGTGTGGGAAACCGGAAATACTGTTCAGAAAGAGAGAGAGGCTCCTAGCTGGCAGTCAAAACCCAAGGGTATATAGCCTCTGTTTTCAAAGTCATTACTGAAGAAGGATCGTAGGCTAAACTCTAGCTGAGAGAGTGGCCATCCAGGTTCAAAAAGACTACTTCTGTCCTGTTTCTTAAAATGTGCCTGCCCAAAAGTAGGTCACAGCAAGAGACCCAAAACAAGGGACTGCTGGAAGCTTAAAATGATTTGACATCCATTTCTTGAACATAAATAATAAAAGGGAGAACATAAGAGCTATTTGGGGCACATTTTAATGTGTGATGAGCAAGGCACAGTTGTGAAGGATAATAAATGAATTCCAACATTCTTCAGCCATAAAATGCAAAGATACAATTTCTAGGTTTAAGGTAACATTCATTCTGTATCTTAACATGCTCTAATGATAAAACAAAAGTAAATCCATTAGATGGCCCAAGCTTTCAAAAGAGTTTTATAGTGTTTAAACTTGCACCAGTAAGCATACTGTTGACTTCTATCTATCTGAAATGCAGGTGCCAATACGTTTATGCTTGCAAACTGAATAGTTAGATAGCAAAAGTAATATTATTTTCCTCTGCAAACAGATATGTGCCCAGAAATACAAAAACAAATTCAGAGGCTCTTGTAGAAAAGTTGGCCCATAACCTTTAAGACTCTGACTGGAAAGTAAAATTTGAAAGACCGCCTCCTCACCCTAACCCCAAATGAAGAGAACAGTCTTTAAAATGGAAAGAAAACAATTTTTTTCTTAGTTTGCAGACCAAATCAACGTATTTAAACTTTATGGCTGACAAAACAATCTGGAATAAATTTTCTTGCAAGTCAGACTGGCATGACCTTGATTTATTTCTCCCCCTTCTGCAGTACATGGTGTAGGTCACAGAGCAGGATTATCTGCATATATTTCACTTAATCATGTCTCTGCTTTTGCAGGGGCCTCAGGCATTGCTGCATATGGGTTCCTCCTAGCCTCTGCCTATGGCACGCAGTAGCTTAGACCAGGGTGTCAAACTCATTTGCTATAGAGGCCAGATTTGACTTAAATGTTCTTCAAGGGGGGGTGTACATAACATTAATCAAAAGACCACAGGACTCTTGTGGCACTGTGGAGTGCTGTATATTCAAAATTGTGCTCCATGATACAGCTCTCTGTTTCTGATAGGGAGTGAGCATGGTCTCATGGAGCACAGTTTTATTTATCCAGTGCTCCATGATGGGATGAGACCTGACACTCTTGCAGCACTGCAGAGCGCTGGGTATGTGAAACCTCCCTCCCTCTCTCTCTGTTAGAGTCCCAACGACTGTAGTCACAGGCCAGATGGAAGAGGTTTGTGGGCTGCATTCAGGCCGCATGTTTGACACCCATGGTTTAGACCAAAGTCTTACAGCCCACAGGAGACTAATTTGGTTTGTTGGATTTAGTGTGCTGGTGCAGGGTGATGTTGGTGGCCTTTACTATGCTGAAGGTCATGCTAGGTGAGCTAGGGGTCCCTTCTGACCACAACCTCTGATTGTAACTTCTTGAGACAGATTTAAACCAGATATAAGAAAGTTACTGAGCCAGTCACCTGTTAGGCTCAATTTCTGTCCTGTCATTTCTATCCAAATTCAGTTCTACCATAAAATGCTCAGCTGACTGTTAGTATCTCAAGTGTTTCTTCTCAAGCCTTGAAGTCCGTCCTGGAGCTGATGAGAGTTTCCTTGGACTTGACCACACACTGTTGCTGTACACTGAGCAAAGCCTCAGCCCCACTTACAATAAATGTTTGTTTTAACACCAAAATTTCATTTTTTAACTAGCACCATATAACACACTTTTGGCTGCAGACATAACAAGTAGCAGTCAGAGGCTGACAATTAACACCTGGAATCCAACTCAGGACTATGTATTCAATCAATATACAAACACTCCTTTGAACTAAAGGGGAATCTCTGCCCACTGACTCACCTTTTACAAAAATATTGGCCTCATGTGACTATCATAAAAACAGCCTTGAGTCCATCACACTGTGCACACACCAGTGCCGTGCAATTGTGTGCTCCAAAAACAACATGCTGAACTGTCACTCCTTAGAAGCAAAGCTTTGTGATGCTTTCTAACTGTGCAGGTGGACAAACCTTTGTCTACAAGCAATACTTACTGATCAGTCAGTTTCTTTTTCATTCGCCCAGCAACACACGATACTGCTGCCTATAGAACTGGGCTGTTAGATACATCCAGATGAAAAGCTTTGAGAAATCTATTGGGTCTGGCTCCTCAAGGGAGGTAACCCAGCATCTAAGCACTTTTTCTCTTACATTTCAGCACCTTCCAGACAGAATCCTAAACTGTTGTTCTGCTTCATGATAGCAAAAAATGATCTGTCTGTTTTGGACTGTAAGATCCTTGGGGCAGGGCTTATGTCTCTATTTTTGTTTTGGTTTTTAACTGCTTAACTCTCAAGGCAAGCATACTGTGGAGAGCCTGGAGGGTGAACGATCATGTCTTTTCCTTTGTCCTCCTCACCCAACCTCTTTTCTGTGTTCTCTTCCTGTGCTTGACTTGACTTAATGCTGCAATCATTTTAAGCTAATGCATAATTTTACACAGGTGCATAGTCCCATCGATGTATGTGTTTACAGGATCAGGCCCTTAGACTGAAAGTTCTTCAGGGCACTACTGACTTGACCTTTACTTTTTTTGAAATCCCATGTTTCTCTATAATGACATTTAAGGAATAAATAAAGAAATAAGACCAGCATAAACTCAGATTGGGGCTGAAGCTGAAATGCATTTCACTTGCATTTGGTTACTCTACAGAGTTCCGAATGAAGACTCTCTCAATAACTACTTGTACAACATATGCCACATCTATATAGCGAAACAAGACCCATAGCAGCAAGTCTCAGGTCAATTGATTTGAACTCATGCTTCAGGGCTAAAAATAGCAGTATTGATGTTTAGCTTTGAGCTGGACACAGGGTTCTGAAACCAAGAGATGTGGGAAGGGTTTCTGTGCCTGGGCTCCAGTCCCACTCTGACTATCTAATGCTGATATTTTTAGCCCTGCAGCATGTGCCTGGCAAGCCCAAGTCAGCTAACTCACTGCTAAGGTGTTCTTGCACTATAGACCTACTGTTGGAGTCTAATGGGCCAGATTTTTAGAAGTGCTCCGCAGCCAGAATTGAAGCTGATGAGGGCTGAGCATTTTTGAAAATCTGATTGCTTATTCAGATGCCTGAATGAAAGCAGCTGAGGGAGGACCTGTTTTGAAAATTTGGTGCTAGTACCGCTAATGTGGGCTGGAGCTCAGCAGGTGTCAGTTATTTTTTTGAGCAGCAATTGCAGAAAATCTTCAGAAGATGTGGGAGGCTGGAGGCAAGAACATGGAACCATTTTTGGAAGACTGTCCTCCCACTGTGGGGTTTTAAACAATTTCTTAGAGCAATTATTTTTAAAGATCTGCTTTTGACATATTTTCCTGTGTTGCTGCTCTCAAGCTATCTCCTACAAAAATATGTGGTTGGAAATAATAAAAATAAGTAAATGAACAGAAAGGACAATATATAGGGAAAAATAAAAAGAATAAAGCTTATTTTTAAGGCACACGATCACACTATGACTTATTCATAGTCCCAACTCATACATGTTTCAGAATATGTGATTGTTGCTTGAAAAGAGGTTTTATTCATTTTTTAAAGGTAGGTTACAGGAGGTTAGGTGCCAAATGAGGCGCACCCTTTTGTACGCAGCATGGGTGGTCACCTGTGCTCAAAAGGTAACTTTATGAGCACATAAAAATAATTTAATAAATGAAGGGCTTTTTCTGGATGAGTGAGGAGGAAAATAAAATTTTGTCAAGAGAAAAAGGAAAAACCATTGAGGCAATACCTCTGCCAAATGTTGGGTAGAATCTAACTACATGTGTAAATAAGAATCCACGGAAAACATATTACAAGAACAGCTAATTTTGCACCTACCTTTGTGCACTGAATCTGGGGCACCGTCATCCTAATTAGACTTATGCCTGCAGCTATGGTTTTGAAAATGTAGGTCAGTCTCTTATTGTTTAATAGAAAAAACGCCTCAGAATAGTTCAGGAGGTGCTTTTGAACTGTCTGTTCATTGCCACTAAATTTTTCTGCTTCTTGATAAGTGAGCTCAGATATATTTAGTATTTTTGGTGGCCACAGACCAAACAGGTTCAGTTTGGAGTTGGTGAAAGAGGCATATATGCTCAAAGCAGCCTGCTCTGCAGTCAAGCTTTGTGTAATTATCAACAATGAAATCATGCCGATCAAGGCAAATACAGGTTAATTGGGTAGAGAGCAACTTGAGGCTATCATCCATAGCTCAGACTAAATTCCACCAACCCAGGCACTGTGGGGATTACATGGAGAAGTGCCTGTTTTAGGCCACCCCATAAGGCCATTTAGAAAAGGATGCTGTACATCAGGGGCAGGGCCGGTGCTGTGGATTGTGGCGCCCCCCCCCAAACAGCAGAGTGACCCTGGCGCAGATGTGTGACGTCATCAGGGGAGCGCCATGGCGCTGTCTCCTTTTGACGCCCCTCAAAATGCCAGTGTCCCCCTTTTACGTAGGGGCTGCTTACTGCTTAGCGCCAGCCCTGATCAGGGGTCTCGAACTCACGACAACACTATTACTATTAATATTTGCAATGCCATTGTATGAAAAGGTTTCAGTGTACGGCCCTTGGGCTAATGTACTACTCCTCATGGTGATTTGAGTTTGAGAACCCTGCTTTACACCATAGCTCTGCACTGAAAACCTTGTCCTTTCTCAACAGATGAAAACATGATAGTGGGAGCTCCAGTCTCCAAGTAAGACAGCTTCCTGCCCTAACTAGCAAACTCTGATTGAGGAATATTCTTTACATTCCTAGAGCTCCAACTAGCTTTTTCCTGAGCTGGTGCGCTTAGGACATATCTGCCCTTCGAGCTGGGGGTGTAACTTCCAGCTTGCCATCTGCTCAAGTTAGGGTGCTTAGAACAGAATGGAGTGGTGGTGGCACAGGTGCAGAGCCCCATCAAGTTTGTGTCTACAGACTACACAATTTTTAGTGTGGTTGCTCCATCTCAGCTAGCATAGAAGTGTTTCCTCAAGCTGGGTTTCACACCCCTAACTATGTGTGGTACACTGTGAGAGTAGCCTGTGGTTGAGTGTTTTCAGTGATGCTATCACTACCAAAAGCCCTGAGGAGAGGCATGAGAGTAAACATCCTCAAAAACAGCCTCTCTTGCGTCGGGTAAAGCTGGTCTGCCCTGAGAGAAATTAAAACGAGGGTTGTGCAGTGGTTCTGTCTATTGGGGTCTGTTATAGTTTGACCATGTTGGTGAAATACATTGGCTGACCATTGGTTTCTGAGAGGACTTTAAGTGCGGGGTTTAACCTATAAAGTCTTAAATGGCTTGAACATAGCTATCTCAGAGACCACCTATTTGATTGAGCTGGACTGATGTTATCGAGATTAGCAAAGGCACTTGAGTTAGAATTCCCTCAGTATAAACGAGCAGGAATAGCTGGCAGGAAACACACTCACTCCTCCCCCCCGCTTAGTGTGAAATAGCTCAGTCTCATTGCTCTTCAGGACACACTCCAAGGTTCTTCATTCCAGGGGGGTGCTTTTGGGGAGGAGGGTAGTGCTCAAGATGTATAAAACAGAGGTATTTATAGGACACATGGGCTATTATCTTATTTATTCCTTTCCGGTAAGGTTTAACCACTTGGTCTTGTAGTAGCTAGAGGAAGTTGCTGCCAGTTTTAGTTTTTAATTATGCTTTTAAATAATTTTCAAGGGAGCTTAAAATAGGTGCCTCATGTTTCTGGTTCCACAAATCTAAATAAATAAAAAGAAATATTTCAAGAAGACAACTACTGGAATAAAAGATGAGTAAAAGAGATGAATGAAGTAATTGTGCAGCTCTGTTGGCTCCTCTTAACTGGCAGCAGGAAGATTTCATGCTTCATATACAGATAGAATCAGATTTATTTTTGGATTTTTTTTAATTCTGGCAACTTGCATTTCTTTTATTTCCTTTTCCATGCAAGTTCATATAATTTAATTTCATTTCATTTATATTATATGCATGTATATATATATAAAACAAGAAGTAAATGCAGAAACATGGCTTATTCCCATGGGAAAAACATGCAAATAATTCCACATTTTGAAAGCACACGGTTGTGAGCAGGCTCGGGACAGGTTCGAGGATTCCGTGCGAGAAGCAACACCTGAGTCAGGAGTGAAGCGGACTATAACTTTATTAAAGGTACAGCCAAATTAAACCCTGTCACTCACCATCATGTAGCCCAGGGAGGAGCCCTGTCCTGGCATGAGTGGCTACACTGCCACCTCGGGGTGAGTGGCCGCCTTAGAGTGGACCAAGGCCCCAACTCATGGTGTCTTCAGACACAAGAGCGACTCCCACCCCTCCCTCCTAAGGAATTTCCTTTTATACCCAGACACAAACAAGTTAACACTGCTTAAGAGCAAAAGCAGAAGTAAAGGAGAAAGAGAAAAAAATGAGTAGACAGTTTAAATCCCCTCCCTCGGGGGGGGGGGGGGAGTTGCCACTTGTATGTGTGGTGACTTCCTCTTTTCCAGAGGAGCCTGGCAATTGCAGTTTCTAGCTAATAGCCCAGCATAGCTATGAGTTGCTTTAGGCTCTCGGGGCCCACCATCCCCATGGCCACCCTAAACTAATGTGTGACAATGTCTTCTGGTAGGTGATCACTACACAAACTTATCCGGTACACTAATTCTCAAGAAACTACAACAGGCCTTTATTCTGGAGTCTGACACAGCAGTGCTGCATTAAAATTAATATTTTTCTTTTCTCATATTGTACATTTCCTGATAGAGAAAAGTGAGATTAATGTGATCAATGTCAGATGAGATAACTTTACTCTAGTCAGAGCAGCATCTACTCTATCGAAGGCTGGGATGTGGCTGACATTTTGCCTGTCTGTGCATGTGTTTGGTAGGAACTAAATGTACTGTTGCACTGTGTGCTCAAATATTGGACAGAATTAAGAAGCATATCTAAGACTGGGTAATTTGTATTTTCTTTCAGTCCTTCATCAGACTGGTTATGACAATATAGGCCCTAGCCACACGAACCATTCTAAAAGCACCAGTGCACACTGCCTGACAGAATTAGGTGCATCTGTGTACTAGCGGGGCTGATTTTTGGAGCATGAAGGTACAACAAGCTTTTAGAACCACACTACAAAACAGTGTTATAGATCCCTTACACTAAGACTCAGAATTTTTTATGCCCACTCACATGTCCCACTTATTAATTTGTTGGTTACATAACATTACATGTCAACCTCTGGATTTTGCCCACTGACTGGACTGTTTTTCTGTTGTGGGCAAAGCTAGGAACTCCCCCCCTCCCCCCGATATTTGCTCGGGGGGGGGATTTAAATGTACACAGGTATGCTTTACCATGGCTATCCAGGCACATTCTTGTACTATGTGGGTATGTATGACCTTACTACCTATGTTTAAAAAAGCACATTACATAACTATGAAAAATGAAGTAAATAATAGATCTTGGTGCATAGACTCACTGTATTTCTTACTAGGTTTAATCTGTATTTTCAAATCTTTGTCTGGTTTCAATTGCTTTAATTCTTTTCTATAGTGGCTAGCACCTCTGCTTAATATGCAGAAGGTCCTGGGTTCAAGCCCCAGGGGGTTAGACTCAATGATCTCATGAGGTCCCTTTCAACCCTATGATTTGATTTTATTCGATTCTATTTCATCACACATTTAGTCTCTTCTCCTCTCCTTTTTCCCCTCCTTTTTTCTCCTGCCTTTGTCTTGTATAATTCTTTTCCATCACTGTCCCCTCAGATAATCCTCTCTTTGATCTCCTAGTTTGTGACAGAAACTTCAAGTGCAGTCATTCCATCTGTTCTCTCTCCCACCACCACTGCCACCACCACTTTTTTGGGCCCAGTACAACTAAGCTGTATTTAGAAAAGGATGTGAAGTGAAGGTACAAAGATACCACCCTTTTACATTTCCTGGGCCAGCAAGGCACTGGTTTGGTGCCTAGTTCAAGTGTCAGAGCTCCATAAGTTTAAACTGCCATGAATGGCTGAGGCTTGTTTTCACACAGCATGCTCTATTCATGCCCCCTTTGTCACAGGCATGACCAGTGGCACAAAGTTACACTAATTTAACACCCAAGGATTCCCCCAGGCTGGGGAAAACCCTAAATGTGGTAGCTTTACAGTTGCTTTGTGCTACCAAAATGATGGGAGGAGTTGGCACCCGGGTAAAGAATATGATCTACTTTATCTAGGTTTTTCCATGACACTCATCATCTTGGGATTTGAGCAAGAGAAGGGAAAGAAATATTACCCATATTGTATTATGTCCATCTGACAAACTTAGGCCCAAAACAAGTTTTGTTAGTAACCAAGGTACTACAGAACTTCTCACCATTGATCTGTATTATAGTTCTTTATAAAAAGATAGATATTGACTAGATGGATCATGAATCTGATTTAGTATGGTGGTTTCTATCTACAACAATAGCCAGAACCATGTACTTGGAAGGTGCAAGAAACTTTGCAACAGGGAATTATAAGATAATTTGCTGTGATGAAACAGCTACTGCCCTCAGCTGGGGAAAGTGTTAATATGGACTGGAGAGAGGAATTAACTCACCTGGAAGGTGGGCCAGGCCTAGCTAATGATGAAACACATGCCTGAAGAGGTGAGTGGGGGCTACTATACAGAGAGGAAAGTTGATACAGATGGGAGCAATAAGGAGAAAAGTTGTAATTAGTGTCTTATTAGGATATAGGAAAGCTCTTTGATGGATATAGGAGGAGAAAGGTTTGCTAGGAAGCAGTCCAGAGCAATGGTATAGTCACATGTCTGCTGGAGTGAACCTAGGCTGCTTGTCCAGGTCTTTGTACTAGAACATAGAGTTGCTGGTGGGCCTGGGTTCCTATTAGATAGAAGTATGGTGCTGTGAAACCCCTGAAAAGAGGTTATGGGCTACTGAAAGTCCTGAGAAAAGCATCTACAGATCACTGGGCTGAGAACTGAGAATAGCAGTCCAGCTGGACAAACTAGACTTTTGGGTGAAACTTTTTATGTGTGACCTGTGGCCTAAATGTGACCTGACTGGAGAGCTGAGCCACGAGATGAGGCAGTTCACCATAGGAGCAGAGTGACTTGCTAACCAAGAAAGTGTTGTAAGAGAGTATGCTGAGCTGTGAGAAGTGCACTAGTGTGTTGTTCCCAGCCCCCCCTCCCTTTTACACTTGCACACAGGGCCCATTTCTAAGCCCCATTATTTAGAACTAGTTTATGCCCTGAAACATGGGGGCTTAAATCCTTTCTCAAGTATGAAAGGAAAAAAATGTTTCCTATTGTAAATTTCTGGACATTTTAATCACCAGTACCAAAGTCCATTTCTCTTTACAATCCTGCCGAACACTTGCCTTCAATGATATCCGGTGGCAGTGAGCTCACAAGCTAGTTACACAGTGTGTGATGGCCTGTTAGCTTGGTGGTTTCAGTCCAGTTCCTAGTGGATGAATATTCACATGTTTATATCAGAAGGGTGTTCATAATGTCAACAGAGAGAATGATCAAGACTACAAAAACTGAACAACACAGTCAGACATAAAGGTGACCCGCCTACATTAGGGTTTATGGATGTTCGGGAGGAGGAAGGGAACCTTGCACTGCTACTGCCTATTGTTGATAAACTGAGGATATCCATCTCTAGGGATGCGAATTCAGTATCAAAAATCCCATGTATGAAAAAGTTATACAGGAACTTTTAAATGGTGCTTAAATTGAAAACACACTTCATTCGAACATTTCCAAGGTAAAGCATCTTTGAAACCACTGTTTTCTCTCACTTGTCCTTGTTCAAAGAGTTCACTGTCCTGTCAAATTATAGTGAACACCTCCAATCTGAGACATTACAAATGAAGACACAAAAATACTAAGCAAAAGGGGATTAGAATGTGAAGACAAGCCATCTAATTTAAATGTGCTCCACAAGCCCTGTTTACTGTCACATCGTGTATTTAATAAAGGCCAAGATGCCTATATTATATGTTAATTCTTGGTTGGCTTACAAAGCTATTTTTCCAATAAGAAAAACTTAAAACCTTCTTACCTTAGTAACGTTAACATGCAATGTGCATGCTGGAGGTGTGGAAAGTATACTGTGGGCTGAATTCACTGATCTGCTAAAGTAATGTTGTTCTGCTTAGTATGCATTTAAAGGTGGCTTTGAAGATGGCTGGTCAGAGCCAATGAAGAAACCCTCCTGTTGCAGGGGAACCTCCCTGCTAGTGGTAAACTGGCACCTGGCATAGGTAGTTTTGCCAACTTCTGTGTCAACCATTCCCTCTCCTTGGTGTAAGGGAAAGAAGCTGACCTATCAGGAAGGTGCTGTGGTGAAGTGGACCTCTGCTACATCTGATCTTTCATTGGTGTAAAATCCTTGAATGACTTTACACAAATTGTATCAGTCAGGGATGCCCTTGTGCATGTATTCCTGAGTAGTGATCTGAACTCAGATTGAATACTATTTGTAAATTAACAGGTTAAAAGAAAAACTCTGCTGCCCTTTTTCTAGCACCTGTGGTGGGGATTAGGACTCTTATAGCATGATACCCACTGGCACCAGGGGATAAAGGAGGTAAAGATATTAAGGTTCAGCTTCTTAGCACAAACCTTCTGCTGAATGTTGATGCAAGTACACCTTTACCTGTCAAGCTGTGAGGCAGTAAAGTGTATCCACACAGCTTGAGCCTGTTAATTTGGAGGGTAGGTGCAAACTCTAGTTTTTGGAAGCAGAATATTAGCTTTCCCCTCTTTGCAGAGAGGAGTTGGACTTGGTCACAATATTCTTACTGCAGTACTTTTTATTATAACCTGGTCAATGCTCTACTTTCCTGGTAACTCCACAGAGCTGGAATTTACATTAGGTTATAAGGCTTATTGGGGCTAATCCCTGCTAGCATTACTCTTGTGTCTATGGCAACTGTTAAATGAGGGATTATCTTAGTGTGATGAGACCTGAGAAGGGTATTTATGGACAATTGCCCGAGAATGCTGGTGAAATGTACCACAAATAGTTCATGTGAACACCTTTTAAAAGATGTCCCTTCCATGGTAAATTTAGAAGATAATTTACACTCATGCTGTGGAATATCACTGATCTGCTGTGTTGAACAGCAGCTATTTGCAGGGAGTCCTAGCCCAGTAAATTTCCAAGTTGTTCTTGGTTGTCTTATCCACTGTAATGCAGCTTGGTGGACAAAACATTAGTGTCATGAGATCAGTAAACATCTGCTTGCTTTTTGTACAGGAGAGAAAGTGAGAGAGTGTGAACATATACACCATAGCTAAATTAAATCAGTTGTGTCACTAACATAGATCACTAAAAACCCATCTATCATATGTATTTGCCTATTAAATGAGAAATATCTGTCAGTGTTTTAAGGCTTTTTTTTTGAGGTTTGATGCATGTGAATGTTGGTTTGGAAGCTGCTTCCTAGAGAGATCATTAGCTACTATCTTTCTCACTCCAGCCTGTGAAATGGCCAGCTTTGGTCACTAATTTTGCAATTTTTTTCAAGGTGTGTGTGTATTGGGGTGTGTGTGTAATTTTATAATGGATGGATTATACACAAATATGTCCAGTCAAACTACGTCACTGACTCTGACTCAGAATAATCCCTCAACTAGCCTCAAGCTCAGGATGGCTATAAAGTGATTCAGTCCCCAGGCTGGTAGTGGGTGACAGAGCTTTCAGCCTCTGGCAAGATGAGACTGTATCACATCAGCCAAATGCAGTGCCTCTGATTTAGGAGAAATCCTGAGGAGCAACAAAGAAAATTCTATCATTTTCCTTAACATTATCTCAGTTTTGTTTTCCTGAGCCTGTGATATGGGCCTTATGCCTGGAGTATAAAGTAGGAACGAAATAGGGAAGGGATTCTCTAGGCTTAAGACTTAAAGCAAATTCCTCTTCTGAAAGAAGGGGAAGTGTCAGGGCAGCTGGTCCATCAGACAAACGCTCTGTGTCCCAGCTAGTCAGTCAGCAGCAAGGATGAACTGGTGAACTGGCTAACACTTCTATTGTGAGAAGCTTCAAAGTAAATCAACTGGCTTATCCACTGTTCTTGGTTAGGAGGAGCTTTTCAGAAGGCTCATAGCCACAGTGCCACTTGCTACAGTTGCACTGTCATCCCTTCCATTTTAAGGAGCCCAAGAAAGAGGGCTAGCCCCAAAGTCCGCTTTACACAGTACCATAATTTCAACACTGGGCCGTGTCACTGGACTCAGCTGACTAAGAGACCAGGGTTCCCATCTGTTCTTCAGTTCTCTCATCTTCTATAAAACAAGTCATAATATAGTGGCTAGCACTTCTGCTTAATATGCAGAAGATCCTGGGTTCAAGCCCCAGAGAGTTGGACTTGATGATCTCATGAGGTCCCTTCCAACCCTATGATTCTATTTTAAAGTCTGTTTCCACTCATGTTTGGAATTAATGTCCAATAGATGTTTGTTATTCTGATCAGACAATGAATACATCCTTTAAAAGCGACACCAGACATGAAGGGACACAGAACGTGATGCACGCTGTGGAGCCATCAGTGAAGTGTCTTGAAGCATCTGGATTTTTAACTTGAGATATTTCATCTCAGTGAGGGTGCTGAGCAGTTGGGTTTTAAACGTTGAAAACAAAATTTACTCTGTGTGTACGTGAGTATGGTCTTTTAGTTAAAACACATCCCTCAGCATCTTTGGAGTAGGCTTCATGGACACCCACCGCTTGAGAACAAATATCC
This sequence comes from Podocnemis expansa, assembly GCA_007922195.1. NCBI lineage: Eukaryota > Metazoa > Chordata > Testudines > Podocnemididae > Podocnemis > Podocnemis expansa. The sequence goes on from ML682041.1 coordinate 20,815,615, forward strand.
TAAAAGCAGGTATTTTTGTTATGAAACAGAAAAAGGAAAAGAAGTCAGAGCGGGAGATGTTCCAAACGGGTAACTGTGTTAGTCTAGTTCAGCAAAATAAACAAGGAGTCATGTGGCACTTAAGGACTAACACATTGATTTATTGCATGAGTTTTTGTGGAAGAAAAATCCCACTTTGTCAGATACTTAGATGGGGGAACTTACAGAGTGGGTGGAAATAAATGCAGGGAAGTGTAAGTCATGGGATCAGGTCAGACTGTAACAGCAAATCAAAGCAGTTGTTAAGATTCAAACACTGGGGAACAGCATACAGAGGGAGAGAAGCTCAAATCACCTTTTGTAACGAGAAAAAAAATCAAAAATCCTTATTTATGTGAGGAACCACAGTCAAACTAGATATGTTCCCATTATCAGAGGATCTGAGCACCTCACAATTGTTAATGTATTATTCTCACAACACTCCAGTGGGGCAGAGCAGTGCTGTTTTTCCCATTGTACAGAGATGACATGACTCACCCATGGTCACACAGGAAGTCTGTAGTAAAGTCAAGGCTTGAACCTGGGTCGCTCAAGTTCTAGGCTAGTGCGCCTAAACACTGGGCTAGACTTTTCCAATAAGGCGGGCCTTGAACAGCACAAAGCTCCTGAATGCCACAGTGGGCCAGAGGTTCAGTACTGTGAGTAGGTTTGTGCTTTATTTTTGTTTTTTAAGTATCGCCAACCATGTTCTAAGAGGTCAAAGTCTAACCTTACTGGCTTTTGAGATCTGCTGTAGTCCCAGTGGGAGGACATATGGCTGCAACAATTATGTGATTTAGTTACCGGCTTCCATAAGATAACATTTCAAACCCAAGGAGAGCTAATCCAGTATTGAAATCAGAACAACTTCACTTTTGGCCTTCTATGCTAAGGTGAAGAGCAGACAAAAGATAAAGTTTGAAGAGCAGCAAGGAATAAACACTTAGCCAATGAACTACAAAAGTCAATAGAAATCTGTTTTCCTCTGGACAAAGGCAGACAAACTATTAACTCCAGTAAATTCAGTAGCACTCTGTGCCTTTTATAAAAGGTCAGCAAAAGCTACTTAATAAACATTGTGTTAAAGAGAATCAATCTGTTAACTTATAAAATAACTGCCAGTTTAGGAACATTTTTCTTGTAGCATCATGTAGATGACTCATAAGTAAAACAAAGCTGATGTAGCGTGCTTATAGTATTCATTAAGAGCTGGTGGTATTGGCTGCCTCTGAAACTGTCCCTGACTTTCCATTCATTTTTACACACCAGAAAAGAGATGCTTTATGACTGCATATTCTACTTGCTGCTTGGCTGGACATAAGACTTTCTTTTAAAAGCACATCTGTTTTTGAATAGAGGGAGATGTGGGTGGCTAGGTGGTTGGGTTTAAAAACAAAAACAAAATAGAATAGAATAGAATAGAAAAAGTGGCTTTTTCCACACCTTGCTTCTGTTTGCTTTTGTTTTAATCTTATAATATTTAGAATGTTAACTCTGTTCTTCCTTGGCACAATGACGACCTTCTCTTTTTGGTCAGTTGTAGATAGAAGCTTCTGTACCAAAGAATACTGAACTTATCAGAGAGAGAGAGAGAGAAAGAGAGACAGAAAGAGAGAGAGAGAGAGTGTGTGTGTGTGCGCGCGCGCCTGTGTGTGAGAAAAGGAGACCTTTTTTTTTGAATATCTATGTACTAAAATATATTTAAAAAAGAAATACTTTATTTAACTAGCCATTGAGAAGGCCTTCATTGTAACATATGCTTAGCTTAGAACACAGCAACTCTTTTAATAGGTCAAATGCTTTAAGTAGTCTCTTCCAAATACCTGTTTGCAAAGCTCTGAATTTTGAATAATCATGGTTTCAGCTTGAATTGCAAATACTACAAATACATTTTTATAGAAGCCACCAGAGCAAACTTACCATTGCAAGCATGAATAAGCAAAAATAATATTTTAAACAATTTTGTATTGAGATTTGAGATGCTCCACCAGAAAATCACTATAAACATTAAAATTAGATGTATTCAAATTAGGACTACTGAATTTGTTTGGAATGAGAAGGCTGGGGAAATGATTTAAGGTTCATCACCTGTCAGGGATGGTTTAATGGAGTACCCTGTCCTGCCATGAGTGCTGGGAACTGGACTCAACGACCTGTCATGGTCCCTTGCAGTTTCTCTGATTCTATGATTCAAGCACCTGGGTCAAAACCCAATCCAGTTTTGGTTCCAGGTCAGAGTTTAGAAAGGATCTATGTTCCAGATGTGGCACAAGGTAGTAGGATAAGCTGTTTTTTCAGATTTCTATGCAACCTCCATCATTTTAGGGCAATAACTCATGAAAACAGCTGAAATTTGACCCCCAAACTCTGACTAAGCCCAGATTCAGATGCAGCCCCCTCCAACCACTAACAAAAGTATAAGAAAAAACAGTGTGCTCTGGTTATGGCCATGTTTCAGTGGACTACCATATATTACATACCAGTACATCATTGGTATATGCTATTTTGGAAGCTAGCACTCAGAGCGCATATCTTAAGGGAGGCAATAGCTGTGCTTAAGGCAGCAGAATGGGAGTCAGGAGTCCTGAATTCATCACGAGTTCTGAAAATATTTTGCTGTGACAATTGGGGCAAACCATTGCCACTCGCCCGTGCCTCAGTTTCCCCCATCTACAAAAGGGAATTCGGGCATGTTGTGAGGCTTGCTGAAAAAGCACTGTGATTCTGGGAGCCAAAGAACTTGTATGCAGGTGATACTTGAGACCAAATAAATTCAGCCCAACACAAGCAGATGTAGCTCTCTCTTAAGCGAGAACAAGTTCCACTGTCTTATCTCAGGCTTAACATATTTATTACATATAAATTGAAAAATTCATCATCTTTATTTTAGGTGGGGAAAATATTCCTTTTATCAGTATATTTCAGTAAACTGAGTCTTGATAAATTCTACTCGCCCACTTGCATGAAGCAAGTAATTATTTTTGACAGGTGAACACAATATTTTTTTCCCCCTCTTTACCTTTCTCAGTGAGGTATGGGTTTTCATTCTAGAGCTGGTAAATCTCCATGACCATTTCTGAAAGTCTGAAGCAAATCAAGGAGAGAACCTGTCTTCAGATGCAGCCGAACAAAATGCACTAACTCAGAGGGTGGAAATTTGCATCCTTGAAAGTGTGCCACTTCCCTGTAACTAGTCATTTTAATAAGGGTGTCAGACAGTTCCTGACTGACCATCTCAGACGTCACAGCTGCGTCTTCCATGCACTTGCAGCCTGACTGCAACTGACTCACAAGTAGAATAACAACCTTGTCACCATAGCAACATCACCAGACTGGGACAGTGTAATAAGCTGTAGCCTAGCAACTGGTGACGGAACTGCTGAGCAGCTCTGGAAATGGCAAATAGGCAGCACGGAGTGAGATTGATCATCCCAAGGCAAAAGCTGAGATGACGCTGAGTACAAGTACCCCTCTCCCCAAAGCCTTGCTTCAGGATTCAGATGGGACAACACCCCATGATCCCCCACCTTGGTGGTATTGAGGGGAGGGATGATGTACCTAACAGAATGGAAAATGCACCTACTACAATAAATTGCTAAGCAATCCTCCCTTAGCACTTTATACTGTAAAATCTGCTTTGCCACCAGGCAGAGTGTGGCATCTACATAGTTACTATAATACTTAATGATTATCATGAAAATAATAGTTACAGTGCTTTTCATCCTAAGACACTTCAACCAACCTCAGCACTTGCATGCAACACCACTGAAATTCACCCACATTGGGAATGAAGGGCATGGACATCTGCACACAGATGCCAGGAAGAACAGTTTTTCCCCATCTCCTGTTAAGTTTGTTAGTAAAATAATTTCTTTCCTCTGACAGTTGGGAAAACTCTCAAGTGTATTTCACTAGAGTTAAAAAATGGGCCCTTAGTTTTGCTTCCTATGAGCCCGGAAGCCTGAACAATTTGTATAATGGGCGTGCTGACAGCCAGCTGAGCCAGAACCATAAAACCAGTAGCTAATGAAAACCACTTCAGGCCAGGGATTCAGCAGCACTTCTTGCACCCCTAGTTTTAGCACTTATGCCTAAGAGTCCCCACTTGCTGCTTATATATTTCTGACATACGTAAGGAATGGAGACTTTGATCAAGAAAACCATACATTTACTTAGAGGGCCATGAGATCCTGAATGCCCACAGTAAACAAATAGGGCACCACTTCAAAGATCTGAGCTGAAAGTCACCCCACACAATTTACTGAATCTAGCTATCTCAAAATGGAGGGCAGAACTGACCCTCCTGCAATTGAAACCTATGATTCCAAGCTATCGAGATATGGAGGTTACTCACCTTGGCGCAGTAGCTGAAGTTCCTCGAGATGCATGTCCCCGACATGCTCCACTTAAGGTGTGTGCGCGCTGCCGCACCTGGGCTCGGAGATTTTTTTAGCAGTGGCTCTATCAGCAGGGGGGAGGCGCTGATGAGGACCAGTATCACTTTCCCGCCACTGGTGACGCGTGCGCCTCATCCCCCTCCTCAGTTCCTTTCTACCGCGGACGTCCCAAAGAGAGGTAGGACCACTCTGAAGTACAGGGGAGGAGGGTGGGTAGTGGAGCATGTCGGGGACATGCATCTTGAGGAACTTTGGCTACTGCACCAAGGTGAATAACCTCCATTTCCTCGTCAAGCAGTGCCCCCAACTGCCCCACTTAAGGTGAATGCTTAGCGGTTGTCTTGTAAGGAGGTGGGTACTTCGGATGATGTAGGTTGTATTGTACTGAGGACTGCTTGTCCTACAGCAGTGTCCACGTTGGAAAGTTGTTCTAATGCATAATGTTTAGTGAAGGTGTCAGTTGAGGACCATGTAGCGGCTTTACAAATGTCTGATATTGGAACCTTCATGAGGAAGGCTATCAATGATGCCATTGATCTGGTGGAGTGGGATCGTATCATTTCAGGTGGTTGGGTTTGCTTACTAACATAAGCCAACTGTATACAGGAAGCAATCCAGCAGGATAATCTCTGTTTAGAGACTGGTTGACCTTAAGATTGTTCCACTGTGGATACAAACAATCTGGGTGTTTTTCTAAAGGGTTTAGTCCTTTCCAGATAGTATGCCAAGGCCCTCCTTACGTCCAGAGTACGAAGTGCTGCTTGTTGTGGTGTCTTATGTGGTTTTGGAAAGAAGACCGGTAGGTGTATAGTCTGGTTAAGGTGGAAAGGGGATGTGATTTTCGGAAGGAACTTTGGGTGTGGTTGTAAAGAGACCTTATTGCTGTAGAACACTGTGTATGGTGGGGATGCCATAAGAGCTGCAATCTCTCCTATGCTTCTGACTGATGTGATTGCGACTGTAATAACCCTTGGGGAGGAAGGGGTTAACACTCTGGTCAGTGAGTCCCAGGACAGCCAATAGGAACGAAGCACAGCTTTTTGAATGGTAACAGCAGCCTGGCCTGGGCCTGTTTGGATGCAGCAGAGCTCCTGGAAGGATCAGGAGGAGGCCAGAGGGGCCTGAGGAAGAATCCAGCAACATCCTTACCAGAGATAAGTTAAGTTTGGTACTGACCAGGCGTGAGTAGAACAGGGAATGTTTATTTAGACGTGGTCAGGGTATTTTCTTTGTTTTTGGCTTGTTTTTTTTGGATTTCTCTGTGCTAAGCACATGTAACCCCACCCCACTACCCTGTAACTACCTAAGTTAATTCCCAGAGAAGTAACTCTCTGTGTTTATCATCTGTTCTTTTTGATTAAAGAGTTTACCTTTTAAGCAAGTTCTGGTTCTGTGTCCTGAGAGGCAAGAGGTTTGTGTGCCCGTGCCTTAGACTGCACAGGCAGCTACTAGAGGGAACCCTGTTCCAGTTCCAGCTCATATTGCAGCTGGAGTTCAGTCACTTTCCTGAAGGAGGAATAAACAGGATTGCAAGTACCTCACAGGGAGGAATTCCCAAGTGCGCCTTCCTGGGTCTCAAGAGGTTTTTTTTTTGCATTTGGGTGGTGGCAGCGATACCACTCCAAGGCCAGGAATTGGAGGCCTTGGAGACTTTTAAGAGCAGGCTTTAAGGCCAGTGGCTTTTCTGGCCTGTTGCAGGCCCCCACTTTCTGCACTCAGAGTGCCAGAGTGGGGAAAAAGCCTTGACAGCGACAAGAAAGGCAACCTTCACAGATAGGTGAAATAGTGAAAACTGTCACTAAAGGTTCAAAAGGTGGGTTCATTAAGGCTTTGAGCACTGTTGTAAGATCCCATGGAGTTGGGGGTAACTGGACTTGTGGATATAAATTCTGTAGGCCTGTCATGAGCCTTTTCACCATTCAGTGTGCAAATATGGAAGCACCATCAATTCTTTTGTGAAATGTGGAAATTGCTGACAAGTGGACACTAATGGTATAGACCGAGATCTTTGTTTGTTGCAGGTGTAAGAGATATTCTAGAATGTGAGGAATTGGAGCAATGCTCGGTTGGATGCTATGTTGGATACACCAGGAAGAGAAGCGTCATCACTTCTACAGCTAAGTGAGTCTAGTAGCTGGCTTTCTACTATTTAGTAGTATGTGTTTAACATCCTGGGAGCACTGGTTCTCTAAACTATCGAACCATCCAAGTTCCATGTTGTCAGATGGAGTCTCAGGTAAGTATGAAGTATTGTCCCGTTGTTTTGTGATAGTAGCGTTGGTGTAAGAGGTAGTGTGATTGGAGGTGTCCTGGACTTCCTGAGGAGTTGTGAGTACCACGTTTGTCGGGGCCATGATGGTGCTATTAATATTACAGTCGCCTTGTCCTGTCGGATCTTGCGCAGAGTCCGGGGGATCACTGGTATGGGAGGGAAGGCATATAGTAATGTTTTGCTCCAGTCTATGAGAAAAGTGTCGCCGGTGGAACCCTGGCTGACACCTCTGCGTGAACAATAGTGCTTGCACTTTTTGTTGTGGCGATTGGCAAATGAGTCCATGGTTCCTCACAACCTGAAAATACTTCATAATATGGCGGTGGTTAGCTCCCACTCATGTTGATTCATGGTTGCTCAGCTCAGGGCATCCGCTATTATGCTGTCTTTGCCGGGCAGTTTACCTGCCCGGCAATCTTGATGACATGGTGTATGCACCAGTCCCAGAGTACCATTGCCTCTGTGCATAGAGCTTGTGATCTGATGTCACCCTGGCGGTTGATATAATACATGCAGGTTATATTGTTGGTGCGTATCTTGATGTTCTTTCCTGCTATCATTGGAAGAAATTGTTGGCAGGCATAACGCACGGCTCTTAACTCTAGTACGTTTATGTGAAGATCTCGTTCTGACATAGTCCAAAGTCCCTGGGCTGTGTGTTGTTGAAGGTGCGCCCCTCCCAGCTGGTGAGGGATGCATCTGTGGTTATCATTATGTCTGGACTGAGTGGGGTAAAAGGGACCCCTTGTAGTAGGTTGTTCTGGTCTGTCCACCATGATAGAGAATGCTTTACGATTTGTGGAATGGAGAGGAGATGTTTGGATCGAGGATGTTGGCCCCTGAAATGTCTGATGAACCATAATTGGAAAGGTCTCATGAGAAGTCGTGTGTTCTTGACTAGGTATGTAGTGGCTGCCATGTGTCCTAAGGTTTGCATGCAAGTGTGGGCGGAGACCACTGGTGATCTCTGAATTGTAAGAATAAGTTCCTTTATTCTGTGGAATCTTTCTAGAGGGAGAAAGGCACGTGCAAGCAGAGAGTGGATGTTAGCCCCTATAAAATGTGTCTCCTGCAGCGGTTGGAGAAGAGATTTTTTGTAGTTTATGTCGAGGCCGAGTGATAGAAAAAGTCTTTGTGTTGTTTGGGTAGCTTTTTGTGCCTCCAGTTTCATGGGGGCACTTATTAGAAAATCGTCCAAGTAGGGGAAGATTGAAATGCTCTGCTTGCGAAGAAAGGCGGTGACTGGTGCCATGGGTTTTGAAAATACTCGTGGTGCAGTGCAAAGTTTGAAGGGAAGGACTGTGTACTGGTAGTGTTTGTTTAAGAATAAAAACCTTAGAAATTTCTGATGAGTGGGATGAATAGAGACGTGAAAATACGCGTCGTGCAGGTCGAGGGATGTCAACCAATCTCCCTGACGTAGTGCTAGAAGTATAGTGTTGATCGTGACCATCTTGAACCTCTTGGTCTGTACATATCTGTTTAATTTTCTGAGGTCTAGTATCAGCCTCCAGCCCCCTGTTTTCTTCTGGGTTAGGAAGTAGTTTGAGTAAAAACCCTTGTTTATATGTTGGTTTGGGACTTCTTCTATTGCTCCTATGTAAAGGAGTTTTTCTACTTCCTGTTGCAAAAATTGTACATGAGTTGGGTCCCTGAAAAGGGAGGGTGAAGGGTATTTGGAAATAGGGTATGAAAGTAGAGGGATAGAGTATTCTTTCTGAATGATCTCTAGTACCCACTTGTCTGATGTTATGGCCACCCACTGATGGAGAAAAGGATGTAGTCTGTTCTTGAATGTTAGAGGTTCTAATGGTGACTGTTGTTTTTGTGGGAGTATGTGGTTGTACAAACCCTAGACCTGGATATCAAAACTGTTGTTTCATGTTGGTTGATTGGAGGTTTTCAGATGTTTGGTTCTGTTGTCTTCTTCGGTATGACTGACGAGATTTGTTTTTAGGGTAATCTCCTCTCCTGTTGTGTTGGTTTTGAGGGTCCCTGAGACTGTAATTTTGGTACCTACGATATTTTTTCCTTGTTATTGGGGTGTAGATACCAAGGGTTCAAAGGGTAGCTCTTGAGTCCTTCAAATTATGCATCACGTTGTTTGTTGTTTCCGCAAACAGGTAGCTCCAATCAAATGGAAGCTCATCGATGGTGGCTTGCATCTGTTTGGGCAAATCAGCAACGTGAAGCCATGAAGAGCTTCTCATTACTACCGCTGTACCGAGTGTTCTGGCTGCTGCATCAGCTGAATCAAGAGAGGCCTGTAAGGATGTTCTTGCAATTAGACGGCCTTCTGAAATCAGTGTGTTAAATTGCTCTTGTTTATCTTGTGGAATAAAGTTTGCAAATTCACTGATCCTGGAGTATATCTTGTGATCGTAGTTGGACAATAATGCTGAGTAATTAGCAATCCTGAGCTGTAGGGCAGCTGAGGTATATACCTTCTTGCTGAGGTTGTCCATCTTTCTGCCATCTTTGGAGGCTGGATTACTTTTGGAACATGCCTGCCTGTACCTCTGATACGCCGCCTCAGTGACAAGGGAGTTTGGCTGGGGATGCGTAAATAAGAATTCATTACCCTTAGGGGCAATGAAATATTTCTTATATGCTTTCTTGTTAAAGGGAGCTGCGGATGCCGGTGTTAGCCAAACGGTATTTGCAGGCTCCATTATGCCGTCGTCCATAGGCAAGGCCAATTTATTAGATCCTGATGACTGGAGGATCTTGTATAACTTATGTTTAGTAGTTGGGTTATCCTGGAGAGAAATATCCATGCTATTGGCTGCCCGTTGGAATAGATCCCAAAACGTTTTAAAGTAATCAGTTGTGGATGGTTGTATTTGATGTGTTGGAGAGTGTTGGGATTGTGTCGATGTGGTAGGTGATGAGTGAATTGTGGTCTGCATGTCCTGGTGGTGTATGGGATTTGTCCCAGTTTGTGTCCTAGGTCCCCCTACTGGATAATTATTCATAATGGGATGGAAAGGTCCAAAATATTGCCAGATGTTCCAAGCTGTTGGTGGCATTTGTGGAGGTGGGAACATCCATGGAGGGCACGGCCATGTATAATTCATGTTAGACGTCACTACCACAGGTTGAGTAGTGGGTTGATTTGATACCTCCAAAGGGATAAAGACTGAGCTGTCAGATGAAGTATGATCTGACAGGCAGGAGAGGGGAGACATAGCACCCTCAGAGGAGTCAGTTTGAGAAAGTGGAGACACTGGGGAGGAGTGAACCTGCAGGTCCTCCACTGAACTAAGATGCTTAGATTTGCTCCTGTGTTTCCTAGGTGCCCCTAGTGCAGATTGATTGTCAGGAAACGGTTGTTGTGGCAGCACGGATGACAGTGCCGAACTATCATTGTGTTGCACAGTCTGCTGCAGTGTGGGGGGGAATGTTGCCGGTGTGGAGAGGAATGGTGGTGCTGCAACTGGTATATTCAGTGGTGCCAAGCACGGTGCTGAGTTTGGTGCCATTGTCTGTGGTGCCGTTAGGGCGGGCGGTGTGGCTGTTGGCAGCGAGCCCACTGCTGAGGTGCTGATCAGCGCCGGGATAGGAAGCGTGGTCTTAACCACACGGCCGCAATCCTTTTTAGGTTTCTCCAGGTGATCCACCCTGCCCACGCCAGGGGTAGCTGAAGGCATATCGGGCTTGTGGGTGTCATTTTTGCTCTTGGTACCCCTCAATCTCTTTGAGGGCACTGGAGAAGGGGCAGTGGAGCTGTTTACTTGCTCCCTCAGAGATCTGAGGAGAGGCGCCCGGGTCCGAGGTGGGATGAAGTGATCCCTCTAGAAGGAGGAGTTTAAGCTTTCATTCTCTCTCCTTTCCAGTGCGGCTAGTAAGTTTTCTACAATGTTGGCACTTGAGTACCAAATGTACTTCACCAAGGCATTTAATACAAGTGTCATGCCCATCTGACACTGGCATAGCTTCTCTACAAGAAGTGCAGCGTTTAAACCCCGAAGGGCTCGGCATAGCTGCTTGCTGCAAGTTGTGGTTTCTTCTTCTTTTCTTTCTTTCTTTTTTTTAGGTTGTCTTATAGTTATGTATTGGTCTTCTTGTTGTTATCTTCTTGTAATTGTTTTTTTTATAGGCATTATGAGGTTGAATGAAGAGCCACTGCAACTCCGTCCACAGCTGGAGGCGGTAGAAAAAGAACCGGGGGGGGGGGGCGGCAGGGGAATGAGGCGCGCGCGTCACCAATGGTGGGAAAGTGACACTGGTCCTCATCAGCACCTCCCCCCTGCCAATAGAGCCACTGCTAAAAAAATCTCTGAGCCCAGGTGCGGTGGTGCGCACACACCTTAAGTGGAGCAGTCGGGGACACTGCTCGACAAGGAAACTTCAGGCTAGAGGTTTAGGCTACCAAGCCATCCAACAAGTAACTACAGCAGCAAGACTTTGTTAAGCACACCATGATCTGTCATTAAAGCAGTTTTTATCTTCTCTGCAGCTCTCAGTGAATGTCACTCCCCATCCTGGACAGATGAAGCCGACAATTTTCACTTACAGATGATTTGAACTTTTTTCTTAGCACCATTTTTCACATTGAATCAACTCAGTGAAGGGCTTTCCAGGGAAGAACAGCTGTGGGAATGGCCCATATTTATAGTTTTAGTACAGAAAAGTCCCCAATAAATAGGTCATGATTTGATATGAAGAGGGATTATTATCTATTTTTAGTTATCTGGGAATGGTGGAGCAACCAAGCAGTGCCATTCAATTCATAAAGCCCAATGAAGTCAATGGGGGTCATGTGGTTGACTTCAGTGGACTTGGATCAAGCCCTTAGACAATGAGTATCGTGACTTTTTCCATGCTGGCCTCCCTCCCCCACATCTAGGCAGACATGTGTCCCCTACTGAATATGCACTACATCAGAGCAAGAGTTTACCAAGATATGATGATTCAAGTCAGGTGACCTTCCCCTGCTGAACCCAACTTTGCATAACTGAAAGGCAGTGTATACCCATACATCTTCCTGTGCAGACTCAGTAGAATAAGCTTTAGGACCTGGAAGCTGATTGCTGCTTCATTAGAACAACTTTAGCCACAACAAAATTAAAAAGGTACTTTTAAAAATGAAATAAACCAATGGGTGAATTGCATCCTTGGCTTTGTAGAACTGGTCATTTGCAGGAAGACCCTTCCTCTGCTGAGACAACAGAAGCTTGCTTTCCTGTTATCAAAAAGCTGTGTGAGAATCTGAGCTGAATTAGGAACAGAGAGAAATAGGTGCCACATCTCTAGACATATTCTGTCATGAAGTCTGAAACAATCTCATACACAAGACCCTAAGAAGTTTCTTTTAAATATATGTGCTTCTAGAAAGTCCGTAGAATACCAAGGACCAAATTCATTCCTTGTATAACAGCAACATATGTTAGTGGACTTACACTAAGGTGGTGCATGGCCCATCCTGTTTCCCTTATTAATTAGCCACAATGCCAAATCTGCAAATGCATTCTGCAAAGCCAACTTAATGTGTATGTAAACCTAGATAGTTCCTAGACTGCCAGAACCAATAGCAACAAACATTTTAAAAGGCCTTCAGTTCACTAACTGCAAACAGAAAACTCCATGTTGCTCTGAGTAAAGCAACAGCAGCCAGAAAAATGTACTCCATGGACAGGGTTGAGAAAGGATAACATTAAGTAGGGGGGCCTGAAACTCTGGAATAAAAGCCTTTCTCTCTAAACAAAATAAGGTAAAGGGTAAGAAGAGGGCTTCACTTTCAGGCTTGTGAAGCTGCCCTCTCTTAATAAAGAATCTGAAAAGGATACACACATCTAAAAATTGAGACAGATTAGTCAATGAAAGAACAGTATGTGGGGCACATCTATACCAGAGCCTTAGATCAACTTAAGGAAAGTTAAGTTGACCTACAGAACCCTGCAGCTACACTGGGCTTTTATTAAGTTGACTTAAGTGCTTCCTTAAATTGACTTAATAACACCACCTCTTAAGGTCGACTTAATGCTTAAGTTGGCCATGTGAAGCCGACTTAAACCAATGTAGACAGGGAAATCCTTTAAATCGAGCAAATTCGCCTCCAGGCCCCATCCCAGAGCTCCTGGCCACCAGGAAGGGTTGACCCTAGCACTTGCCAGTGTGGACACAGGAGTTTTCAATGTGGACTCTCTAAGTCTACCTAACAATGTCGACTTTAGGTTGACGTAACAGAGCCTCCAGCATAGACATACCCATGGCTAGTAACTAATACCTGCTCTAGCAACTTGTATGTGAAGCAGGTTGGCTAATCTTTCTCAAATTTTCTCTCTACCTTCAAGTGATTTATTGAAATGGCTCATTCATTATAACACCATGTCAACATTGGATGTTGTCCAAATATAAAAGCTATAGTGACTCTACTGAAGAAATATCCTAAAGGGAAATCAAGGCAGCTTAAAACTTCACTTTCTAGCCACACAAGATAATACATACTTCTTCCTGCCACCAAGAACAGGTTTTCATTGAAAAAACTGCTGGAGCTTGATGTTGTTAAATTACTTCTTAATGCTTCACATACTATAAAAGAAGCTCAACAAAACTGGAGATGATGCATCCTTATCCCAACTGCAGATGCACCAAAGAGCTACAGCTATCAACTGCTTGGTCACAGGACTATTTGGGAAATCCATCTTCTTAAAAAATTCCTTCAGTCACTTCCAGATAAAGGAAGAAGCTAAAATTTTCTCCCATAAGTAAAAGGTGCACAATAATAATAATGATAATACATTAGCAATTAGAGGTCTCTAAAGAGAGTGGGGTCTCAATTTAGTTGCTTTAGGTGCACATAGACAGTCCCTGCTCCAAAAAGCTTAAAGCCTAAATAGACAAGATAGGGAGCATTCTCCTATTTTGCATATGGAGAACAGAGACAGACAGACTAAGCATTTTGTTCATGATCACAGAGAAAATGTATGGTGGATCTGAACTCAGATGTAATGAGCTTGTGCCTTAGCCACAGGACAATCCTTTGTCTCCTATAATTTATATTCAAGAAACACAGATAATACAAATTCATTATGTCATTTACATACACCACTCTCTTCCATTTATGCAGAATCAGAACTAATCAACTATGTGTCAGATGTTTTACTGCATACTGATATTCTCCTTTACCTTATGTTGGGGCCTATACCAAACTTATCACAACAATACTTGTGTGTCTGTGAATTAAGCCAAGATACAGCTGAGACTTTAATCACAAATCAGGAAATCCAGAGTCAAGTTTGCTGTGGAGACCTTAAACTTTAATTCTTTTGTGCATGTATCACAATTGTCATTCATTATGACCTCCCAATACTGCCCACATAAAATCTCCCTGAATTTCAAATGAATACAATATTCATTTTCATTTCCCATTTTAAACTGCTGAGTAGTATTGCTCTGTTCTGGTAAGAACAGGTACTGAATCCTACCCACCACCCCGCTCACCCCCGCCAAGAAGCTCCTACTATAACAACTGTGGTTGCTAGAACACTACACAACTTTGTACCACTTTCTCATTTGAAGATCTCAAATCACTTTACAAACATTAACTAAGCTGCTCATTACACCCATGAGGCAAAAAAATATTGGCTTCAGTTTCAGAGATGGGAAAAATGGTTGTAGAGCTTAAGTATTCTGTCACACAAAGTCTGCATCGCAGCTTGGAACAGATCTCCTGATTTGCAGTCTTGTATTCTAGCCAAAAAGTCATTCTTCCATCCCTTAGCTATCACAAGCAGTGTGAGGCTCAGTTGATGTTTGTAACTCACTTTCAGATCTGATGATAAAACGCAACATAAAGGAATGTAACAGTTGGCAAGAAGATGCTATTTGGTAAATAAAATACATACATCTTCATTCTTTTGACACTAGATGTCCATACAATATGGAACATTTTGTATTGTAAGGCAACATTTTATTTTGTTGTTGTATAGTTACAGAACTTAATGGGATGCAAATGTTCAAGGGGGACAGAGTTAAGGTTGTTGTGGAAAACTTTGGTCTGAATTTCCTGATTATTATGCAATTAAAACTTCTACCTTATTGTTGCAATAATATTTTTGTATACAAATCTCTTTTTAAAGAAGACATTATTAAACAAACACACAGGATAAAAAGGCAAGTGAAAACCTACAACCAGTACTGCAGGAAGACTTTATACAGTAGCTGCACTCAGGTTCACAAAAGATTCACCTGTTCCTAGAATCCTCCATTTGACCAGACCCAACCTTGCTTAGCTCATGAGCTCTAAAGTTTTTTTTTTTTTTTTTTCCACAGGAAGCGTTGGAAACAATACGAACAGGAATCAAACCACATAATGCTCTTAACACTGCAAAGCACTTCTATCAGGTCAGATATCACACATATATAGCTTCCCACTAAGATACAGGATCATTAAGAGCAACAATTACATTACAGAGAAACAACAAATGTAGAACACTAAGCAGTCTTAGGTAGTCACTCATCCATGTACTAATCAGGCATAGATTAAAAAAAATAAATTGGGTAAGATGAACAACAATTTGATTTCAAACTATTAGACCATGTAACTTCCAACTGCTATTTACCACGACTTCCCATGGCTTTATCCCAGGAAGAACTTATGATGATGATGATGATGATGAATGATATAAAATGTGTATTAAACATCAGGAATTTTGCACAGGTGACAAATGCTGGGAATTAATTTGCTTACTCCTCATAGCTCCACATTCTGCATCTTTAAGAGGTGGCTGATTGTCACTGCATGTGTGAAGTTCAGCACCAAAACTGAAGTTCTAAAGAGACGAGGTCCCTCCTCTTCCAGTATCTTTTTGGGATAAACAGGGTCTGAAGAAACAGGTAAGGAGGGACACAAAGCATGGTTCTCTGGAAGCAGCAGGGATTTGAGAGACCAAAAAGACCAGTTAGGATCTGGAGGATGATGAAACACAGTGACATGGTCTTTAGGACAGGAACTTCTCTGTACTAGGTTTGTACAGTGCTTAGTATCATGCGGCCCTAAATGACTTGAGGCCTCTAGGAGTTCTTAATCTGTAAGATGTTTTATATTTATAATCCTGTGTGGCACAAAGCCCAAGGAAAAGATTTGTCTTTCAGCATGTTATGCTGCCTGCAAGACACAATCTTTTATGTAATTTTCTTAATGACTGGCTGTGGAAAGTGAGCAAATGGAAAAGTGATCCAGAAGCTGGCAGAAATCTGACAGGGATGAAATTCATAGTCTAAATCATGTGAAGTCCTTAGTTCCTATCCCTTGCAATATCAAATCTAACCTCAGAATGTTTCACTAGTTCTAGATGAAGATTTTAGCCATGGAGTCATACCTCTCTTTGACAGGAGCTGTCAGTGTATGATCTACAGAGAGGAGAGTCTAGATAACTACATACTTACATAGCCCTACCAGTGTGGTATAAGAGCACTTCACATATGTAAATAAATTTATCTTCTACACCCTAGGCAGTAGGGAAGGAGTATTATATTTATTAATAACAAAAAACAAAAACAAAAATGGGGGAAAAGAGACCCAGATTAAGTGACTGACCCAATGCTGCATAGGTAAGCTGAGGCAGACTTTGGAGCAAAAACCATAGTTTTCCAAGTCTTAGTTAAATGCCTTAGCCACAAAATCCTCTTTCCTCCCATGCAGAAACCTTGCAGATGCTATACACACAAGAAGACAGAAGAAATTTACAGCTGCAGCCAAAATCTGTGTTTAGCTAGTTGTAGTTTCCTGGTGCCAGTACTGTGGCTCAGGCCTTATTTTTTCTCCCTTATCAACTACTGGGTTCCCATCAGCTCTGGACAAAAAAATCCTGGATGAAGCACACTCTTTGAGCTGCTATGTTCTGGGTCATTAGGCTGAATCCACATTGGGCACTATGCTGCTTCAATTACTGTATACACTGGAGTAATTTAGCACAATCATATAAGACATTTTCTGGGAGTGGCATGGAATAAAGGAAGACAAAAGATACAGATTCTTAATTTCCTAAAACACGTTCATTTTTGGGCCTGACAACCTTAAACACCCTTCTTTAAATTATTGAAGGTTAGCATTTAATTTTGAAAAATTTCTCATCAGTTTTCCATTTCCAATCCTCCTTCATTCAGTAAGCCAAATTACAATTCCAGTAAAAGTCATGTAACCACAGTGATGTCACTAGGGTTTGTATATTTAATCATGGACAAAATTAGCCTCACTGAACACATGACATTAGGGTGATGAATTCTGCCCTCAGTTCTAACACTATAGATACCATTTAACTCAACTGTCACATTTATATAACTGGAGGCAGAATTGGGCCTTTGGTTTTATCATTAAATTGACAGTAGGATAGTCTTGCTCTGAATATAGTAAAATATTCCTGACACTCCAAGCTGACAGCTGTTTAGAAGTCTGATTTAAATTCATGGAAAGGAGAAAAGAATTTAGATGAAAAACATCCAAGAAATAACTAGAAAAAAGCCTTGATTGCAGATCTACAATGTGATCCATATATAACAACTACATATTGTAAAAGCTCATTTGCAGATTAGGAGGTGCAGATTAAAGACAGTACCTATGGTTAGGGGTACTGAAGTAGTTTGAGTGGAGATGTGGAATAGTTTTTTTTTTTAAGAGAGAGATCTTGTTCATTTGTGTACACGCTTGATTACTGAAGCGTTCAAGACTTTTCTGAATGACAGATTTGACTAATGACATAGGAGCTTCCACCTCCCCTGCCCTGTCCCTGCCATAAGGCCTCACCTTGCTGAGCTGATCCAAAAGTCTTTGGTTCTGTTCAGATAGTTCCTGAATGGCTCGCGTTTTCTCTCGATCTGCTTCACGAAGATGAACTTGCTGCTTTTCCAATTCATCCTGTAGCTGTTTCACATCACTCTCCAACTCTGACACCCTTCCTTCCCATTCCCCTTCTCTGTTCTCAAATCGTCGCCTTAGTTCATGTTTCTCTTGTTCTAGATGCTAGATAATAGAAAAAGAAAGATTTATGACAGCAGAAAAAACACTGGATGCTGCATGTTCCTACCTGATCCCTCATTTCCAGATACCCTCGACGTTTTGCATCAGCTCCTCCCTGCGCTTTCATGCAACAAACACAATCCAAGAGTCTGCTACTTCTATGTGACTTGCAAATCTATATTAGCATCAAGAAACAGGTACTGAAATCACTCCCTATTTGAGTAATAAATCTGTCTTTATGCTTGGTAGATAAATAGAGGAAGTAAAAAATGTTAATTTTTGAGTACAAAGAAACAGAAAAGCAGCCTCCAAATGTCAAGCAGAAAATTTAGGTCACAGAGATCAATTAATAATTTAGAGAAACATGAGTCAACTTAATTTATGGAGGATCCACCTAATATCATCCTGTCATTCTTAACTTGTTCTCAAAATCAGAGATCTTTAAAATAGTTCTGTGGAGTTCTAGACATCCAAAAGTAGAAAGTCCTTCTTATCAAGTGGCTCTCTTGACCTACAGTTGCAAATGGCCACAATTTTTCCTCACTTCCTCTCCTAATTGGTTACAAGTGTTACTGTGTGCTGTGAAACAACTATTGTTTTCCACTCTAAAGGGGCTGTAGTATCAGTGGCTAGTGAAGTGACTCCCTTACAAGAATTACTACTTGTACACATTTAGGACCAGATTTTCAGAAACTGACTTTAGTTTTGCAGGCACAATTTTGCATCTGTCTTGAACTGTTTGTAAAAATCAGGCAGTTAGAAATCTATTAGAACTTGCACATGCTTTGCAGGGTCAGTTAACTGAAGGCCTAAAATTGGAGGCTGGGCTGAAATAGAGCTTAAAATAAAAAGTCAAACTACTTCTATATTATGCCCCTTTGCAGAAAAAAAAAGCAAGGGTTGAGTTAGTTGGAAAACTCAAGTTCAGAAGGTTTCTGTGGTAACATAAGCCATATCTGCTTGCTTGGAAACTGGTCACAGAAGTCCTTCCCTGATGATGATCCAAGATTCTTGGGGAAATTTGGGGTACCCTAGGCCTAAACAGTGACAGTCTCTTCTTGCAATTCCCTGGGTCCCTTTGACACACATGGTAAGCTGACTCCATCAGAAACCATCATGCCAATGCCTCCTCTTCTGAATGTGGTCTTCCTTTCAAGAAAATGTGACAGAATGGGATAAGAGCTCACTGGGATTAGTGCAGATTTTCCCAGGGCACAGTCCAACAGTGAACAGGGCCCTGTCTGTCCACCTCTTCATGTCCACTAAACCTATGGAGAAAAAAATCAATGGTATTTATGAGGAGAGATACTTTTGATATCAAAAGTAAGGGAAGAGGTCACAGTGGTTAAAATATAATTTGTGGGCCCTGGCACCTTCCTAATCTCCGGGCCCCATTCCTGTATTCTCTTGGCCCCCTTCATGCATGTGTGGGCCTAAGTTTTCTAGATTCTGGAATCTTGGCCCCAGAACTCTAGCCCATCAAATCTGTGGGCCCCAGAACTGCATTCCAGGGCATTCCAGCTTACTTTTTATTCCCTGGAAGAGGATACCATGTTTCAGCTAGTTTCTTGCTGCTCAGATTGCATAGCTCCCTTTTGAATTTCTCCATCGGCTTCTTCCTGCATCAAGTCAAGAATGGGAATTCTTAATGTTGAGATCCTGCACTATACCAAGTCTATATTTGTTGCTCTCTCTTGCTATTTCTTCACCTCTTCCTCGTTCTTGTCTTTGGATACTCTTTAGCCCTTTTCCCCATGCCTGACTTTCTTACCCTCTAGTAATGCAACTTGCATCCAACATCTGCCCTTTCAAATTTTCCCTCAAAACTCACCTCTTCCACAAAGCCCACAAATGTTAACCCAGGCCAAGAAAAATGCTGTCTCTAATTTAGGAAATAAACTGCTCTAATGTAGTATCTTCATCATGTTGTAAATAATGAAAAGAAAGCTTTCTCTCAGATGGGAAAGGGCAGACATTAATTATTTGTATCAAGTTAACACTGGGGCCCAATCATGACTCAGTGCCTTTGTAACAGGAGCTGTACAACCAAATCAAGAAAGATAGTAGCCTTCAGAGTAGGGACTATCTCAATTTTAGAAAAATCTCACAAGGAAAAGTGTTTCCAACTACTTTAATGATGCTACGTGTACTACAGTGTATGGGGTATTTTCTAATTTTAGAAGGGGAGGGGGAGTCATACATGTATACCCCCACACATCAAGCCAAAACTATCCTCCTTTTTAGTTCCAAATCTCATTCACATCTAAAAACTGTTCAGAAGAATATGGGGAGTTCTGAAGATATAACAATTAAAAGGTAACAATTAAAATTCTCAAATGTATAAGGAAAGGTAATGAACATAATTCAGAAGAAAACTTTAAATCTATATGTAGGACCAAAATGGCTATTTAAAAATATTGTGCTCATTTACTGAAAAAAAAAAAGGAAAGAAAAAAAAAGATTAAATAAATGGAAGAGGTACAGCAAATGGCAAAGACAATGGTTCTGGGAATGTAGTTACACAGAAAATCCTATTATCTCTAGCTTAGTTGTCTCATGAAAGAGGTACAATAAAAGGTACTGTGGCATACAACTGCTGAGTCAGGCAAGATAGAGACAACACAAACCTCGTCAGTCTATCATTGTTTTTTTCATTTTTATTATTTTTTTGTCTCAAAACCAGACCTTTCCTGTAAATCAAGCCTTCCCCAAAGCTGAAGTCCTGTAAATTGATGGAGATCTTATTTGCTTTTCCATATTATTTAGTACTGACAGGAGTGACAGAACAGATTGTTCCAAATAACATTTCTTGTGTAGCTCCTCATTTATTTCTTCTAAGAACTGAATTCTAAAAGACATTCTATTCCAAAAGTATGCTTCCTCATCCAGTGAGCTGAATTGGGTATGTCCTGACTTAGAAAGACAAGAGCAAGATGTAATTGCCTTGTTGAGAATAAGAAGCTGCACTGAAAACTGCTGGAAAAAGGATGCAGGAAGGAACTGAGGCATGTGTTGACCCCTCTCAGAGGATAAAGCATCCAAATTATAAAAAGACCTGGATTCCATACTTGGCAATGTATTAAAACTCTGATGAGGCACTGAGAGGTCTGCTAAAGTAGGTGTGCTTGGCACCAAATACAGAATCTCAATACCCAGGCCATCAAACACACAGAGAACCCTTTCTGGCAATAAACAGCTAATTGTGCATTGTGTGTGTTTTCAGAGAAAAAAAATCTATCAATCTATAAAGAACATAGAGAGGAAAATATATACTTTTATAACTGTTTTGGTGATTCCAGGAGAGCAGACCAGCACATTGACAGCTGGAAAGTGAATGCATAGGTGAAATTACTGAATTCTCAGGCATCAGCTCTGAATAGTTAACTTGGGAGGAACAGAAGAAATGTTTCTTGGCACATGCTATTTAACATCAGTAAATCTGGGTGCAACTGCAACCTGCGAGATCTCAGCTAACACCTTGGCTTCAGAAAGCAGCAATAACAAATTCAACAAAAGGAGAGAGAAAATCCAATATAAGGAAATGGATAAAATAAGCACAGATCTTTTCCCTTCTGTCCCCTACCAGCCAAGGGTCTGCTCCTGCTCCCATTGAAGTGAACAGAAGTTTTGTAGAAGACTAACTTTTAGCTTGATGAACACAGGGTTATCAATGTTTATTTTCTGTGGTGTTGCATAACCATGCTGATCCCATGATATGACAGAGACAAGATACTATCTCAAATCACTATGTCTCTCTCGATCATTTGTAATTACTTAAATAAGTTTGCCAAGCTTTATTTTGATGAAGCAACAGTCTCAGAGACTTGCTTTCTGAATGACAGACTAGAAGAAATTCTTATTCTGAACAGTAACAGAAGTGACAGTATGTGTTATCAGAAGAGCATCCTGTAAAATGTCTGTGGGAATTACTTATTAAAATCAGAAAGCTGCATCTTTGGCTAGGAGGTGGTAGAATAGTGTAAACAAAGGGCTATATTCTGTTCCTTTATTATCCTTCAAGGCCTACATACCCCTTGAGAAATAAAGGACAGCTTCCAAATGGGCCCATAAAAGTTGAGATAAGAATCTGAGGTTACTACATTAAAAACCTCTTGTCATCAACATATAAACAGTAATTTTCTCTATTTCATCCTTGTTTTGTAACTAACCAAAATTTTAAGTGGTTTTGTACTTTAAAACTGTAAAAGTGTTTGAAGACAGAACCCAAGCTCAACAGCTTTCCAGTCTGCTAAAGTTTCTTTCTTAAAAGCTGTGTAGAACTCTTCACTGCATTTAACCAGAGAAATCCAGGACAGAACAAAAGCAAATCTAACTATAAAATAGTACTGAAAAGGACTGAATACTAAAAACATGCAATTTGAAGAAAATTAAACTAATAGTGTAATTAAATAACGTTTTGAACAAATGATACTTTCTCTATGGTTGCCATCAGAAGAGTAAAATTACTGAGCGGTTTTACTGAGAGAGAAAGTTGTTGGCTGAAGCAAAGTATTGGATTTAAAAACAAAGACAGATTTTTGTGTAGGATGTAAAAGCTCAAGGAACAAAGGACTCTGATACTTACAGTAAATTCACAAATCCTCTTGAATTTGCAAAGATATTACTCCACAAGGAAGACACGGATATGTTGAAGTGTGCACACAGGGTCAGTATTGGGCAATGATTTCAAATTAGAATATTAATCCGTCACTGTTCACACTAGCCCTAAAACAGTGTTCCTTTGGTTTAGTATTTTTTTTCAACAAAGCTATTCATTGGTGGAATTAGAAATTTCTAGTGTAAATCTATAAGCAAAGAGCTGGTGTAATAGTAAGTATTCATATAGTTGTGTAACAGAACTTCTGCAAGAGAAGCTGGCTGCACGAACCCTTGTATTTATAATTACTCCATTCAACCTAAAAGTCAATACTTTGCTCAATCTACTAAGTTCTTAGCAAACGCTTTTCCCAGTTATTTATGGGTATGTTCAAAGCAGACAGTTCAGACAGATGTTTTATAAAGGTTCATCTCCTGGCATACATTATCCATAAGAGCCAAATGCTATGACGCAAAGATGGTCTACCATAGCACAGTACCTTCTAGTTTAAGATTCAGTTCTCACATGTTCCTGAGTCTAGACTTTTTTTTAAAAGTGTGTCCACAGTTAAAATGTACCTACTTATGCAGAGTTAGCACCTGCTCTACAGACCTTTCAGCACATTATATTGTAGTCTGAATTAATACAAATACATTCAAAGTTCTACTAAACAGTAAAAAAGGAAGAACATTTTCTCTTTATTGCATAATTAAATTTTTTCAAATAGGTTTTTTCCTATCATCATCATGGGGGATTTTCAGCCAAGGCCTTGTTGAAGTCCTTTCCAGGTTTCTCTTGGGTCCTCCCTTTACAAAAGCCATCCGCCTAATTTCCAGTAAGCACAAGAAAGGAAGATACCTGAATAAGAATTTCCATTTTCTAGAACAACCACACCATAGAAATATTTTAAAGAAAGTGGGTGGCATTATTTGTAATAGAAATGTATTCATGCAGTTCCATATAATGCACTAGACCATACAGTTGTTTGATTATACACAGGTTTCACAAAACTACTGTGAAATTAACCTCAGATGATTTCATTTCCACTAACTATAGTTCTAATATCAGGTTCTGTTAGGTCTGTAGACAGATTTTTGCAATGTTGTATATCTAAGCTTGGGCATTCATGTTAGTTTTCATGGTTTCCTCTTATCCCCCATAGCCTAAGAGAGAAGGTCAAGCCCAGAGTGTCTCTAGATTTCAATACAAAAAATTTCCGTTTAGAAGGAATTAAGCCTTGTGACACTGAGAATTAATATACTGGCACCACATTACACATACTCAAAGTAAGTTAAATAAAAAGAACTTGTGTCTAAAACCTATAACCAAGTCTCTAAAAGTACCTTCTAAAAAAAAGTAATTTGGCTCAAGCTGGAAAAGGGAGAAAGCCAGTTTACTTGGGCCTTTATAGTACTATGCTATATATAGCAATGATCCTGGACTAAGTAGTGGGGTCAGGGAGCAGCTGAGATACAGAAAAACTTGCTGGGAAGACAGACCCTCCCCCATGCTTCCCAAAGGAGCTCAAGTCTCCCTGGAGCTCTTTCTGTACAGTCCTTGGAGCTGGTACTTCCCAATCCCATTGCCAATGCATCCTCTTCCTTTCAGCAGCTGGAGCTTCAAAAGCTCATTTTTATGCCTGGAAGGAGCCCAGGTTTCTCCCCCTGCCTCCTCTTACAAAGTCCCTCAAGGCCAGGTTTTCAGAATCCCTTGCAAACACATCGTCTGTCACTGGAGACTAGCTCTCCTTCTCGCACCCCAAGGAGGGGCCAGGACAGGATTCCTGCTCACACCTTCTCCCCTATCATTCAGCCAGTGTCCCTGGAGTCACCCCACTGATTGCCCCTGGAATTCTGTGTCTCCGCAGCCGGCTTCTCTGCCCGCCCGGCCCCTCACCTCCAGCTTGTCGGTGAGCTCCTTGTGCATCCTCTCGTACTGCCGGCTGATGTCCTGGTTCCTCTCGAGCAGAGCCTTCCCCAGCCGGGCGGCCAGCACCAAGTCCTTCTCCTTCTCCCTGATCAGAGACAGCAGCTCGGGCTCCTGCCCGGCCGGGGCAGGCCCCGCTTCCTGCTCTCCGCCCGGCGGCGGCCTCTGCTCGCCGGCGGCGGCCAGGAGAGCCAGCTCCTCCTCCAGCACCAGCTCCAGCTCCCCCGGGCCGGCCTGGAGCGGCGCTAAGGCGGCTCCTGCCCCCGCGGCGCTTGGCAGCTCCATGCGGCAGGCGCTGTCCGGCTCTGCTGGTGCTGAAGCGGCGCCCGCCAAGCCCATGCAGTAAGCGGCCATGCTCCGCTCCGCTCCGCTCCAGGCTGCTGGGGCGGGAGCTCGGCCCCCGCCTCCGGGGCTGCCTCTGCCCCTTCTCCGCCCGCACGCCGGGAGCCTGCCCCGCTCTCCGTGCCCGCGCCGAGCCGAGCCGCCGTGCGCGCCGCTGGCTGGTAGCTGCGAGGACGCGGGCCGGGAGCCGCCTAGCCGCCCTGCTGCCGGAGCCGCAGCCGGAGCTGGGCTGTCTCAGCGCGCCCTGCTGCTGCTGCCGTTGCCGCCGGCCCCGCTCCGCAACGCCGCTGCCCGCGCCCCATCTCCGCCGCGGCGCCTGCAAAACATTGCGCTGCAGCAGGCGGCTGCGGGAGCCTCGCACAGCCGGCGGCGGCCGCCCCCTCCCGCTCCGGAGCCTGACGACAGCGAGCACCTGTTCCGCCGGGCCGCTGATTCGCCCAGCTCGGTAGCTCCACGGCCGGCACCCGGGGGCTGCTCTCCTTAACCCCTCCGTGCCCGCTGCTGCTCCCCGGGTGGATCCCGACTACTGGGTCTCTGCAGACCGCTGGCGGCAGAGCAGGGCCTTCACCTGGGGAAGAAATGAGCCTGAGTTATTAACAGCAAACACACTCCACTGAGGAGCTGCTAATTGCGGTACTCAGCAGATGAAGACCAGATCCAGGCTCCCAAGAGAAGCTGCTGAGATCGCATTTATTTGCAAATTTGACTGCATTGCTTCCGGGCTTAATAGGGACTTTGGATTTTTCTCAGTACGACAGGTGATTTGGCCTGATCTCCCTCTGTATGCTGTTCCCCAGTGTTTGAATCTTTACAAGGGCTTTGATTTGCTGTTACAGTGTGACCTGATCCTGTGACCTCTACTACCCTGTATTTATTTCCTACCATTCTGTAAGTTCCCCTATCTTCAAAATGTCTGACAAAGTGGGATTTTCTCCCATGAAGGCTCATGGAATAAATAAATTTGTTAGTCTTTAAGTGCCACTTGACTCCTTGCTCGTTTTGAAACAACTTGCTCTTTTGCTGAAAGACTGTGCCAACCTTGTGATTCACCCTTCTCTATAATTATTGACTGTTACAGCTTCCATTTCTGCATCTGACAAAGTGGGATTTTCTCTCACTGAAGCTCATGCAATAAATAAATCTGTTAGTCTTTAAGTGCCACAGGACTCCTTGCTTCTTTTAGAGAACAATTAGTGAGCCAAAACAGACAAAGGAGAAGAGTTCACCCCAGCTCAAGGCAAATCATAATGACAGAGCTTGCTATCTAGATGCCATGAGGATGAGTGCCCTTGAAATTACCTGATTTAACTTTAAACTGCCCTCCAGATATTTCTCTATAATAAAGTTAATCACTTTACCAGTTGTAACACCTCCAAAGCACTTTACAAATGCTACCTAAAATACTAACTCTGCAGTTCCATCTCAGGAACACTACACACTTTATAACCACTAGTAAATTAAACCTCATAACTCCCCTGGCATAAATGTTATCCCCATTTTATAGGGGATGAAACTGGCAGAAAGAATAGCTGCCCAAGACTACACAGCAAATCAAAGTATAGTCAACTTTCCTTCTGTGAAGTTCTTAGCTCAGAGGCTTACTCTGTCCACTAACCATCACTATTTCTATTGTTATAAATCACAATGCTCTTAAAACCATCAGAGTCCAATAACATCCCTAAAATTAAATTTCATCTTGTCTAAAAGTGGCTCCTGAAAACCAGGATCTTTATGATTCTCAGGTCATTCAGAACTCATCTTTGGCTGACTATTAATCTAGAGTAGTTTTGGATTCCCAGCTTTGTGCAGATGGGGCTCAAATCTAATTATACATGCAGAGTCTCCCCCCTCCCAATTTATGTGTTTAAAGTTGAACAATAAAACTAGACAAACAGAATATCCCTAAGCATCTTTATGGCCCATAGTTTAGTTTGCATAGTTGTCTATAACTCCCAGCAGACACTAGGGTTTGCCATCAATTGCAGATTATTGCTCTTGTACGAGGATAATATTCATTTTAAAGGCATGCTCACTGACTGTTTAGAATTGCAGTCATCTCAGATTAACAGTTCCCTTTCTGGATGGAGATACACAGAGTCAGGAACCACCAGATTCCCTTGCAATCTTTATTATGGTATAATTTTCTACCAGGAAGGGGAGGGGGTAATGACATTTAATATTATCCTAATATTTTCCAATGAAAATGGTGTACTTTCAGCTGTGGTTGAATTGAAACCTCTGAAAATGGTGTACTTTCAGCTGTGGTTGAATTGAAACCTCTTTAAGGAAGATTACACTTCTGTAGAATGAGAATAGGAATTTTACCAGCTTCATCCCATTAAAGGTTGCCTGTAAATTCCCACTTACCCTGGGAATTCACTTCAATACTGTTTGTCTCTATACCAGTGATTCTTAACCTTTTGCAGGTCGCAACACACTTGACAGCATATGAAACACTAAAGGACACACCAGCCCCCTCCCTCCCCAGCTCTCTGTGACACTCTTCTCACTGTATGTGGACACAGCACCATGTCCAGACACAGTGGTTTAGAACTCCTGTCTGTACAGTTACTCCATATGGATCAATAGTTCGGTTGGACATATAATAATTCTGTTTCATAACCGAGCTGCATCCCTTCCTACTGCTCAGGAAAAGTACCATTTTGGGGGCCTTAAAAATCAGTTTATCCACAGGAAAGTTGTGGACATGCAAACTTTCCTGCTCCCAGTGGGCCTTTACCCTGCATTAGGAGAACAACTTGGAAGGCATTTTACTCAGCCTGCCTATTCAGGCCTTGGCTTTTTTCCTAACAATGTCAATTAATGTGAACTGTGGTGGAGTTTTTGTGATATGAATACTAAAACCTAGACTAACATGAATTAATTCATTTCACGTGGGCTGCTAAGAGGCATCAAAGGGCATTAGCTGTTGGTCATTACCACCCAGAACTATATCTGAACCAATTATTTAGAGGTGAAAGGCTCTGTATCCCAATATCAATACCTTCTGTCATCCAGTTCCTTAGACCCTTGCCTTTTAATCAAAAGACATTTACACAGCAGGAAAGCAGGACTTGCTTTCCTGCAAAATGATCCTGTACCATATTATACTCGGTGAAAGAACCTCTCCCTGTCCCAGAGCAATCATCAGACCATTACTTAGTATGGTAGGTTCTTTCTTCTTTTTAACTAGGGGAGGTTACCAGTAGTTTAAAATCTAAACTGATTACATGCGCCTTCTGCTGGACAAGCCTAAAAATAACACAGCAAGCTTTCTTTGTGCTTACTGAAAGCCATGTGGCATGAATTTTCATCATTAATGCCTTTTTCAATATATAAAACAAAAAGATTATATTGATAAGATTTTAATCACCAAAACAAAGCCTCAAACTAAACTCTTAGCTCTAGCTGTTTGATGTGGGGGAGAGGTAACTACCTGCGAGGAGAAATAAGCACACTTAAACAACCATTATTACAAATATGTTAATACCATACTCATATACTCTAATACAACATGCTCATTTTTCATTTGTGCCAAGTTAACTGCACAATGTTCTGCTTACATTTGGCTCAATTTATATTAATGCTTTGTTAACTGCACAGCCATCTATTAATCTCTACTTCTGGGAATCCATAACTGTCCTCGGAATCTAATCATCGATTGCCATTTTTACAAGTAGATTACTGAGTCACTTTTAACTTCTTTATCATTATCCTTCCATTTTTTGTACTGTGTACATTGATTTAATGAATTAAAATAATATGCTCATACACAAAAAGCAGTTAAGGACAAGCTATTATGATCCTACATTCATAGAGGGGCTTTTCATCCAGAAGGATCCCAAAGTATTTAACAATCTAGAACTGGATTTTCAATAGAATTTTGGGGAGTTATGCACTCAACTCCCATTGACTTTTGGTTCCTCTGAAAAAATTCTAGCCTAGAGAAACAAGAGGCAGGTAATGGAAACAAGTCAAAGAAAAGATATTTGTCAACATGGTTTTTTGGAAGCCATCTATTCTCATGTACAGAGAACTGGAGAAAGTTGTATTCTTCTCATGGTGAACTTGAGATTTTGATCCAAGCATTTCAGGATTTGGAGCATGATGTCCAGAAAAAAGCATGTAATGTGCCTGCATATACAAATGCAAATATTTTTAAAATCTGTCATGTAAAGAAAATTACCTTGTTGCAGCAGAGGGGCTTGTGTGTGTTCTAATGAGCCCCATGGCTACATCATCTGGAGCTTAGTGCTCCTGGAGAGTCACCTTCGATGAACAGGTCTGGGATGAAGGTTCCAGACTAAAGATCATCCACTACAAGACCCTCAGGCAGTCCCAGAAATGACCATGAGAAACTTACCCAGATTAGGAATCCCAGGACCTACTCCCGGAGTCAGACCTGGGGGGGTGGTGGTAGATCAGTGTCTTGTAGTTGGACTACCCATGTCACCCCACTGGACTCAGCTCAAAAAGGTGATATGGACCCACTTCATGGACCCAGTACCTGTGAGGCAAAGGATATGGGCTGGCTATGACACCAGAATGGCAGCAAGAGGGATGGACCATGACAGACTGGGATTCCACGATGGAAACTAGCTCTAGGGATATAGAAGGACACTTCATTGGTGGAGAAGTGTTAGAGTTGATGAAAGAGGTGGAAAGATACTGGCTAGGTATGATTGGTCTCATGTTCATACATATCAGGGAATCTGGAAACAAACTTCTCAACTAATTTATTTCTACTCTGGAGTGGCCCCTCATGAAAGGCCCTGGGTCGGTATGGGGATATTCACACATCCCCAGCTTGGTGCTGCACAGATGGAATTTGTCCCAGTAAACATGAGGGTCATTATGACAAGACTCTGGACCTTAGAGAGGAAAACTCTGATTGCTATCTGTGCTTATGTGCCTAAGAGCAGTTCAGAGTGCTCAGCCTTTTTGGAAACAGTGGTACTGGTCCTTGATAAAGTGCCACCTACTGACTCTGTTGTTCTATATTGGGGACTGCAGTGTCCCACATGGGGAATGATGGAGATTCCTGGAGGGGAGGTACTGAGAAGAATGGCTTCCCTTATCTGGATCTGAAAGATGAGCAGATGTTGGACTTCTGGGCTTGTCATGAATTGTCTATAACAAACACCATGTTCAAACACCGTTAAAAATGTACCTTGGGCTGAAGATCAACGATTGACTTTATAATAATTTCTTTAGACCTAAGACCATATGTTCTAGACAGCCAGGTGAAAAGAGGAGCAGACCTGTCAACCTATGACTATTTAGTGGTGACTTGGATTCGATGCACAGGATGCCAGACAGTTAGATATGGGGGACCCAAATTAGCGGTGTGGATCACCTGGGAACATCTGGTGGTGGACCCTGTGAGGAAAGACTTCAATTCCTATTTCTGGAAGAACTTCTCCTGCAGTTTCTGGGAGAGGTTGTGAACATTGAGTCTGAGTGGACAAGTGGATGACTGAGAAGATCGAGATTGAGAAGACTATCAAGAGATGGAAGGAGACTGAGAAGATTTAGGCTGAGAAGATTGTTGAGAGACGGAAGGAACACTTTGAGAAAAGCCTCAAGACAGTGGACACACCCTTCTTTCAGTAGGCAGTGCCAGAACCCCCCACCCCCACCCCAGTGGGATTAGCTCTGTTTTTGTCAGTGTGGTGGTGAAGTGCTGTTGCAGCAGAAATGCAGCAGGAATGGATAACATTCACCTAGAGATGCTGAAATCACCATACAAAGTCTAGGTGTCATGGTTAACATGCTTCTTCAGTGTTGTATGGAAGGCGGGTGCAGTACCTCAAGACTGGCAAAATGGGTGGCAGTCCCAGTGTTTAAGAAAGGAGACCAGCAAATGTGTTCCAAATACAAGGAATCACACTTATCAGCTTTCCTGGCAAAGCTGATGCCAGCATGTTAGAAAGGAGGCTATGCCTGTTAGTTGAACCTTGGATTCAGGAGGAACAATGTGACTTCCATTCTCGATGTGGACCAATGGATCAACTCTGCTCTCTCACAGAGACTCCAGGGTTTGTGGGAATTTGCAATCCCGTTCTGGCTTTGTTTTGCAGACCTGGAGAAGGCTTGCAACCATGTTCATGTGATCTCCTGTGGGAAGTGCTGCAGAAATATGAGGTATAAGTGTCACTACTGTGTACTTTTGGTTCCTCTATTCCCAAAGTAAATACAGAGCATCTGTTTTCTTGGATTTAAGCCAATGTCATTCAAGGTGGGCACTGGGCTCTGCCAAAGATGTATCCTGTCTCCACTCTTGTTCATGACATTCCTGAACAGGATACCAGGGTGAAGCCATGTTTGGAGTGTATCCACTACAGGGACTTGGAGGTGGCTTCTCTGCTATTTGAAGATGATGATGTCTTTGTTTTTTCAGACTGTGATCTCCAATGTGCATTCAAATGCTTTGCAGCTGGGATGAGAATCAGCACTTCCAAATCAGATGTCATAGATCTTTACTGAAAAAAAGTGGAGTGTTCTCTCCAAGTGAAGGGGAAGCAGCTGCCCTTAGTGGAAGAGTTTAAGTACCTAGGAGTCTTGTTCATGAGCAGTGGTAAGCATAAGCATGAGATTGATCAATGGATTAATGCAGTGGCAGCAGTGATGTGGGTGCTGTGTCGATCCTCAGTTGTGGAGCAGGACCTAAGTTTTCAGATTAAACTCTTGTTGGTTTACAGGTCAACCTACAACCCCATACTCAGTATGCTCATGACTTTTTAGCAATGATCGAGAGGACAAGATTGTTGGGTACAGGCAGTGGAAATGAGGTTTCTCCACAGGGTAGCTGGACTGACTCTCAGAAACAGGGTGAAGGACTTGGTTCTTCAGGAGGGTCTCAAGAGTAGAGCCAATGACTACTCCTTCAGAATGAGAGGAGTCAGCTGAGGTGGTTTGGGAATCAGATAATGATGTCCTTAGTAGGCTTGCTTTGGAACATTACTGCACATGTTCTATTGGAAGGAGGCCCTGAGGCTGAGGCTGACCCAGGACAAGCTGGAAGAATTGTATCTTCTGAATGACCTGGGAATCCTTCAGGAGGAGCTGGAGCCTGTTGTGGAAGAAAGAGAGAGCTGGTCCTCCCTACTCTCCATGCTGTCTCCATGACTCTCCCCAGTAAAAGCAGTAAAAGAAAAGAAGAAATAAAAAGAAGAAATATTTTTTAAAATGGAAATTATTACACAGGTGATAGTAGCAGGGAGCCTCACTACCTGAACACACAGAATGGATTGACCCATTCAGCTATGCAAACAGTTGGAGCCAAAGTAAGAATGGGGAAATTATTTGCCAGTTAATTTTGTCTGCTGTAAATGATGTCTTCATGATCATACAGCTATTTAGCTTTGTCTAAAAAATAGCAACCTTCAACCTATGGCATAAGTAAACAAGGATGAAAATAAAACATCCATCAGAGTTGGCATAAAAGCAACAGAATATTCACTTCCTTCTCAGTCAAGAAATTTCCACTCATATAAAACTGGAACAAACAACAAGGTAGGCTGAGTTGGATGGGAAGAGAAGAAAGCAACAAACATGGCTAGTTGTGAGTAATTTCAAATCCTTTTCTCCCTGTAACAGCTACTGGAACCCAATGCAGTATCTTTGGAGACCACTAAATTACATTTATTATTATCTTCTATATGATTGTGTTCTCCATGAGGGACAGCTACCATAGCTCTTCTGGGAACTAAAAATATTGTGTGTGAGGGTAAATACCCCTGGGATTGTAAACAGCTACTGGGGTGGTTTGAATATGGTGGTTCAGGTTGGGTTCTCCAGAGGCTTGGAAACAAAGAAAGGGCTTTCTGATGTAAAAGAACGAGCATGGAGAGAGTGTATGAAAAAGGTGTACTATCTCTTTAAGGGAAAGGCTGGCGCCTACAGTCTGAGGATAATCAAGAAGTCCCTGCCCAACCTAGGGCTGTCATGGAAACAGAAACAAGAAGTGGAGTAGAAGATGAACTGCGCTCTCTAAGCAGATTTTAATAGTGTTTGTAAGGTACTTGGGTGTGTGCTTTATGTTTGGAAGCCCCACACCAGGCTCCTGATGAACTGTTTGCTACAGTGATTTCTCTTGTGAAACCTGATTAAAATGGGGACAGTGTGTTCTGAAACCTGGTAGTTAGTGTTTGTTGGCTTCTCCTTGCTCTGGGTAGTTAAAATAAATCAACTATTGTTCCATCTGGGGAAACTACTGGTAAGATGGGACATACCTGCAGTGCCACACCAGAGTGCATAGGAGGGCTTAGCAGCTGTTTACACCTTTGCATTCAGCTTGAACTGACTTTGTGGCTGTTCCCTTTGATTGCACTAAGGGACAGAACTGTGTGTGTGCTGGGGGAAGGCTACAACTGCACTAATGGACAGAACTTCCTAGGGGGAATGCTACAACTGTTGCTGAAGGGTTGGAAGCCTACCAGAACTCTGTGGTGGAACTGGGGCTGACTTCTGCTAAGTTTTTACTAAGCATATGGAAACTTGTTTTCTGTGTGTTGTTTTGGGTCCCTGGTAAAAAAAATAAAAAATCTTTGTCCTTGGAGAAAGCACAGCTCAACAGCTGGGCTGTAGGCAGCCCAGCTTGCTGAAGAGATCAGAAGCATACCAGGGGCTTGTGCAGCCTGAAAACACCCCCTGCAGAAGGAGTGGGGAAAATGTCCATACACATACCTAGAGACAATTCATGGTTGAAGACCTGATGGGTACCCCTCAAATGGGCACATATAATGCAATAAATAAATTTGCTAGTCTCTAAGTGCCACAGGACTCCTTGTTTATATAATATACAGTTACACTGAAACTGTGACATCCATCTTCTAGTAATACAATTCCATAATGAAATAGGTTGTTTAGGAAAACCGGGGGGAGGGGGGGCCTAAGGGCTGGGAGGCATTCTGGGTGAGACTACCACGCTTAAAGGAAGGAAATCTGGAAGTGGGCAACGTCGTGAACACTGGTATATAACACATTATGTCTCTAGAAGGGTCAAAGAGAAATAAATTCAAAGCCACACAGGCTCTTAAGGTCAGATGTCAACCATTCCATTACGGTACATTTTGAAATTAACATTGTCCCCCAGGGATCTTGGGCTGTGCCATATTTAGAAGACGAATGAAGTGGTAGAGTGATCTAGCTCCCAGTTTATGACATAGTGAAGCAAGCAGAAAGGGTTATGACTTAGCTAGTATCTGACAAGCTTTTTTGCATCTCTGCTTCCTAGTAGGACCGCAGTATTGTGTCCAGGATTGTATGATTTCAGCGTGGATCAAGAGAGACATACTGAAAACAACACTCTAGATGTTTTAGGCTTTTAGCCATTATATTTATCTCTTCTATTGAAGCAAGCAATCATATGCATTACCTGGTCACTTTAGGATGAAATATTCTTTAAACATCAAGAAAAATAGAAAAGTCAATAAGCACTTAGTGCTTCAATCAATACCTCCTCCTCAGATATAAGAGGGCAACAGTTAGAAATTAAAACCAAAGGGAACATCCCCCCCTCTTCTCCAGAGTAAGAGGGGGAGAAGACACATGGCAGCCAAGAATCTTCAGAACCTTACCCAAATCAGTGAAAATACACTTTTGTTCCATAATTTCAACTTTAACTTCACGGAATGAAAGAAGAAATTTTTTTTAGCAACTCTACGCCTCCTATTAACATGGTGAAAGAGCCTTGCTGTGGGGGTGGCAGTGAATATGTACTGACTAGCAGGCTTCTGTTGCAGCTCTGCCTCTAGTCTTTATAAATCTTAATTGCTTTATTTTTCCTCAGCTTTCCACATTATTTTTTAGAATGATTTCTGCCTCTAATATGCCTTAAGGCAAAGCTGAGCTGGTATAATATCCCACCCTTCTATTGCAAGGTGGTGTGAGTAAGGTAGAGGTAATCAAAGTGCAGGCCCTGGAGTTCAACACTATTCAAAAGACCAATTCAAGTAAATACAAATAACCTTTACATATTAGGCCTTACATGCAAGGACCAACATTCACTGTGTCTTTTCCCATAATTGTTCCAAATTCCTATGCCCTGCAAGCTGCAGATGTGTGTGCCCCAGTCAAAGCTATACTAAACAGGAAAATCATCACCATTCTTCATAAGCCTCAAGTTATCACTTCACTGATCTTGGCAAGCAAGGAGAAGCTTGTGTTCCACACTGCACAGCGCCCATTTAATATGCTATTTAGATTCCAACATGCTTCAGCCAGAAGGTACCACTCCCTATGGAAACCTACAGATTCTGCAGGCTGTGCTACCATACTGAAGACAAGGACAATGATGATCTATTCGACTCCATGTTATGTTTTATATTATATAAAAATATAAAAATATATATATGAAAATATATATAAAAATAATGTGTAACATTTGGCATTTGGGTGAGTTATCAACAGCTGGGCAAAGTTTGGGCATCCCTGATTGAGGTTTGGTTTCTCATCAGGACAATGGCTAGTGTCTCCTGTGTGAGTTGATGGTCAAGACTCTCCATAGGTTGTGCAGGATCCTATGCTAGCTGACACGTAGGGCTTCCTGGGCACCTCTTACCAGCCAATGCCTTTCTTGCACTTCTTAGCTCACATCAGACCACAGGAGAATTAAAAATGGATCCAGCTCCACAATTTAAAAAGCACAGGGTCCCCTGATGCAGGATTTGCAGGGTTTATAGAGAATAATCCATAGGGAGGGTGATTGTTACTCCAAGTTGGCATATGTACTGACTGTGTGTCAGGCCTCTCCCAGCTCGGCTAGTCACTCCTGGTGTCCCTGGCTAGAGACAGCTCTAAAAGATTTACTAAAAGTTTGACCTAGTAAAAAAGAAACTGGATGTGCTGCAAATGCATTGACAGAAATAATGACATGGAAACCCTTAGGTGCAAGGCCCTGAAATAGAAACTGCTGATGTAATAAGCATGTGGTTGCAGAATGTTACCATTATTAACATACAAATGGTCATGCTGTATCAGACCAATGGTCCATCTAGACCGGGGGTGTGTGTGTGTCCTCAAACACGTGGCCCATGGGCCGCATGTGGCCCCTGAAGCTACTTCCTCTGGCTCACAACACTATTGTTACCAATATTTGCAATACTGTTCTATGAAAAGGTTTCAGTGGTGCGGCCCTGGGTCTAATGTATTAGTTCTCATGCAGCCTAATACTACTCCTCATGTGGTTTGTGACCCCTGATCTAGCCCAATGGCCAGTTCTAGATGCTTCAGAGGGAACGAATGAATGGGGCAGTCATGGAGGGATCCCATGTCAGTCAACTGCAAATTCTGGCAGTCAGAGATTTAGTGGTACTGGAGTTATCTTGGCTAATAATCATACCCTCCATGACTCTATCTAACTCATCTTTGAACTCAGTTATATTCTTGATCTTCACAACATTCTCTGACAACAAATTGCACACATTGATTATTGCACTGAGTGAAGAAGTTCCTTAAATTAGTTTTAAATCTACTTCCTATTAATTTAATTGATTGACCCTGGGTTCATGTGTTATGTGAGGGGGTAAATAACAGTTCCCTATTCACTTTCTGCTAATTGTCTCTTTTCTAAGATGAACAGTCCCAATCTTTTTCACCTCTTCTCATACAGATGTTTTTTCATATCCCTTATCATTTTTGTTGCCCTTCTTTGTGCCTTTTCCAATCTAATAAATATATCTTTACTTAAGATGAGGTGACCAGAACTACAAACAGTACTCAAGGTGTAGGTGAATCATGGATTCATGAAGCCACTATGGTATTTTCTGTCTTACTATCTATTCCTCTCCTAATGGTTCCTAACATTCTGTTAGCTTTTTTAGACAGTCACTGCACGTTGAGTAGATGTCTTCAGACAACTATCCACAATGCCTCCATGATCTCTTTCTTGAGTGATAATGTCTAATTTAGAACCAATCATTTGGTATGTATAAGAGGGATTACTTTTTCCAGTGTGCCTTACTTCACATTTATCAAATCAGAATTTCATACGTCATTTCATTGCCCAGTCATCCAGTTTTGCTAAATCCCTTTGTAATTCTTCACCTTTGGACTTAACTGTCTGGAGTAATTTAATATCATCTGCAAACTTTTCATCTCATTGTTTACCAACCCACTTTTCCAGATTATTTATGAACATGCCGGACAGCAAAGGTTCCAAGAAATATTCTTGGAGTACCCCACTATTTACTTCTCTTCATTGTGAAAACTGACTTTGTTTCCTACCCTTTGTTTTAAATCCTTTTACGGATTAGTGCTTTATCTTTCATAAACATAATGTTAATAAAGTTTAAGAAAGCTAATGAAACAAATCCAAGGAAAGGTAAATATGTCTAGCCAGCTGGGTTTAAAGATAGTATGAACTGGGTGACTCTGCACCGGTTTTTGTAAATGGCTATCAGTCATTCTGAATTTCTGACCCTGATATTAGAATGAGCTTATCCCATTGACTAAGTGCAACCCTAAAAAACAAGTGATGAAAAGGGGAACGATTCTATGATAATGAGGAAACCATAAGACATATTTCATAGTATACTGGAGTATCATATTGTAATCCTTTGATCTATGTATTATAGGTGGAAGTTTTTCACTACATTTCTTAGTCATTTGTTTCCATATGAGAAACACCTCAAAGCTTCACAACAATCTCACAGGACCCATTTTGGTAGTAGTAAAAACATGCACAATTCCACTGAAGTCAGCGGATTCATTCCTGCATGTACTAGCAGTGAATTCAGCTTGTATTCTTTAATTTAACAGGTGTACAGTTAGTACTACAGAAAAACTCAGAAAGTTGCTTGGTTATAAATGAAACACAAGCAGTCAGCGGAGAGTTAGACTGACAACTTCTGGATTTTAGAGCATGAGAATGCGAAATGAGACTCACTGGAACAATCAACATAAAGATGTAGCCCGTTTTTCTCCAAGAACTTCTTGTTGTGTGTTCATGTGACAGTACAAAACAAGTGGCATTTTCTTCTGCTTTCTCATTTATTTATATGAAACAGTTGCATCCTAACTTTATGGGTTGTTGTATTAACCCGGTTAGAATTTTTCTGCAGTCATTACATGCTGAGACATGACTTTATGCATTACTGGAGGGAGGAGAAAAGTTTGTTTTTCGTGTCTGTCTACTTGCTTATGCACATGCTGCCATTTGTAACCACATGCTTCTGTTGCTACACTGAGTCATCTATCATTACTGTGTTGTAAGTGATCATGGTGACAGGAAGCAATCTTGATTTTTAGTGCAGCCTCCTTCAGGAAGGATCACTATTGTGGTCAATTATCTCATGAAATTGGCAACTCTGCCAGGTATGTGTGCTTCACTGAACAATCATGTTGTTATGGCAACTAGGGTTCTATAAATTTTCTGAAAATGGGCGTGATTCACTTGTGTTGAGTGCTACAAATGGAACATACTATTTTCCTTTTTAAAAATTTCATGTGTATTCACATGAAATCATTAATTAACAATAATGTAATTCCAATGTTCTGGCCATATTCACTTGCATAGTAACTGGTCTTCAGGGCAATCCTCCATTTGGTGCTGGTATCAGGTACAGAGGCCTGACACTGGAGGCCAACAGAAGGAATAAAAAATCCTCTTTGTGAATGGCACTTGGGCCACACTGGCCATTACTGCAGCTTCATGGCTTCAACAGTCTTTGATCAGTTGGTACACCCTTTTATGAAGTGATACGTGATGAGTACATTCATGTGCTTCAGGATTCATTGGCTCCTGCATTTACCTTCGTTGGGCCTCATCTGCACTCATGCACAGGCAATCCCCATACAGCTGAATTCTGTATCGTAAAGTTAGCAGGCTCCTAAAAGGTTGTCTTGTCTATGCAATTGGCTGTGGTGTGGAGAAGCAGGAAGCATGTGTTCCCTTGCCTTTGGGATTGGAAATAGGGTACAGAACCTTTCTCTTCTACACAGCTAATTAAAATCCTGGTGTCCTTTGTGAAATGAATTAATGGGCTTTATGTTTGTCCACAGCACAGAAGCACCGTCACCTACTAGCCTGTGGAGTATTTTTACCAGTACATCTTTCAGTACTATCTCTGTGGGTTAGCTGTACATTTATTCACTACATCACCCAGATCAGTTTATCCAAGAATGTATGTAAAACACATATAAGCCCGTTAGCACTGAGATGCTCTGCTTATTAACCAGCTCACAGAAAATAGCATGCTTTGTGTTAAAATCAGTTTTCAAAGTTTTTTTTAATATTATACTTATTATTCAAAGCTGAGAACTCAACTTAGTCTCAGAATAGAACAGGAAACAATGGACTAAATGCTAGTTTTTCTTTAAAGATAGTCTTTACTCTGAGCTGTATCAACTTCAAAAAGCAAAGTGAACAGTCTTGAGATTAAAGGGTCAGAGACAGGCAATTACCACTGGTTTTAAGATCAGAAGGCCTTCAGTATTTTTCATGTATTAAAATTACTTTTTTAGTGTAGTACTCAGGTAAAATGTATCTCGTACAAACTGGAATTTAAACACTACATACTGATTAATAGTCTGTTAAAAATAGAAAAAATAATGCCTTTGTTTACACAAAAATGTAATACTGTGGCATAAATTTAATAAACAGTCAGGGACAGTTTAAGCAAGCTTTAATGCTAAAGGTAGTTGGCTTGATTTATTCATATATAAATACAGTTAGATAAGTCTGCAAGGGTTCAGTCCTGCTTTTATTGAAATCAATAGCAACACCCCCCTGCCCATGAGTCATAGCAATTACCTTGATGGCTGCCCCTCTCGGGCCATCACTAAAGTATAGAGAATGTGTGAAGGGAACAGATGGCCCCTTCACCTTAACTAGATGGCCCCCTTGAACTTAGCGGGATGGCCATTACCACCCTGAGTGCCCATTGTTTTTGCAGGGCTTGGTGTAGGTGGGCTCTGCCTAACTGTAAGGTCCTGCAGGGTATGACTCATACCACCATTGTTTTCTGCACTCCCTGTAATGAGGGAAAGACGGGAAACACAGTTTAAAAGCTGAGGTTTTGGGGTGCTCAGGCAGGACGGTTTTCAACATCGCGCCTGGCCTGATCACCCAGACGCCGACCTCCTCCACTCACGAGTTTCCCCCAGAGCGTATCCACGAGTTACCCCTACAAGTACAACTGCCAGCCAATTATGAGTCTCCTTCTCCCACCTGTAATGCTGCTGCTGCTGCTGCTAATAGGCGTGGTAAGAGTCTGCCCTGCAACCTTTCTCTAAAGAATAAAGTTATTCTATTTCCTTACTGCTGCTTTGAAACTGCTCTCCCCAGCTTTACAGGCTTGTGTGTGTGTCTTTCTATTTATTTGCCGCTCCAGTTTGTGTTAGGAGCTCCTGTGTTTGTAATTGCCTGTCGCTACTTTGTTTCACTCACTGTATCCCTTTTCCTTCTGGGTTGTTTGAACTTCCTTTAAGAGTGTCATTGTGTTGCAACATTGTATAAGTTTAATTGGTAGCCTTAGTAGTATTAAGTTAGGTGATAGAATCATAGAATCATAGGGTTGGAAAGGACCTTATAGGTCATCTAGTCCAACCCCCTGCCAGAGGCAGGACCACTCCCACTTAAACCATCCCAGTCAGGGTTTTGTCCAGCCGGGTCTTAAACACCTCCAAAGATGGAGACTCCACCACCTCCCTCGGCAGCTCATTCCAAGACTTCACCACTCTCCTGGTAAAAAAGTTTTTTCTAATATCCAGCCTTGACCTCCCTAACCACAACTTGAGACCATTGCTCCTCGTTCTGTCCTCTGTTACTACCGAGAACAGTCGAGCTCCATCTTCCTTAGAGAATCTCTTCAAGTAGTTGAAGGTTGCTATCAAATCCCCCCTCAATCTTCTCTTCTGCAGACTAAATAAGGCTAATGCTTCCAGTCTTTCCTCATAGGGCTTGTGCTCTAGCCCTTTAATCATTTTGGTTGCCCTCCTCTGAACTCTCTCTAGCATGTCCCTGTCCTTTTCATAGTGGGGAGCCCAAAACTGAACACAGTATTCTAGATGTGGCCTCACCAGTGCAGAATAGAGGGGAAGGATCACATCCCTTGATCTGCTGGTAATACTTCTTTTGATGCAGCCCAGTATGCCATTGGCCTTTTTGGCAGCAAGAGCACACTGCTGACTCATATCCAGCTTCCCATCCACCATGACCCCCAGGTCCTTTTCTACACTACTGCTACTTAGCTGAATGTTTCCCAGCCTGTAGCAGTGCATAGGGTTTTTTTGTCCCAAATGCAGGATTTTACACTTATCCTTATTGAATCTCATAAGATTTCTATTGGCCCACTGTTCCAATTTATCTAGGTCTCCCTGAATCCTGTCCTTGCCCTCCAGCGTGTCTACTGGTCCCCCCAGCTTGGTGTCATCCGCAAACTTACTGAGAATGCAGTCTATTCCATCATCCAGATCATTGATGAAAATGTTAACAGAACCGGCCCCAGGACCGACCCCTGGGGCACACCACTTGTGACCGGTTGCCAGCTAGACATGGAACCATTGATTCCTACACGCTGAAACCGTTGATCTATCCAGTTCTCTATCCACCTTATAGTCCACCTATCCAAACCATAATTCCTTAATTTGCCAATGAGAATGCTGTGGGAAACTGTATCAAAAGCCTTGCTAAAATCAAGGTATAGCACATCAACGGTGCTTCCCGCATCCAGAAAACCAGTCATCTGCTCACAGAAGGAAATGAGATTGGTCAGGCATGATTTACCCTTGGTAAATCCATGCTGACTGTTCCTGATCACTTTATTTTCCTCTAAGTGTGTGAGGATGGATTCTTTGAGAATCTGCTCCATAATTTTTCCAGGGATTGAGGTGAGGCTGACTGGTCTGTAATTCCCCGGATCCTCCTTTTTCCCTTTCTTGAAAATAGGCACTACATTTGCTTTTTTCCAGTCCTCTGGCACCTCCCCCGTTCTCCATGAGTTTTGAAAGATAAGATTGTTTCCTTTAGTTTGTAGCCTTTAGAATTGTTTTGTTAAGTTGCTTTTGCCCTCCCCTCTGTAACTTCCCCAACTTAAATAAACTTTTTCTATTTAAACTCTCTTTGTCCCCTCTTTATTTTCTGTATTCCCCCCCTGTGCCCCAACTCTGCCCCAGGATTTCGCCGTTTTCCTCGGCTCCACTACTTCCGCCACTTGTCAGTACAAACTAAACATTCAGATAGACAATGGCTTTTAAAATTGCTCTATATACTATTTACTGAAATATAAGTACAATATTAATATTCTAATTGACTTACAATTGTATGGTAAAATGAGAAAGTAAGCAATTTTTCAGTAACAGTGTGCTCTGAAACTTTTTTGTATTATTATTATTTGTAAGCAAGTAATTTTTGAGTGAGCTGAAGGTGGATGAAATAGGTTCCAAAGGGGTAGCTGTGTTAATCTACTTCTGCAAAACAAACAAGGAGTCTGGTGGCACTTTTTAAAGACTAACACATTTATTTATTGCATAAGCTTTCATGGGAGAAAATCCCACTTCAGCCTGAAGATGGGGAACTTACAGAATGGGAGTGATATAAATGCAGGAGAGTATAAGTCAAAGGATCAGGTCACACTGTTAACAGCAAATCAAAGCAGTTGTTTAGATTTAGACAGTAGAGAACAGCATTGAAGAGGGAGATGGGGCAGGAGTGAGAGGGAAGCAAAACTGCCTGTTGTAATGGGGAGAAAAGAAGCATAGTCTCTATTCAGCCCTATGTTGACAGTGTCAAATCTATTTTAAAAGGGATAGCTGTGTTAGTCTAGTCCAGTGAAAAAACAACAAGGAGTTGTGTGGCACTTTAAGACTAACAGATTTATTTTTTGCATGAGCTTTCGTGGGAGAAGATCCCACTTCCTCAGATGCTTCGAAGATGGGTGAACTTACAGAAAGGAATGAAACTAAATGCAAGGGGGTGTAAAACATAGGATCAGGTCATAAAGTAACAGCAAATCAGAGCAGTTTACAGGCTCAAACCATGGGAAGCCTGAAGTCAAATTACCCTTTGTAATGGGAAAAGAATCCATAGTCTCGATATGAATTCCAATTCTGCAGTTTTTCTTTAAAGTTTTGATTTGTTATTCATTTGCCTGAGTATGGCTATTAGCAGACCATAAATGGAGTGATCAGGAAGACTGAAATGTTTCTCTACTGATTTTTGAATGTTATTTCTGATGTCAGATTTATATCCATTTAGTTTTTTGCAGAGAGACTGTCCTGTTTGTCCAGTGTATAAGGTTGGGACACATTTCTGACACAAGATGACAAATCACTTTGGTGGATGAGCAGATGAATAAGTCCTTGATGGAGTAGCTGGCTTGATTAGGTCCTGTGATGGTGTCTTTTGTTTTGTCTTGTGGGCCCAGCTGGCAACGTGGTTTGTTGCAGGGATACGTGCCTGCTTTAATGTTTCTGTTG
This sequence comes from Podocnemis expansa, assembly GCA_007922195.1. Classification (NCBI taxonomy): domain Eukaryota; kingdom Metazoa; phylum Chordata; order Testudines; family Podocnemididae; genus Podocnemis; species Podocnemis expansa. The sequence continues at coordinate 20,858,550 of ML682041.1, forward strand.
TTACATCTGTACTTGCTGGTGAGTATCTGTTTAAGGTTGGGGGCTGTCTGTAAGTGAGGAGAAGTCTGACACTTGAGGCCTGAGAGAGTGAGGGATCGTATTGGAGAATATGCTGTAGGTCCCATATGATGTACTGCAGACTAGAGGGTTGACATGGGGGTTCTGGTGATGACCAGTGGTGGTGGTGGTTTCTTTTTTGGGTTTATTAATATTCTTTGGGGATAACTGACATCACTGTTAACAATGTAGTCCTGAAATCCACCCTACCTTTTTTTGGTTCTGATCCTTCCCATTGCCCTTGTAATAACCCTTGGGGAGGAAGGAGTTAACACTCTGGTCAGTGAGTCCCAGGACAGCCAATAGGAACGAAGTGCAGGTTTTTGAATTGGAACAGCAGCCTTACCTGTACCTGTTTGGATGCAGCAGAGCTCCTGGAAGGATCAGGAGGAGGCCAGAGGGGCCTGAAGAAGAATCCAGCAACATCTTTACCAAAGATAAGTTAAATTTGTTACTGACCAGGTGTGGGTAGAACAGGGAATGTTTACTTAGACGCGGTCAGGGTACGTTCTTTGTTTTCGGCTTGTTTCTTGGATTTCTCTGTGCTGAGCACGTGTAACACCCCCCCCCCCACTACCCTGTAACTACCTAAGTTAATTCCCAGAGAAGCAACTCTCTGTGTTTATTATCTGTTCTTTTTGATTAAAGATTTTACCTTTTAAGTAAGTTCTGGTTCTGTGTCCTGGTAGGGCTAGAGGTTTGTGTGCACGTGCCTTAGACTGCACAGGCAGCTACTAGAGGGAACCCTGTTCCAGTTCCAGCTCATAGGCAGATGGGGTCCAGTCACTTTCCTGAGAGAGGAATAAACAGGATTGCAAGTACCTCACAGGGAGGAACTCCCAAGTGCGCCTTCCTGGGTCTCAAGAGGTTTTTTTGCATTTGGGTGGTGGCAGCGATGCCACTCCAAGGCCAGGAATTGGAGGCCTTGGAGACTTTTAAGAGCAGACTTTAAGGCCAGTGGCTTTTAAGGCCTGTTGCAGGCCCCTACCTTCTGCACTCAGAGTGCCAGAGTGGGGAAAAAGCCACGTGCCTGCTTTAATGTTTCTGTTGTTACATCTGTACTTGCTGGTGAGTATCTGTTTAAGGTTGGGGGCTGTCTGTAAGTGAGGAGAAGTCTGACACTTGAGGCCTGAGAGAGTGAGGGATTATATTGGAGAATATGCTGTTGGTCCTACATGATGTGCTGCAGACTAAAGGGTTGACATGGGGGTTCTGGTGATGACCAGTGGTGGTGGTGGTTTCTTTTTTGGGTTTATTAATATTCTTTAGGGATAACTGACATCACTGTTAACAATGTAGTCCTGAAATCCACCCTACCTTTTTTTGGTTCCGATCCGTTCCATTGCCCTGGTTATATCCTTTTTTACAACTCTAATGTATTCTTCTATACCATGCTAACCACCAGGAGGAACTTGAAGAATCTAATGCTCACTTTTCTCTTGGTTTTCATTTAGGAGTGACATATATGTATTTAATTCTATTAATCTTTCCTCAAAAGCAAAAAACCAAAACCAAAACCAAACAAAAAAACCCCCAACCCCTCAAATCATTCTTGTTGCTTTCCCCTTAATTCCTCCAGTTTGCCAATGCCTTCCCGGATTCAGCAGAAAAATAGTTGCTAGACTGTTGTCTCCTATCTCCAAGGCCTGACGCCTGAATAACAGTCAATGTGCCTCTTATCAGAGTCAAAATTCCCAGCTTTAAGGGAGCAATCTGCTTCTGACCAAGATAAATATATTTCAGTTTTTTAAATTACACTACATAGTCCTTTATGCTTTTATAGTATGACCTAATCCCATCAACTCCTTGTTTTTATTTCCTCCCATTCTGTAAATTTCCTGTCTTCAAAGCATCTGACAAGTTTAATTTTCTCCCATGAAAGCTCACGCAACAAATAAACTTGTTAGTCTTTAAGTGCCACAAGACTGACTCCTTGTTTGTTTTTTATGAGAATGTTCCACCTTAAAATGAGATGTATAATTCTTCTGTTTAATCCAATATTTACATTGCTACCAGTAAATTGATTTCATTGGTTTACTAGTGTTTACTATCCATGGTCTGTAATATCGCCTTTGAGATCTGAACATGCAAGTTTTTTTTGCTATGATTCTGGCTCTCTTCCATTTAGTGACGATGTTTGCTTTTTTGGGAACAGGCAATAACCTGAATTTGTAAAGCTTGAAATCTGCATTTCCCTTGCCACCTTTATTCCTTATTTAGGTACCAGCATCACTGATAATCTCAACACAACTTGAAAAGATTTGTGATACTGTCACAGAACAAGGGCAAACTATTAATTTGTGTTGAATGTACCCAGTCACTATTCTTTTTAATTTTTTGTTAGACTAGGTCTTTCTATGAAGAGATACAATTGTGAGATTTCAGGTTTAAAAAAAAAAATCACAAAACTGGAGTTTGAGCAGCTCCCTTCAATTGTCTGAGGCCAATCCAATCAATTGCTATCAAGCACCAAAAAAAAGTAATAAAATAAATATTTAGCACTGTAATACATGCTTCGTGTTTTTAATTCCTGAGCTTGTGAAATGCTGAGTTAATTGTGCTCAGCACCTCATCTGATCAGGCTCAGTGGAATTTGAGGCTACTAATTGTACATTATTTTGTACCTTTTAAATAAATTATCCTGAATAAGTACACATTGAAGCATTCAAGTGGGGAGGCATTTAATTTATCTTTTAGATGTAATTTAAAAATGAATTCCCTATCACACAGTCTAGATTTTTTCAAAATGCTATACACTAAGTAGGAGTTTACTTGGAATATCTGCAATATTTTCCCTCAGGTAGTTTCTCACAGTGGGTACTTTTACCATCAGACAGAAGTCTATTGAAAATGAATGTTCAAAATAAGAGTGCAACTAGCTGCTACAAAAATGAGGTACGTGTTACATTTTATACCACCACAGACGTAGAAATTAAATATTTCCAGACTACCAGCACTTCAAATGTTACAGACATGAAAAGGATTGTTTTCTCATGAGTCCCTTTCAGACATGTAAACTGGTGAATTCTAGGCTTTTTCTAGAAGAGGAAAACATTCATGTCAAACCCCCAAACTGATTATTCTTGACTGGTTTAATTTCTCCAACTAAAAACTAGGTCCAGGTTCATGAATCTGGGCTAAGCTTGCTTTAAGTTTCCAAAGTGGAATACCAGGAGTGTGAATCCAATCTACATTTAAAAATAAAGTGGGCATGCAGGCAAGGAAGCCATAGAGATTAATAGATTTGAATATTGAAAGGGACCATTATGATCTAGTGCAGGCATGGCCAAACTGCGGCTCAGGATCCACTTGTGGCTCTTGCATGAAAAAGTGTGGCTCATGGAAGAATGTCAGCAAATCAATTTAGTAGGTAAAAGTATATAGCTATATGACTCGGTGCGGCTCTTGAAGGTTTAATAATCAACTTGTGTGGCTCTTAAGTTCCATAAGTTTGGCCACCCCTGATCTAGTGTGACCTGCACAACATGTGCCATATGACTTCCCTGAATTAATTCTTGTTTCGGGTCCAATGGTGGTAGCTGAGCTAGAGAATATCTTGATTTTAAAATTTCCAGTGATGGAGAATTTACCACAGCCCTTGGTAAATTGTTTCAGTGGTTAATTAGTCTTATGATTAAAAAAATGTGCCTTATTCCAGTTTACATCCTTTGTTCCCAGATATGATCTTACACTTGGCCTACTGAAATGTGTTGTTTACTTGTGTACAGCTTATTAAATGGTTGATACTGCTCAGCCTCAGTGACCAATCTTCTTAAAAACTTGCCACTTCCCCGAGTCATTGGCCTTTACAAACTTTTTCATTTTCATCTGCATCATGTAAAATAGTGTAGGGTCCAGAACCAATCCCTGTGGGATCCCAGTAGAAATGCACCTGGTTGATGAGGATTTCTCCTTTACAATTATATTTTGAAACCTATCAGTTAGCTGATTTTTAATTAGTTTTAACATGAGTGATGATGTATACCAACAATGCAATGGAAAGAAAAGTGTTTAAGAGCTACTCTAGGGTCAATCAACCCCACCTGTTCACACACTGAAAACATTTCTGGGCTGAGGGAGGAGCTTCAAAAGAGAATAGACAAGCTGTTTTTGAAGATGGCTAGTACAGATCAACAGATCCTGGCTTGCTTAGTTCCTTGGAGGGAGCATGGTGGGAAGTCCAGCTGCTTGGGATCTCTAAATATTTGTGAGTCCATCAGACTGGATGAGAAAGGGGACTCCTAGCTCTCCATCTGATCGATATACCATATATAACAGGTGTGGCCAAACTGTGGTTTGGGAGCCGCATGTGGCTCTTGCATGAAAAAGTGTGGCTCGTGAAAGAACATCAGCAAATCAATTTAGTAGGTAAAAGTATATGGCTATATGCCTCAGTGTGGCTCTTGTAGGTTTAATAATCAACTTGTGTGGCTCTTGAGTTCCATAATTTTGGCTACCCCAGTATATAATGTGTGTTTCTATATGTATGTATATGATATATAAAATATGTATGTAATTGTTTAACGTCTTTATTTTGTCCAGGGAAAGAAGACAACTGGTCAAAAGTACTGCAGGGAAGCAGCAGGATAACACTTTTGGTGCAAATATCAGCTGGATTTTATGGGGCCTTGAACTGGAACCTAGTATAGGGCATGAGCCCAAAGGGGGTGCAGAGGACTGTAAGTCTGTCTGGACACAGGAGAAGTCAGTTGGGGGTGGGGTAAGATCCCTGAAACCAGAGAAGAAGGGACATTTAGACATAGACTGGGTAGGGATCTGGAGACCACCTGATTGATTCTACGACCATCCGTTGGATTTTCTGAGTGTAATGAGTCCCTAAGTGCCCCATTTTAGAGGGTGTGCGCATGCTGCACAAGTGACTAGTGGCAGACCCATCAGGGTGTCATGTTGAGTTTGTATTGTTTTAGTTTCTTAAGCAAAATGTGCAGTACCAAGTCAAATGCCTTACAGAAGTTTCCATTAAATGAAACAGTAGTGTTCACCTCTAGATTTTGCCTTGGGACAAGAAGTGACAAATAAGGGCTTGTCTACACATTCTTTTACTGACATAGTCATGTGTAAGCAGTACTGTTCCCTTATTGTGGATGCGTTTAAGATGGTGTACAAGTGCTTGTGGTGGTATAGATTGTTTCAGTCTCAGCCGAGGCATAGGCTATGCTAGTATGACTTTCAGTAAAACATCATACACGTGCCCAAGCTAAAATGGTTATACACCTGAGACTTGTCAATTTTGAATTAAAAGGCAAACTTAAGGAAAACAAAAGTCTTGGGATTCAATGACCAATGTACGGGCCAAATCCAAGTCCTGCATGTTAAACTTGGCATGAAGGATGCAGGAATGGGAAGAATGAAATCCTAGTCTCCATGTGCTAACTGTAAATGATATTCAAGCAATACAAGCAAATTGGTTGTGGTCACTGAGCCAGGGCATTAGAGGCAGTGAGTATTAGCAGATGCAGCTTGCTGCTTCCACTGTACCTTACCTCATGAGTCTATATGTCAGGTAATCTGTGCTGATTACTAACAAAACTCCCATCCTGCCAACTTGCCCACTCCCACTCTGTGTTTCAGGACTGATAGTCACCCTAGAGGATTACTACATGCAGAAAAACTCAATTCCTATTAAATTCCTATTTATTAAAGAGTCAAGAAGACAATTTGTATACTTTGTGGTGTTTGGCCCCTCAGAATAAACAGGGTAGCATTTTTTGAAGACTAACAAATGTATTTTTGTCATGAGCTTTTGTGGGTGAAGTCCCACTTCATCAGATTGGGGAAAACTACATTGGAAAATTGTCAGGTTTTTTCCCCCAACTTAATTTTTCTCCACTTTGGCATCTGATGAAATAGGGCTTTTCCCATGAAAGCTTCAAGTGACAAATAAATTTTTAGTGTTTAGAAGTGCCACAATACTGCTTGTTTGTTTTGCTGAACTAGACTAACAGCTCCTCCTTTGGAACTTGGCCCATCAGGTAGCAGTAATATAGCTTGTCTGATTTTGAGGGCCTTGCAAACCCATAGGAGGTAAGAGGATCTACGCTTTATACAATCTTGCTGTCGATTTCCCCAGTCAGTTACAATTCTGGTTTGACAATGCAGTTGGATGATACAGAGAGGATTTTCATAGCCAAACAAAATGCAATTCGCCCATTTCCCCAGGGCAAGTCATTTTGTTTTGACAGAGCAAAATACCAGTAACTCTTACCCTCAGAAGAGTGGGTGAATAGATTTTTGTGTTTAGATTGGGATACTTTTTTGAGGGGAGAAAAACAACAGAAAAGGATCCACTTTTAAGATAAATACAAAGATCTGGTTTTCATGCAAATATATCTTAAATTTGGTTCTAAACAAAATGTCATTAGTCATCTTCCCCTTAGTGAGGAAATAAGAACACAAAGTTATAATAAAGTAACAGATAGTATCTACTTGCATAACTTTTTTCCTAAATTGTCATGGACATTATAAAGTAGAATAAGTAAAGCCTTGTAGCAATCCTACATAGTACGTATTATTCCCGCTTGTTGAGAGGTAAATGAAGGCACCGAGAGATTAGGCGATTTGCCCAAGTTCACAAAGTGAGTCAAGTGACACAGTCAAGAATCTAACCCAGGCTTCCTAATAACCAGCCTACTCTATTAGACCATACTTTCTTTTAAAGAGTCAAGAAGACAAAAGGAAGAAAATGCTTATTGCTAGCTTCCTCCTATTAGAAAAATTAGACTCTTCAAGTTGTGTATTAAGATTGAAGCATAATTATTTAAGTGTTTCATAGAAGAGCCAGAGATGGGTCCTGGATACTACACAAAATCCTGAAGAGAACAGAAAGACACACATACTGACACCACTCCAAAGAGCTTGCAATCAAAATATAACACAAGTCACAAAAAGAAAGGGTGTTAAATAGCAATAAGGAGACACAAAGAGGAAGGGCTTAGGTTACAGTAATCTGATTTGTTTGTTTTTTAAAATATATGGGCCAAATCTGCTCTCAGCTATAAATGAGGACTCAGTTTTTCTGGTTTTGTTTTTTTTTACTGTCCAGTCCTTATCTTCCTCAGGTTAAGTGGATGCCATCTAGAAAAACTAACTATAGACGTGTCCACATCGGAGCAAAAATACATATTTGTTGCAAGACAATCGCAGAAAATCATAGCTCCTCGTATACAATAAATTCAGTTATGTATCACTATAGATCAAATTTACACAAAAACATCAGAAAAAATATGACATTCTGGACTGATCTTTGTTTTAGAATAGATCTATTGGAGGTGTGTGTTCTATAAAATTCATACTTTCTTTCAATAAATGACAAAAAGAAATCTTAAAATAAAAAGTTCCCTTTGTTTTTCTGCCTTTCTTCCCAATCTCTGATATTGCATTGTACACTTGTAGATATTTTAGGAAGTGTGCAGACTGTATTTGTCATTAATATATTCTGTATCAATTATCTACTTGCACACAGTTCCTGTGTGGGTGAATTTCAGATTCAAAAGATTCCTCAGTAAAGTATATTCTGTCCTTGTTGCCCTTTTAAAATTCACTTTAATTGTTCTATATAAAAAGTGGCAGGCACGCTCTCATACAAAATGAAGTCTATGAGAAAACTGCTGCAGTCTTCTCCCTGCAGGCTAGTCCATTACCCTTTTCTGTACTATATTAATCATTTTTTTCACCTTTTATCCAAGAAGCCCAAATGACTTTACAAAAGATGACTAAATATTGTTGCCTTCATTTTATGTATGTGGTAAAAAAGGCTGGGATTATCAAAGCCATTTAAGCGAGTTAGGTGCCTAAATCCCATTGAAAGTCAACGGGAGTTCACTGCCTAACTCTCTCAGGCCCCTTTGAAAATTCCACAGAAATTAAGTGAATCACCCATAGTTATGCATGCAATCTGTACTGTGCCTCTTCATTCCTTATCCCCTATGTTTTTTCTTCTAAATCACAATGGTAATTCATTTAGGGACAGACTTAGCAGGCATCCACAAAGAGCAGCACTGATGCCAATGGACTACTAAACATGAGAGTTGAAGAACTGGTCCCTTAACCATATGTACATACTATGGTATTTATTGCATCATCTTTTTGCTTGTTTTTCACCTAGAAGACTAATTATCACATAAATAATGGAAACAACTATGCGTTCGCACTACAGTAGTATTTACTTAGGATTTCAGAAGTGACTTTGCAGCAAAGAATACAATGACCATCCTAAATAGGGAGAGTCTGCAATCTGCACTGGCGAAGTTGCTGTACCACCTTGAAGCCTAGTCCTTCATTTCTCACACTGCAAAACACCCATAGAAGTTCTTGTGGGAATTTTTTGTAGACATGGAAAGTACGATTGCACCTTGCGATTTTCATTACATTGGCACCTGCTTCATTATATATGATTTACCCAGACTTGCACTGCTCTCTCCTGGTGACTTACTGCCTCAATAAAAAGGTACAATTGAAATAAACCACAGTACTCCACACACTTTTTAAAAAAGAAAAAAGAAAACAAAATGAACATGCCTTTCATAGTCATTAACTAAATCAGCCTAAATCTATGCTTATTTTATGCTGATCTTCAGATGTGATTATTCATATTTACTGAGGGCTGGCCTACACAACTGCTTAAGTCGATCTAACTTGCATCAGTCAGGAGTGTGAAAAAACCACCCTACTCAGTGACACAAGTGCTGTCCACACTGGATCTATGTTAGTGGGAGACACATTCCCACCAACACAGCCTCTGCTCTAACGGAGGTGGAGTGTTTGTGCTGATAGAAGAGCGCTCTCCAACTCGAATAGGATGCCTTTACTAGAGGTGCTACAGCAATGCAACTCCATATGTGTATCACTGTTCCCTCTAAGGCGTGCGGCAGCGCGGCCGCACACTTGAAAAAATCCTGCCGCACAGGATTTTCCTGCCCCCACGCATGGGGCAGTTCAGGGTGGCAGCGTGGCCAAGGTTGGGGCCAGGCAGTGCTGGGCTGGGCCAGCCCTGCAGCTGGGGAACAGCCAGGAGCTGGAGGCAGCAGGCCCCGGGTCCTGCAGCAAGGCCAGGAATCAGCTGTGGGCTCTTGGGCTGGGCTGAGGCTCGCGCCTGGACACCACACTCGGGCGCTTCTCCCTTTGGCCGGAGGAAGGGAGGGTCTGCAGGCTTGGGTCAGCCCTGCCACTCCTGCTCCCCTCCCCTCCCTGGAGCTTGTAGAGGCTCCGCCCTTTCCAGCTGGGGCCTGGCTGTTCGCATGGCCAGCCCCAGCCTCCAGCCCGGGCTACTCCTTGCCAGCCAGCACCGTGGCCTCCTGCCCCCCCCAGCTCTTTGGCCAGTGAAGAGGGCTGGGGGGGGGATTAGGTTGGTCAGGCAGCTGGCACAGAAAGCGTGGGGGCAGGGAAGGTATGTGGGGAGGGGGGAGAAGGGGTCAGGATGGTGGGCTGGGGAGGGCTTGGGGGGGCTGAAAGAGGTGGCATGAAAATGGGGAGGTGGGGAGTGGGATTTATGAGGGCTGGAATGGGGGCAGGAAGCTTAGGGAGTCAGAATTGGGGCAATTCTTCAGCTTTCTAAACGAGAAGTATGGCAGAGGGTAAGTGCCATTCATACCCTGAAATCTGAAAATCCTCAAGTGGGAAACAGGGAGTGTATGGTGCCAAAATATCCCTTCTATAACTAGATAAAGCTGTGGAGGTGAAAAATATAAAAATCAGTTGTATGTTTCCTGAAAGCTAGTGTGGATGTTACTTAAATGGAGTGACTGAACAGTGAGAGTGTTTGAGCATGCTAACCCTGTGCCTTCAAAGAACCTGGAACATGTTTTCTCCAGAATCCTGTAAATTACAACAATTCATTACAAAACAAACAAGGAGTCTTGTGGTACTTAAAGACTAACAATATATTGATTGCATGAGCTTTCATGGGAGAAAACCCCATTTCATCAGATGCTTTGAAGAACAATTCATAGAAATCCTAGAGATGTAATGGAGATATCAGATAAGTACTTGTTTTAAATATAGTAACAGCCAAAAGACTGGTAATCAAAGGCAGCCATGAGATTATTCTCTTCATTATGCACCCTAATCTGTCCATCAGAAGAAACCATAATGCATTAAAGTGATGCGGTATTTTGGTAGAGATTTTCTCTTAAGTTGAAATGTAGCCCCAAAATGATGGGGCAGGTAAAGATACAAGGGACTGAAAATCGGCTTTTAAGAAATACTGTAGCCTTATTTTAAAGCAGCTAGAAGCCCATTGTTTTGATTTCAGCTGTGTTTAGCACCCTTCTTGTAGCAGCATTTTCCTGAAAAGAGATGTCTGGAATCTTTTTGATTTTTAAAATTTCAATAGAATTTACCCCTCTGGGACCATCAAGACATCTTAAATGCTAACAGATTTATTTTTCGCATGAGCTTTCGTGGGAGAAAATCCTACTTCGTCAGATGCTTCGAAGATGGGGGAACTCATCTTCGAAGCATCTGACGAAGTGGGATTTTCCCCCATGAAAGCTCATGCGAAAAATAAATCTGTTAGTCTTAAAGTGCCACATGACTCCTTGTTTTTTTGCTGGACTAGACTAACACGGCTATCCCTTTGGAAATCTTAAATGCTGCCAATTTCCAAAGGGGTAGCCATGTTAGTCTATTCCAGGAAAACAAAACAAAACAAGGAGTCTCCCACGAAAGCTCATGCGAAAAATAAATCTCTTAGTCTTTAAGTGCCATGCAACTCCTTGTGTATCTTAAATGCTGTCAGTGATAATTAGCTGGCTTCCGTGTGAACTGTAACTCTGCATGTAGAACACAGGAGATGAGGGTATTAGGCAGAATTGTGACACCTAGGATCCGGATTGAATACAACTTTGGTCTTGGGTTGTTTCAAAGCAATGGATTAGTTTCTTTTGATTGTATAGCAATTTGGGTAAATTTTAAACAAATTGGGTGATTTTATTAATAAAAAACAAATATAAATTATTTAAAGTAATTTTTCATTGGTCTAGATTTTTCAATAATTTTTGTTGCACAAGTTTGCACACAAATTTTATTCAGAAAAAGTTTTGCACACAGGTTGAAAATTTTGCACACAAGCTGCCAAACCTTAGAGGGAACATCAGTGCTTCTAGTGTAGACCCACCCTAAGGGGAACCTTACTCAAGTTTGCATGGAGGAAAAGACCCTAGAACTTCTAGTTGAAAGACTGGGAAGTTAAAAGATTAGGAAGAGAATGATTTTGAGGTCATATGTGAATACTGAAAGCCTGTCAAAATGTACTATATTGAATCTTGACATTAATTCTTTGCTTCTCAGGTCAGAATGGTTTGAAGTGCTGTCGATATGGCTTGCTCAGTTCTAGGTGGAAAAGAGGATGGAGTGCATTGTATCACTCCAATGGCAGTCTGCACTTGATAATTTGCATATAAAAGAATGCAATGGAGGAGTGAATTCTTTATTTGCTTGCAAAACACTGCTATAGCTTGACCCACTTCAAGAGAAAATCCTCCTTGGAAAATGGAAAAATAGCCTCTAATCCATGGTACAGGAACCAGAAAAGGGGGGGCAGAGAGGAGATAAGCTTAACTTCTGTTGACCCTGGCCAACTCCAGCATCTTTGCTGTCTTCAGAACTGGGTCATAAGGTTGGAGGGAGATTACATAATAGGGGAACCCCCAAAATCATCGGCTATGTCTACATGGCACTTTTATTTCGAAATAACACTCGTTATTTTGAAATAAAAGAAATTAGGTCTACACGACGTTTTCTTATTTCGAAAGGATGGATCCCATCCTTTCGAAATAAGAATAGTCATTTAGAAAAAGTAAAACCTGCCCCCCCCCCCCAAACAGCCATTATTTCAGAAAGGATATTTTGAAATAAAGCTGTTTAGACCTGTTCTTTCAAAACAACACTGTGTAGACCTGTTGTTTCGAAACAGCTCTTTCGAAACAACAGGTCCAAACAGCTTTATTTCGAAATATCCCTTCCGAAATAACAGCCGTTTGGATTGCAGGCTTTCCCTTAATTCGAATTAACATTTTGTTAATTTGAATTAACTTATTTCGAAATAACAATGCATGTGTAGACATAGCCATCATGTACAGTTCAAATAATTATTTTTAAAAACTCAAATCACTTCATATTTATATATTAGATTAGATCTCAAGTAATGGTATGTGCTAGAAATAAGGGTTCAAGCTTTTGTAGGTAGCACTCTGAGCTGTCCCACTTAAGACTTAAGGACTGATTTTGCAACTTTCAGTTACACTGTATAGCAGTGGTTGTCAAACTTAGGTTTGGGACCCAGGACTGGGGTGCAGACCCTCAAGCACCGGGTCGTGGCATCCCTTGCTGCCACTACCAAAAGACTGGAGCGCATTGCTCAAAGATGTAACTGGTGGGTTGTGGGCATTAAATGAGTTTTTTCAACGGGGTCCTGAAGAAAAAAGTTTGAAAACCATTGCTGTATAGTACTCATTTTATGCACAAAGTTGCTGGAGAAGTTACTGGGTAGATGCTATTTAACTTGACTAAGGGCTGCAGAATTGGTCCTGTAATGATCAGCTGCTGTGAAGGGCCCAAGTGCCCTACCAATGCCTGTTCCTTATCCAGTTATGAAGTTGGACATTCTTACATATCTTTGAGCTTGGATTTGTTCACATCTAAGTTGTGACTATGCGCTGTGAGGCATTTATGTACCACAGCTGCAGCATGTGCCCTGCCTTTGGTGGGGGAGGAGGGTGGATTGTGTAGTTCTGTGCTTTGCATTTTAAAATGGGAATGAGCAAAGGGTGGGCTGGTGTTAAGCAGGAAATAAGTCACTAGCATTTGTTTGTATATTTGGCCCACATCACAGATTGATGCAGATGTAACCCTTCACCGTCTCTGTCTTCCTCCTTTGTCTAGAGGGGGTGGATGTTTTGCTTCATGGTTGATTTTTGTTATCCTTGGGGTCGGTCCTGGGGCCGGTTCTGTTCAACATTTTCATCAATGATCTGGATGATGAAATAGACTGCATTCTCAGTAAGTTTGCGGATGACACCCAGCTGGGGGGAACAGTAGACACGTTGGAGGGCAAGGACAGGATTCATGGAGATCTAGACAAATTGGAACAGTGGGCCCATAGAAATCTTATGAGGTTCAATAAGGACAAGTGTAAAATCCTGCACGTGGGACGGAAAAACCCCATGCACCGCTACAGGCTGGGAAACATTCAGCTAAGCAGCAGTAGTGTAGAAAAGGACCTGGGGGTCATGGTGGATGGGAAGCTAGATATGAGTCAGCAGTGTGCTCTTGCTGCCAAAAAGGCCAATGGCATACTGGGCTGCATCAAAAGAAGTATTACCAGCAGATCAAGGGATGTGATCCTTCCCCTCTATTCTGCACTGGTGAGGCCACATCTAGAATACTGTGTTCAGTTTTGGGCTCCCCACTATGAAAAGGACAGGGACATGCTAGAGAGAGTTCAGAGGAGGGCAGCCAAAATGATTAAAGGGCTGGAGCACAAGCCCTATGAGGAAAGACTGAAAGCATTAGGCTTATTTAGTCTGCAGAAGAGAAGATTGAGGGGGGATTTGATAGCAACCTTCAACTACTTGAAGAGATTCTCTAAGGAAGATGGAGCTCGACTGTTCTCGGTAATAACAGAGGACAGAACGAGGAGCAATGGTCTCAAGTTGTGTTTAGGGAGGTCGAGGCTGGATATTAGAAAAAACTTTTTTACTAGGAGAGTGGTGAAGCCTTGGAATAAGCTGCCGAGGGAGGTGGTGAAATCTCCATCTTTGGAGGTGTTTAAGGCCCGGTTGGACAAAACCATGACTGGGATGGTTTAGTGGGAGTGGTCCTGCCTCTGGCAGGGGGTTGGACTAGATGACCTATGAGGTCCCTTCCAACCCTATGATTCTATGATTCTGGTGCAGTCTAAGCTGCATCTCAAGTCAAAGCATGTATCTACAGTGGACAGATTGAGAATTGTATTGTACAGCCGAGATCTTAGTCTGGTGAACTACTTGTACAACTCATAACTTTCTGAAGAATGAAAGTTGCACTGAAAGATTAGGATACACTGGCTTAGAGTAACACATCACAGGATTTCCAGATCAAGCTACATTACACAAACAACACAAGAGGGCTTGATACCCATCTGAACAACAACTATAATAAGTGCATCCACACTTTCATTTTGTTTTTCTAATGCATTTTTCTTCTGACCGTCCATCAACATTTAAAATTTTCATATTTTAAAACCACTACAGTTACTAATGCTTCATGGGGGGGGGGGGACAGCAACTTGTAAGAACCCCAGCAGATTTTACTGCTTTTTTTATTTGACCTCACTTAACTAGTTTCCTCTGTTGAAATATCATAGTCTATGTTGGGAGTTATGTCAGGAAGCACAATATGTACAGTGTGGGTTGAGTGAGGGTACTTAAGCTGTCAAGGGGAATCAATTATAGGACTTCTTGAAATGCGTGTTGGTTAAAAAAAATGAAATAGCTTTACATGTGCAAGTGTAATGAAAGCTTTTTAAGTTTAAATACAAAAAATGTTCTGTAATTACAGTCAACGTTTGGCACTAAATACTATAAATTGCCCAGGCATAGTGATTTTTATACATCTGAGGAATTGCAATCCTCTTTTTTTTGGTGTGGAAAAAAAATGTGAAAATAAAGCAAAACATTCCATTCTGCAAACCTTGCATCCTCTGCATAGAATTCATGCAAATGTGGTCCCTTATGAGAGACAGAAATATAGGTTAAGAAAAAAGATTTGTTACCAGTTACTAGTGTTCTCCTAATGTATTGCTTTTCCTGATCCACACTGGGTGCCATGTGACCACACGAGCTATTATAAGCTAATTACTTTTAGAGGGGTATGGCTGATTTTTGGCACTGAGAGGGAATAAATTAAGAAAAACTCAATGTTGGCCTGATTACTGGAGTGTTTTCAATATGACTAAAGTGGTTAACTCTATAGGAGTTTGCCTGAAAAAAATCAAGAAGGAAAAAGAATGGGCTAAAATAAGCCAGATCTCAGCAAACACTTGAGTTTGTTAAAGATTCTGAAGAGTCTGTCTTGAAGTCCTACAGCACTGTTTTCACTAGAATGTCAAAGACTGGGGGGAAAAAGAATTATAATAAGATTTAAAGTTTCATGTGTTCTTGCTCTCTTGGCAGTTGTTGTTTGGGGATCCAGATTACTTCAGACAGCCCCAGTGCAGTATTATGACTAATTTAGGCCTGCCTAGGTTACCATCAGCAGATGGTAAGCCTTTAGGTAAAACAGATGTATTTAGGTTGTTTTAAAATACTGTTTCTTATGCTTTGTTCCAAGTGTTAAAATAAATTATACTTTTTTGTTTTTAAGAAGGCTTCTGGTCATTATATGCCACTCGTCATAGACTCCTGGTGCTGGAACTTGGTTGGAGGTGCAGGATATGCTCAGTGAATGTTGAGAACATAGTCTAAGAGTGGGAGAACTGTGAAATTCCACACAGAGATAGGTTCAACTGATTGCCATATTTGGGGTCGGGAAGGAATTTTCCCCCAGGGCAGATTGGCTTGGGCGCTGGGGTTTTTTGCCTTCCTCTGTAGCATTGGGCATGGCTCACTTGCTGGTTGATTCTCTGTATTAAAGTCTTTAAATCATGATTTGAGGGCTTTAATAGCTCAGTTATGGGTTTGAGGTTCATTGTAGGAGTGGGTGGGTGAGGTTTTGTGGCCTGCAGCGTGCGGGAGGTCAGACTAGATGATCATATTGGTCCCTTCTGACCTTAGAGTCTATGAGTCTAAAGGTACTAAAACCTGAGGTGAGAATACTTTGATTACATTTACATGGAGATTAAAAAACATGTGGCTGGCCTGAGTCAGTTGACTTGGGCTTGTGTTCTGGGACTAAACAATGGTTGTGTACACAACCATGCTCAGGCTGGAGTGAAGCTCTGAGGCCCTGCAACTGTGAGGGTCCAAAAACTCAGGCCCCAGTGTCATGGGTCTTTTATCCCTGTGCAGACCTACTGTCAGAGATGAGAAGAGACAGAGGGCCAGTTAGCTCTAACTATGAAAGGCGCATGCACCTGTCCCTCAAATCCAGTATTCTAAATCCAAGAATATAAATGCCTTGCCTGCCTTAATACTCTCTGCACTGGTGTGTGCGTGCGTGTGTTTTTTAAATGACAGCTAGTGTTATGTTTCAGAAAGTGGTTAGATAATAGTAAAGTTTACATAATTGATAGAGATTTTAACCATTAATAATGGTCATATTAAAATGCAATCTGATGTGAACAAAACTGCAAATTGTTAGATAATTTGTTTAATGTTTAGCAAATGTAGGTAATATTGTATTCCTGGCCAAGCTTGTGAAACCCAAGAGAACATCCACCCTCATCTGGTATGCCACTCTTGCTAAAATCAAGGAAGAGATAATTTCAGATATGTGTCTGTGAGCTTCTACAATAGAGAATCAGACCCTTCATCAAGTATATAGGCCAAGCTATATTCCCAGCTAGTAACTTTTGAATGGCAGAGCAGATCAATTCCAAATTTCAGGAAATGTTCTATGCATCAAAGGGCAGAACTGTATTCATTTGGGGAAAATCAGGAGGAGGAAACTGGGAAAACCAGAGAAATAAGGATGGGGGAAATGGGTAAGTACACAGAGCCCCTGGCAAAGAGTACAAGGGTAGGCTTCGGTGTCCCAGAACTAAAAGGGATGGGAGAGTAGTGTAGGAGAAAGTAAAAAGTTAAGTAAGATAAGTAGAAGCGCCTAGGTATTGGCTCGAAGCCTAACGAAACAATCCAGGAAAGCAGGCCTGAATGGCATGCACATAGGGCATGGGACCATGATAATCTCATCAAAACTGGCACAAGCTAAATATGAGAATGTACTAAGACAAAGATGAGAATGTACTTGAATAAAGACTTGGAGAAAGGTGGTGCTAGTCTGGTCTCATGCCAAAGAGATAAGGAGGTATGCTGGGTCAAAGTGATCTGTACAAAGGACAGGTCTGGCCAAGTCATGACACCTTGATAGATGGTGATGCCCAGGGACCTAGCAAATTAAGGGGTGGCATCAAAGGAGGGATGTACAAGTCAATTCAGATAAGGTATAAAAATAGGAGCCCCAGAGCCCAAACTCTGTGCAGCCAAGAGGGTGACAGCCAGTCCTGCTGTCAGTTGAGCTGTTCCACTGCATTGAGAGCCCCAATGCTGCCAACAAATCTGTCAATATGGATTGTTTGCCATAGTGCTACATTGCAATAAAGCCTAGCCTGGCACCTTCGTTTCTACAAAGATCCGTGGTCATGTTGGTTTCCTCGATCGTGAGTGTTGTCTCAGTTTACTCACGCACACATTCACACACACAGCCAAACTGATATCAGCGCTGGACACAGAACAACACTGCTAAGAACACATCTTGCCTGACGTGTCTGACTGCACTCTGCCCAGCATACCACAAGTAGCACATAGGGAGAATTGAGGGATGCAAGGAGTCTCACTGTGTACAAAGATCTTGGCTTAAAGAAGCAATGAAATATACAGCCCTCTGATCATTATATAATAGTTGACGATCCAATTCCAAGACTAGAGAAGTATCAGGGCTCTTAGTAAAAGAAGCAAGGAGTCCTGTGCCACTTAAAGACTAACAGATTTATTTATTGTGTGAGCTTTCATGGGAGAAAATCCAACTTCGTCAGACACTTTGAAGGTGGGAGAACGTACAGAATGGGATGAAAATAAATGCAAGGGAGTGTAAGACATGGAATCGGGTCATATAGTAATAGCAAATCACAGCAGCTGTTAAGATTCAAACACTTAGTCTTTAAGTGCCACAGGACTCCTTACTGCCTTTGCTGAACTAGACTAACATTGGTGCCCCTTTGAACTAGGGATCTTAATGTCTCCCCCAATTTCCAGTGTTCTCAAAATGCAAAATGTCAATTTCAAAAGGGATAGCTGTGTTAGTCTAGTCCAGTAAAAAAACAACAAGGAGTTGTGTGGCACTTTAAGACTAACAGATTTATTTTTTGCATGAGCTTTCATGGGAGAAGATTCCACTTCCTCAGATGCTTGAAGATGGGTGAACTTACAGAAAGGAATGAAACTAAATGCAAGGGGGTGTAACCTGATCCTATGTTTTACACCCCCTTGCATTTAGTTTCATTCCTTTCTGTAAGTTCACCCATCTTCGAAGCATCTGAGGAAGTGAGATCTTCTCCCACGAAAGCTCATGCAAAAAATAAATCTGTTAGTCTTAAAGTGCCACACAACTCCTTGTTGTTTTCAAAATGCAAAAGCCATCAAGGAAAGGGCTAAATATAATTCCTTGGGAGACCAAGAGTAGCGCTCCATGACCACAGGGAAGGGTTGTTGCAGAGACACAGAGTGCTTTCTCCACCCCAGAAAAGGAATATGCTGCTTCTAGAGCCCTTCTACTTTAAGTAGCCTGGGAAGAATTTGGTGCTGTGGTGAGAGAAATGGAGGTTAATTTTATTTTAGTTCTGATTCTTGCTCTTCTTTTTTACAATTTCAGGCTGTAGAAATGCCCCAAAATTCAAAGAACAAAGGACAGCAAGCAATTTGGTTAAATTAACCCATCTTTTCTGCTGAAGTTAATTCACTTAATTTGCCATTGTTTTCTTGATCAAATTAGCATTAAAAATGTATTAGAAAACAAGATTTGAAAGCAAGTAATAGCTCTTGCACAATAATGAATATTTCTTGGCCTAATCCACCAAAGCAAACAGGACATAACTGGTAATTCAGAAAGATTTAAATAAAGTCATATGTAGGATGTCACCGCTGATATTTCCAAGACAGGAATGAACACACCCACTCAAAAAAAAATTAAATATATACAGTACTAAAATCGTGATTCTGAATTAAAAAGGAAGGTAATCACATCTAAACTTGTATAGTCGCCTTTGCAACACTCCTTGTACATAATCTGTCACGCTGTTCATGAAGCTTTTTTTACCTTCACTGTGAACAAAGCACTAGCATCTTTCATTTGTTGTTTTCATGCTTGCAATCACATACATGAGGTTACAGTGTACAGATTATTATGTTTATTGGAATTTTTGTATTAAGTTCTCTAAAGAAGTTCCAGTTTCTTTCTTTTAAAGTTGTCAGTCTGTCATGTTAAGAAGCCAGCCATTACTTTACTTTTGTACTTGTCATAAACACCTGCAAATAAAACAGATTATTATATACAGGATCTTAGAAAAATGATTTGCCAGTGCCAGGCTACATAAGCCTATTTGTTTTTAATTATCTCTTTTAGGACTTATTTTACATAAGAACCACGCTCCTTCTGGCTTGCAGTCTTTCCATTGCTAACTCGTAGGTGTTTTTGTTTCATATGACAGAACTCAGGCCTATTCACTACATTTTATCTATGCCCATCAGCAGAAACCAGCTTAAAACTCATTACAAATTCCAGTAACTTTTACATGGTAAAACAAAAAAAGGAGTATTGTGGTACTTCTGAAGAGTAACAAATTTATTTTTTGCATTTTTACATGGTAGAAAGCCAGAGAAATGACTGGGACATGAATACTTGACAAAAATGAGCTATTCTCAGCTTTTGATCTGCAACTCTGAATTCCATGTCTTCAGATCTTAAATACTCATTTGTAGATGTGTGATGATCAATTTTAAAAGACAAGGAATAAATTACAGTATGCAATTGTGCTTGTGCTCACCAGCAACTTTTTAAACAGACCTATCTTTTTAAAAAGGCATCTAAATCTGAAGGGGAGATGAAAGTATTTCCTAATCCATTAGAAATGGGATGGTTTCAGAGATGATGCTTCAGCTCAAATACAAAAATATTACCATATTGTTTTGGCCAAACTTAGTCCCAAAATAACAACTTTGCTATATAATGTAGCTTAGACAAAGCAACAACATCACACAATTTACATCTAATTCCAGAAACATTTAACCAACACAAAGAGTCTCATCACTGTAGCAACATCTCTGTAAGCTCTAACAGCATACAGCTAACTCCCAAATTAATTCACGTCACTACACCTTTCTGGAGGTCAGCCAAAGTGAGAGACATGCATCTGTCTTTCTACCACTCATCAATATTAGAAGAAGAGATGCATTATTTGGCATACACACCTGGCTAATTTCCAAGACAGATCAATCAGGGAAGGGCACTTCACTTGTATTAAGACATTTGGGGGATTTTCTTTGAGCATATCCTTTGATGTTAATTAAGTGGATGGGACAAAGTTAAACTCCTTTGTTAGAAGCAGGACACAACCAATAAAAAGTATCAAAATTTACAAGCTCCCTTGTGGAATCAAAATTAGCTTCTGTGGTTTTAAAGTTCAGAAGCATCTCTCAGAAGCAAGCCACCAAGGAGGCCAATTATTGTTAAATTGAATTCTAACCAATTGTTTTCTCTGTAGCATTTTTGTTTAATGCAAGGAAAGGATCTGCATGGAAAACAAAACACCCATTAGCTTGCAGACTGCATTCGTTCTAGGAAAACAAAAGTGCCAGTTAGAATTAAAACTCTACCAATCAATTTTAATTGTGATGGCATTTAACATCTGGCTATTTCGGTTTACAAAGTACTGCCTGGTAAATTCCTTCTGTTTAAATACTCAAAAAAGAACTTTACAATTGGTGTCTTCACTTAAAACTTGCACAAAAAAAATTGGATTTAGCCATCTATTAAACCATTAATATAAGCTAAGTGTTGGAATAACTGTACTTTTAAAAGCTTTGCACACTTTTATAGATAAAAGTAAAGTACAATTACTTTTATCTAAGTAGTGCAAGTTCATGCTTAGCTTTGCCTTTCAATAGGCTGTTTTAAAAGTCCCCTCCTCTCCATGCATGTTTTCTCTGCCAAGAAGTACTTTCTTTACACTTTCCCTTTTATAAATAAAGCTGTTTGTCTTAAAAGACACTGATATGTTGTCAATTTTCCTTTAATAAGCCTTCTATCATTTGTTATTTGGCAACATATGATTCTCATTGTGTCATGACACATCTAGTATTCATCTATTACACTGGATGTTAATGTGAACAAATCAATAGTCATATCTCTTCATAATAATGAAGCTTAATGTATCACTTTTGCGAAGTCAATAATATTTCTCTCATAGGATAAAACTAGCTAAAGGATGGAATATGTAAAATGTAGTTTTGCTTGTAGCTGGTCTTCATTCCAGCTATAAATAAGATATGAGCCAGTAAAAGTGGACTAGTAGTTAAGTGTAAATATTAGGAAAATTTTACAAAAGTATTTTTACATGTGAATGGTTATGGGATTATCTGCACCTCTACCCCTTTCTTGTCTCTGAGTGTACTCAGTTCAGGAGTCTGACACAGATAAGAAAATGAGTCCAGGAAGGAACCATGTGTTTCTTAGATTGGGACCCAGGTACACTACCTTCTGTGTACTTAACGTGCAGATCAAATGGATTTTGGGCACATGCCAGTCCTCTCTTTAGAAACCTGTGACCAGTGATATTGACCAGCAACCTTTTAAAATCAAAGTATTGCTATTTAGTAGTTAGAACAAAGCTTCAAAGAAGACAAGACTTAGAGGAAAAAACCAAGCAGCCTACACACTTTTAAAAGCCAATTTTATGCTTCACTACAAGCTATGTTAGGTAGCCTTTCTTCTTAAATCATGAGACTGGAACCAAACCAATTAACATTCTCTTATCCAGCTCATATCTTGCTGATCTGTATGTCTCTGTGTCACTCATCCTGTTCAAACTGGCCTGGGTGGTCCCCACAAGACCAGACTAGGGCC
The DNA here is from genome assembly GCA_007922195.1 of Podocnemis expansa. Taxonomy (NCBI): domain Eukaryota; kingdom Metazoa; phylum Chordata; order Testudines; family Podocnemididae; genus Podocnemis; species Podocnemis expansa. The sequence continues at coordinate 20,880,381 of ML682041.1, forward strand.
CTAAAGGGCTGACCTACACTACAGTCTTGTTGACAAAACAGTTTAGGTGTACACAGTAAAAGCTCCTCCCACAGATGCTATGCCTTGCTATCCCTTGCTATGCTGATGTAATAATAAAACCATCTCAAGAAAAGGCTTAGAGCCTATCTTGTTGATGCAGTCACTGCAGACATTGCATTCCTTACACTGGCTGTTGGCTGTCTTTTTTGTCCATTTCAGGGGTTCCTTGAGCCCTCAAATTGACAAGAAAGCTGCTTCCCAGGAGAGCTGTTATTCACTGTTTTGTTGTAGACAAAACTGTAGTAGAGATCAGCCCTTAATGGCTCTAGCCTGTTTTTTGTGATGAGCCCCAGGCAGCTTCTTCCACCCACTCCTCACCGTGAATTGTTGAGTTTTAAGGGAAATTATAATCCAATAAGGAGGACAGCATACTCAGAGCTGTATAAGAAGTCTTTACTGAAAGAGAACAGAGAGAGAGAGGACCTGCAGACAGGTTTTCCTAGCACCTAAACGACTCTCCCATTTATCACTATGACAACCCCAATGACCCTAGGTAGTCCAAAACACCACATATTCCTCCCCCTCTAATGAACACCCCCCCCAAGAATAATGCCCTCCCTCCCCCCCCGAAAGAATAAGAACTAAACTAGGAGATGAGGGGAGACTGCCCCATCTCCGGCAAACCCCCGGGGAATTATTCTGCCCCATGAAGAGTGGGTCACCACTAGCTAAAGATCCAGCCGATTAGGAGGCCTTCTGTCGCGAGGTAGATTATGGCAAACTTCTGGTGTGCCCACCCCACAAGGTGGTATTGGTGGTGGTGAGATCACAGGTACCAGGGAAGTAGCCGGAACTGGAGAGGACGTTGTGTCCGGTTGGTCCAGGAAGGCTGAAGGCGTTGAAGGGGTGGCTGGAGCAGGAGAGACAGAAATAGCAGTTTCATGCTCTGATGTTGTATCATCAGTAAGGGTGAAGTCAGATATGTCTGCTGGAGATGCATCTACTGGGTGGATATGACGGAGAAGCAGCTGATATACATGCCGTCGCCAAACTAGGCCATTCGCTGTCTGGACAGAGTAGGAACAGGTCCTGTCTGGGCAATGACCGTTGCTGGGACCCATTTAGCTCCTGAAGCATAGTTTCGAGCAAGAACTGGCTGTCCAATGCTGAAGGTGCGGCCCTTTGCGCTTGGTGAATGTCTGCTGACCTGGTCCTGCTGTTGGCATTGAACCACTTGCCGTGTGTCTCGTGGTTTCAACAAATCAAAGCAAGAGTGCAACTGCCGTCCCATCATAAGAAAAGCTGAAGATGCCTTAGTTGTAGCCTGTGGAGTGTTTCTGTAGGACAACAAGAAGTTGTCCAGATGCTTATGAAGAGGTGAACGTCCCTTTGCAGATTTTAGAGCTTGCTTCATAGTCTGTACAAACCTTGCAGCAAGTCCACTGGTGGAAGGATGACACGGTGCTGACCTGATGTGATGTATTCCATTGGCCTTCATAAAAGTTTCAAAGTCCTGAGAAACGAATTGTGGTCCATTGTCACTCACCAGCTGTTCTGGAAGACCGTAACAACTAAAAAAGCCACGCAGGGTCTGAATAGTGGCTTCCGTAGTAGTGGACTGCATTACAGAGACTTCTGGCCATTTTGAATGGGCTTCCACAGCAATTAAAAACATATATCCTTCAAATGGGCCAGTAAAATCAACATGGATACATTGCCATGGCCTTTCGGGCCAATCCCATGGGTGAAGAGGTGCCAACTGAGGTGCGTTCCGGACGCTCTGGCATGAGGTACAAGCTCTAGCCATTTCTTCAATGGCCCTGTCTAAGCCCGGCCACCAGAAATAGCTCTGTGCAATTTCTTTCATGCGCACCATGCCGCAGAGACTTGAATGGAGCTGTTCCAACAAACTCGGTCTTAATGAAGGTGGGATAATGACACGCATACCCCACAACAAACACCCGGATTGGGTCGATAACTCTGTCCTCCTAGACACATAGGGGCGGAGGTCAGGAGAGACCTGAGAGTCAGGTAAGAACGTTCCATGCATCACGAAATCCATAACTCATGAGAGTACTGGGTCAACCCATGTTGCTTTCTTCACTTGAGTAGCTGTGACAGGTCTGTTTTCCACCTGTTCAAAGTAAAAGATTCCTTCCTGGCCCAGATCCTGACAGTGTGCTGGTAAGGGTAGCCTTGAATGGCCATCAGCATTGCAATGCAAAGAGGATTGCCTGTACTTGATTTCATGTGTATCCAGAAAGTATCAATGCCCATCGTTGCATCCGACTGGCAGCCAAATGTGGGATGCCTGTGTGTGGCCCCAAAATTGATGTCAGGGGTCAATGGTCAGTGAGAAGTGTGCACTTCTTTCCCCACAGGTACTGGTGAAATTTCCGAACGCCAAAAACAATGCCCAGTGCTTCGCGTTCAATTTGGGCATAGTTAGTTTCTGCCTTGGTCAAGGAGCGTGAAGCAAAAGCAATAGGCCTCTCTTCACCAGAAGGCATAATATGTGACAATACAGCCCCAGCTCCATAAGGGGAAGCATCACAAGCCAACTGTAGGGGCAAGGATGGGTCAAAATGTGTCAGAGCCTTAGAGTTTACCAGTGAGCGTTTAGCTTCATTAAATGCAACATCACAGGCTTCAGTCCAGTTCCAGGCCTTTTCTGGCCCCAGAAGCTCATGTAGGGGTTTCAGGAGCGTCACTAATTGTGGAATAAACTTGCCATAATAGTTTAATAAGCCTAAAAAAGAGCGAAGTTGGCTTACGTTCTGAGGTAGCGGAGCATCCACAATAGCCTTAACCTTGGCTGGAGACTTATGGAGACTATCAGCATCAATTATATGTCCTAAATGTTGAACTGAGGGCTGGAAAAACTTACATTTGTCTCTGTGAACACATAGACCATACTCTTCCAGTCTTTGCAGAGTAGCTTCCAAGTTCGTAAGGTGTTCCTCCTCATTTTTGCCCATGACCAGGGTGTCATCCAGATAGCACTGTACTCCTGATAAACCACTCAAAATCTGATCCATTGCCCTTTGGAACAAAGCTGGGGCTGAAGTAATGCCGAAAGGTAAACGACAGTATCTGTACAAACCCTTATGTGTTACAATTGTCAACAATTCTTGAGATTCTTCTTCAACATGCATCTGTAAGTATGCTTGACTCAAATCAATCTTGCTAAATTTTTGTCCTCCAGCCAAACCTGCAAAGATGTCCTCATGCGGGGAAGAGGATATTGTTCTGCACATAACACTGGGTTGACAGTGACCTTGAAATCTACACAAATCCGAATGGAGCCATCCTTCTTCACTATTGGGACAATGGGTGTCGCCCACTGGCTGTGAGTAACTGGCACCAAGACTCCCTCTTTGACTAACTGCTCCACGTTTTCTTCCACCTTGGGTCTGATGGCAAACGGCACCATCCTGGCCTTCAAACATTTTGGTTGGCAATCAGGCTTTATATTTAATTTCACAGTGATTCCCTTCATACTGCCTAAGTCTTCACCGAAAACAGCAGCATGTTTCGTTAGTACCGCTGCTAGATTCATTTCTTCTTTAGTCAATTGATGCACTTGTGACCAATCGAGTTGGATTTTCCTGATCCAAGATCTTCCCATTAGGGCTGGGTAACTCCCCTTTACCACAAACAGTGGTAGCTTTGTGGTCTGTCCATTGAGTTCTACTTTCACATCAATAGTACCCAACAGGGGAACAGTCTCTCCAGTATATGTCTTCAAAACGACTACTGTCGGCTTAAGTGGCAGATGTCTAAAGTCCTTCTCATACACAATGTTAGAAACTAATGAAACTGCTGCGCCAGTGTCCAGTTCCATGCGTATAGGTTTGCCTTCCAACACAGATGTTACCCAGAATTTACATGGGCCAGCTGTTTTAGACAAAACATGGAGGGAGTCTTCATCTTCCAATTGGGTGTCACTATGATCACCTGTATTCTGCTCTACTGCGTGCAGAATTTCCCTCTTAGTCTGCCAAACCAATGGCCCATTTTTCTCAGGTCTGCCTCTTCTGTTTGGCTCACCCTTCCTTTGTTTGCAGGCATGTTCAATGTGCCCTCTCTTACCACATTGTCGACACAGTAGTTCCTTAAACTGGCACTCAGATGCAAGGTGGTCCCGCTTACCACACTGGTAACATTCTTGTCTCCCCGGTGCCCTGGGGGCAGGTTGTAGGGATACTTTACGTTCACTGACCCCGATCTGTTGCATGTCTTGGGTGACGTGTTCCATGGAGACTGCAATTTCCACAGCCTTCTGCAAGGTGAGTTGACCTTCAGTCAATAGGTGTTTTTGTGTTGATTCACTGTGCAGGCCACACACCAGCCTGTCACGCAGCATTTCCTCTAACATGTTCTTGAAGTCACAGTGAGCTGCTACAAATTGTACAACTGATTCACCTTCTTCTTGGTTCCTTTGGTAGAACCTATACCTCTCTGCAATTACTAGTGGCTTTGGGGAAAAATGTGCTCCCAGAACTTCCACTAGGTCCCTGTAAGGTTTCTGCTCTGGCTTCTCCAGATAAAGCAAATCACATAGCAAATTATAAGTCTTAACTCCAATGACCGTTAGAAAAACTGGTACCTTCTTCTCATCAGTTATGTCGTTTGCTATTACAAAATTTTGAAATCGGGCTGTATATGTCTGCCAGGAATCTGCCGAATGATCATATGCTTCAAAGGTTGTAGTAAGCAAAGCCATGATGCCCTCTTGTGGTTATTGTTTGTCTCTTCTCTTAACAGCAGGCAGATCAGCTTTCAGAATAGCCAGCCAGCCTTATCTCTTCCTTGTGCTTAACAACAGGCAGATCAGCTTTCAGAATAGCCAGCTAGCCCTTAGGCAAACAGATCAGCTTTCACAGCTACAACCCAACCCCCATGCAAGCAGTAAAATAAAGTTTTGCTTCTTACATTGTATTCTGGTTTTCCAAAGTTGCCAGGATTTTTGAGGATAGCCACTCCATCACATATCCCATCCTCTGTCGCCAGATGTTGAGTTTTAAGGGAAATTATAATCCAGGAAGGAGGACAGCATACTCAGAGCTGTATAAGAAGTCTTTATTGAAAGAGAACTGAGAGAGAGAGACGACCTGCAGACAGGTTTTCCTCCCACCTAAACGACTCTCCCATTTATCACTATGACAACCCCAATGACCCTAGGTAGTCCAAAACACCACATGAATCAGTGGAGCCTTGTCAATTTCATGGCTCAGCCCCTGAAATACTGCCCAGATCCCAGCGAGGAGTGGGCAGGGGCTGAGAAGTAGGGGCAGCTGGATCCTACTCCCCAGGGATGAGAAGCCCCAGGTGCCTTCCCCTGAGTTGGAATGGTAAGCGGGTGAGAGATGTGGGACTCTGTTCCTCACACTGCCTTTCCCTACGCCCCTTGACCCCCCAGACTTCTGGGGCTGACTTCTAGGAATGGCACAGTGAGTTCATATTTGCTGTGATCTGCTCCCAGAAGGGCGGACTGATGGTGGTGAAATTGCCACCGTGAGCGTAGACAGCCTTAGTAGTGTTAGAAAGAAGGCCTAATGCTATTCTCTTAGCAAATGTCTCTTAACAACCCTTAAGTGTACCATGTTTGGTGACTATTAAAAGGGCCTCTCCCCTCTGTTTCTGTTGGTAGGCAGGCACTGCTATCTAGACAAACATTTAGGCTAAAATACCAACCTCCACTTATGTAACATACAAACCATGCTAGTGACAGATAAAGCATTAAAATCATCAGAGTAATGCGTATTTGTCAGTATATGTAAGACATTTATTGTGATGAAGTGACACTCCATTGTGGGCTAGAGATGAATAAAGGCCCAGTTAGTCATATTCAGTTCAGCTGTGTGGTAATTATTTTCCAGCCAGAGAAGATGGAACTAAAGAAGGATCAGGTGACCACTGAGATACCAAGGCCTCATAAATGGGATAAGAGCTTATTTTGGGGGAAGGAGGCAGCCATAGAGAGCAGGTCTGTAGGAAAGGCTCAGCGACTGAAGCTGAATGGAGGAAAGGACTCCTGTGAAACCCCAGAAGCTGGGATGAGACGAGGGGCCCAGAATCTGAATTGATTCTTTGGGACTTTGGACTTTGTTTTGATATTTTGTTTCCCTGGAAAGGGTTGGTAACGTTTCAGTGGTATGGCAGACTCTTACATAAAGGTGGATGGCTTGCAGGGGGTGCTAGGTAAGAACACTTGCAACCAAAAGCTATGATAATTAGGGGTGTTATGGCAGTGAGTAAAACTATTTACATTTCTACCCAAAAAGGTAAAATAGTAAGTGGCCAAAATGAATCCTTCGGCAGTAAATTTAAGGTTGGCAATCCATCACTGATGTATCTTAGTCTACAGCTTGTATGATATTTCTAGATCATCTGCTACTGGCCAGAAGACTGTGTCCCTTCCTAGCAGGCATGTTTCCAGCAGTAGCAATACATACATTTGCAACATCCTGGCTTTGTTACTGCAACTCTTCTCTAAGAATGAAAGCCTATATGCAGAAAGCATGCTAACAAAACTCAGAAGGTCATTTACCTAACTATGCTCACCTCTTTGTATTCCTCAGTTGTGCACTCTGCTTTATGGACTGGCTTTGTTGAACGAAACGTCCAAATCAAAGTCTCTGTTCTAACATTCCAAGTCTACAATGTACCTGAGTCAACTCACCTAAGAAATCTCCTTCCCTTTATGATAGCCCCTTAGACAGTTATCCTAAATCCAAATATGGATTTATTTCAAATGAGAACATCCACATGTGGATTTAATGTGCTGCTACTAATATGTATGATCTTTAACATGTTAGTTAATTCATTGTAACAGTCCATATACACAATCCCTGAAACAAGTGAAATTGCTGACCCTCAGGAAGAAGCTTGTGAACATAGCGGTCAGAATTTTCCTGGCAACTATAACAACAGAACTCACTCCTAGAACGGATAAGAAAGACCACAGACCTTTACAGTATTCAGAAACAAATGAAAAACCTATTTCTTCTCAATAGTTCTTACCACACTTAATCAAAGTCAGTGTCATAGAATCATAGGGTTGGAAGGTACCTCATAGGTCATCTAGTCCAAACCCCTGCCAGAGGCAGGACCACTCCCATTAAACCATCCCAGTCATGGTTTTGTCCAGCCAGGCCTGTGTCATTTAACAAAATTCAACTACCCTTTATGTGATGACATTCGTGTTATGGTGATATGGGCATAAGTATCTAGGTAGCTTTCACTACCACTCCTCATGCTACATCTGTTCTTTAGAAATAGAGGGCATCAGTCTTTGATCTATATACAGTACAAATTTCCCATGTGTTTTTCCTCTTCCCTTAAAACCTTCATGTAAGACCTTAGATACAGGGCACTATGGACCAGGGAGCATTCTTCTGTGTGTGTGTCTGAAAAGAGCCTACCATATTCTCAGAGCCAATATAAACAAATATAAATAATCCTCCTCCTGGGATTCTGATCTAGCACTGCTTAAATTCACACACATAAAGAATTGTTAGTGATTCACGCACATTACCTTTTTTCATATGGACAGACTGTTGCTTTGGTATGGTCAAGAGTTCACTGCACAAGACCTCAGCATAAGCAGAAATTCAACAACTGTGGAGCTGTATCTTTGGGGAGCCTGAAAACAGAAGACAGATAGATATGAGTGCTTAAATGTTAGCTTCTCAGGGATAGGGATAGAATATAGGAAATACTATCTGCGCCTATGGTGCTCTGCCAGTAAAAATATGGATGGGATTTCAGAATCTAATAGGGAAGGTTGTAATGATTTCTTTTTAAATGTTTTCAATAAATTTTACTTGTGCAAATATGAACAAAGGACAAGAAGTAAGCTGTAGAGGGCTTTCATCACAAATCAGATTACAGTACAGTACTGAGCACCTTTATAAGGGCTCTTGATAGAGTAAACCCCTTTTTAAAAAAAGATGCTTAAAAGCCATTCAGTAGTCTCCAAATGTACGGCAATTTGCATTTTACGTATACGCAGTGATTTTCACTACAGTTTGGCATTAAAAAAACCACTAATTTATATTTACTTAGTGCTCTACATCCTAAATGATGCTACGGTGCATCACAACAATAGGCATACAGAATATTTGGAAGGCAGCCACCTTTGCACACCACCTAACAGGATAAGGAAGTAAAATTTTGGCCGAGGAACTCAAGGAAGACTAAGAAAAGGCAAGAGTTCTATGGCACTTAAAGACTAACAGATTTATTTATTGCAGGAGACTGTTAGTCTTATAACAAGAAGGGCTGAACAGATTACAATAAATCCAGTATGGGGTGAGGTATCAAATCAGTGAAACTGTACATCAGGACTCGCTGCAGAAGAAAAACTAAGATGTATTTATTCTGTTTAAGTGTTTGATGGACCTCTAAATCAATTAATAGTAGGAAATGAGTATTTTGTACTGTATATTCACAGTTAAAATGTGTAAGCATTCCCCAGTCTGGCCTTTAAGAAGGAAAGGAATCAATCAACCCTGCTTGCCCTTGAAACATATAATTTATAAAATTGTAGACATGTATCAACCCTTCAGTTCTGAGAACTTAACAGTGATATCGGTCCATAAAAACATAACATAAATAAAGCACACATGATCTGAAACTTTTTTACCTATTATCATCTTGGGTCCCTCTTGACAAATAACTAAACTAGCTCAGCAATTTGGGAAAACTAAATACACTTGCTCTAGATGCTCTTAAACAGGAAGAATTACCCTATGTGCAAGCATCCTAAGACCATGTTCAACATAAATCTTAATTAGGGAAAGGGAATATAATCATAAACTTGGAAAATACATCAACAGAATATATAAATGCAAGTAAAGTTCTTCTCTTTTCAGTAAGTTTATCAACAGTGTATCTAATTCCTTCCCACCTTCTGGTAAGATTTTCCCAGGGGTAACAGTCCCTTGGCTGAACAATCTCAGTCATCCACTAAACCACACTCCGTCTGGATCAACATAAAGAGTAAATCCTAGTCTTCTCCAGTTCGAGGAAGCTGCATTGTCTGATCTAGCCTGGAGGCTCACCAGTGGTTCTAGTCTGTCTGTGGCTTGATTTTATTTTTAGAGTGGAGTAGGAGGTGGTGCAGAGGTCTTTCATAAGATGGGAGGAGCAGATTTGGTAAGACCATGCCTTTAAGTACATCACGCAACAACCCAGTTTTATATATAGCCAGGTCTGTGACTCCTGCTTTAAAGACTAGGGGTATGTCTACACTGAAGGCTTAAGTCGACTTAAGCAATTTCCCAGCCAAATTTGGAGTTCATTAAGTTGACTTAAGCACTTGCTTAAGTCAACTTAATAACTCTCACCCTTGAAGTCGACTTTATTAAGTTGACTTAACTAAATGTGGTCATTAAAGTTGACTTAATATAGTCAACTTAAGGCAGGGGACCCATTCAAGGTCAACTTTATTAAGTTGACTTTAAATGGGTCCCCTGGCTTAAGTCAACTTTATAAAGTTGACTTAAAAAACTGCAGCTTCCCTAAGTCCACTTAATAAAGTTGATTTAGTTGAGCCCTCTAGTGTAGACATAGCATAGCATCTATCTTCTGACCCAGCTTAGTGATTCACCTTTGTTTAAGATCCTGGATAGAAAGATGCCTCACAGAACCCTCTCAGCTTCTCTGCTGCTGTTCTCTGTACTGCCTCTCACAGCAAAGTCCCCAGGGGCAAGGAACTGAGAACAACTAAGACTCTTGGTCAGAGAGGCCTCATTAAATGAAAGTAAGCTCATAACAATGAAGTCCCCACAGACTCCCTAGAAGCCCACTGTCAGGGTTGGCCCTTGGCCAGATGGTGCCCCAGTGAGGAGCATTTTTGGAACCCCTCCCGCTCCATTTGCTAAACTTTTGTATACCTTTTTATTGCATTTGTCGCTCATTCCATGGCTTTAATGCATCCTGTGATTTATCTATCTCAAACACAATAAATTTGGATGCTACATTCTATTTTCCCTTTTGATGCTAACATCAAAATCAGCTCCTGAGCCTGAGGGCCCCCAAACCTGGCACCCCAGATTTTCTGACTCTGCCCACTACCCCTGAAAAATCCATCATGTGCAGTGATAGTGACTTTCCCAGTGTCACTAGAGAAACTCTGAATAAGTAGCCTCTGCAGCTTTATGAGGCAAGCACTTTCCTTTTCACCTCTGGAGCAAATAGAATACTCTTTCCTCTGTGAAACTTCTGGCCATAAGGCTTTCACAAATACAGGAGCATGCAGACATAATGAATATCATCTGTAATTAATTTCCTGCAATAAGATTTAATATCATATTGTACCTTTAAATAAAACAATATTGAATGTCAGTTATTTTTATTTTTTTCTCTGAAACACAAAATTTTTATTACAGATAGCTTTTGAGCATGCAAGAGCTGTCTACAACTGTTCCAAAAAACACACACATTTTTGAGATTTTAAATATTCCCTTGCAGGGTTACGCATACAAAACCCCAAGAGTATGATAATGCATGAGATCTGGAAGGTAGAATTGGCTAGTAGTCATTGTTCAAGCTAAATGAAATACAAAAAACAAATCAGCAGTGAAAATGGTAGAAAGTACTTTGAATTTTAAAACTTTCACCCTTAACAGCTGGAAGTGAACACAGATCTGGAATTAAAATATTTTTCACAGTATCTTTTAAAATTTCCTGGGAGGGGAAAAGGAGTAAAGCATCAGAGGAAAGATACAAAATTAATAATAAAAATGATAGAGCAATTTTTCTGTTTAGGACAGAATTCAATATTTATATAGACACCTTAGCCTAGGGAGCTCAAAGGGATTTATAGAAATGTAGCCTGTAACATTATAATGAGGTAGATCCCTATTTTGAAAAAGGAGAAATGGAAGTTTGTATAAAGTGACTTAGATGAAGTCATGGAACTAACCACTGGTCCCATATTTTGCTGGTTTGACACCAATACGTTACTATACAGGTAGTCCTCACTTAGTGACCGGGTTCCGTTCCTGAAACCCGGTTGATAAACGAATTGGTCACTAAACGAGGAGCAGCTCTTACCGGTATTTCAGGCATAATGTACTTTACTGGTAGTGGGTTTTTCAACCATCGGTAGATAGTTTTAATGTCACCTTTGCATCATTTATAACATTTTTCATATATATTTTAAATGTTTTAAGCTCTAATGTACTGAACTTAGTTTGCATAGTGTACTGTAAATATAGGTAATCTGAGAGAGTTGATGCGAGTTCTCGTACATCGCCATAATACCAACTCATCAGAGAGCCGGTCATAACTCTGAGGGGTCACTAAACGAGTAGGTCACTAAGTGAGGACTAGCTGTAATTGAAATGACTGTTGGACAGCAAGATGGTAACAAGTTGCTTTGTGTGACTTCACTGCAGCAGTGGTCCAAAGATAATTGGTCAAATAATGTAAAAAAGATCCTATTTTAAAACATTAATGTATTACAAGAATAATAAAAAGAGTAAGACTTTATGGTCTCCAATAAGCTTAGTCTTAGTGTTAGATAGAAACATAAACCTAATTCCAATAAACAAGTTACTTAACTGAGTTATTTTAATTCAGAAAATGTGAAATGATCAAATTCTAAAAAGTGATGCAATCAAAAAGGCAGGCTGCTGCCTACATCAGGGAATTCTTGATAGGCTATTTGACCACAGTCAAATAATAGAGATGATCAGCCAACTTAATTTCCTGTCAATTTACCCAAGTGTAACTATTTTTAAGGATGGTCATGTCACAGCACCACCTTTCATTCTGCCATGATACTACTGGCACACAGGGTTGCCAATCTTGGATTTTAGTTTTCATGGACATGAAGATTGGAAATTGACTTTTTTCATTTTTTTACTGACATGGTAAACATTTTACTGATATCACTAAATATACCATGAACAATATAATAGTGTCACAAGTGTGGGTGTGTGAAATAACAGAAATGATGAAGTCATTATCAGTGTTGTATGAGACAAGAAGTGGTTCTGAATGATGACCGTGTCAAAATAGAATGTTTTATTTCTACACAATTTTACTGACATTTTAATTCAGGGGGTCCCAACCCCTAGCCCGTGGGCCAAAAGTGGCCTATGCTGCCCAGCTGCTGGCTAGGCGCCAGGCTGCAGCTGCCTGGTCTTGGTGTGCAGCTGGGAGCCCGGCAGCGGCCACCCACCTTACCTCCGGACCCAGACAGGGCTGGATTAAGGGTTGGGGTCAGGGTCAACAACTGCAGGGGGGGGGCATGGGGGCCACAGACCAGCGTGGCTGCTGCAAAGCATGCTGGGGGGAGTGGGCTCACAGACCACCCCAGCCTGACTATGGGGGAGCCCTGAGGGGCAGCTGAGGTAGCAGCCAAGAGCTGGCTTAGCTGCAAGGGAGGGAAGGGATGAGACTGTGGGCCGTGCTGCTGCTGGAACCCATATTCCTACCCACCAGCCGGCTCTGTTCATGGGCATCCAGCCCCCCCTTTCAAACAAAACCCTTATCTTGTTCAAATTTAAAAAAAATCTTTTTAGCTCAAGGGCCACAAATATAGTTTTTACAACCCAGAAGGCTCCCCCAGGCTATTTAATTCAAAATAATTTAAATTGCATTTGAATGGAATTAATTACATTCAATTGCAATGAGACTGGTGGCCCTTCAGGGTTACAAAAATTATGTTGGCGCCCTGGAGCCAGAAAGGTTGGGAACCGCTGGTTTAATGTATTTACAGGTCTACTGAGGACGGAGAAAAACGGTGCAGTTTTGCAGTGACGAGCAGGAGAGGGACCGAGGGCTGGCGGCACAACAGCTCCCTCACCCCGCACAGTCCCCTGCGACAGTTCAGCGGGTGGCGCTCCGGCGTTTCCCAGCTGACACGGCCGCGCCGCACTCCCAGGACGCCAGCGAGAGCCCGGGCTGCGCGGCAGCGTTTCCCCTCACGCCTACCCCCCGGGCCGGAGCGGCAGAGCCGGGAACCACGCTGAGGGCAGCCTCAGCCTCGAGGAACGCGCGGTTCTGCCCCCTCAGGGGGCGCGTGACGGTTAGAACCGTTAGCCAACCGCCCTGCGGCAGCGCGCGCCACCACCCGCTGGCTCAGCGGCCGAAACCCTCGGGTGCATTGTGACGCACGAACGCGCTGTGGGCGGGGCGCCCACGTCTCCAGGTGGAACAGCGGGGATTGGCTAAGGCTGGGCGTGCGGGCGGTGTCACCGGAAGGGAGGGTCACGTGGCACTTGGCTCTCCCCGTTCAAACTGGAGGGCGGCAAAGCGGAGCGGCGGTGGGTAGCGGGCTGCTGGGGCGGGGGTCGGTGCAGAGAAGGCCGGCTCCTTCCTGGGGTGCGGGGATGTGTTCTTCCCGCCGGCTCTCCCCGCGCGTCCCAACCCGTGCGGGCCGAGGCTCCCGAGGGGGCGCGCTCAGCTCCTTCATCTTTCTGGCCCATTCTCCGGCTCTCCTTAGGGAGCCGGGCTTTCCCTGCGTGCGGGGCGCCGAGCCCTTCCTCTCCTCGCTAGGGAGCTCAGCTGAGCCCCCCGTTTCTGTCACTGGGAGCTGGAAGGAGTTAGCCCCTCCCGTGACTGTCTCCTCTGGTTGAGGAGCTGGCCTCTCCCTGTAGGTAGGGTAAAGCCCCCCCCCCGATATTTTAATTCCCCTCCCTTTCCCTTGAGGGAAGGGGTCAAATTCACCTTATTCCCCTCTCACTGCAGGCAGACAGGGGTTTGCCAGCTCCCCACAAACACACACGTGCTGAGGCGTTGTTGGAGAGGGCGCAGAAGGGTTGGCGGTGACAGCTCTGCAAGGCAGGGGCAGTCAGCTCTGGTGGGGTGACAACTCTGGAGTGCGGGGTCAGCCCCTAACTCCTATCTCTTTCCTGAGAGAGTGAGGTTCAAACTCCTCTTCTGTTTTTGGGAGTTAGCCTGTCCTGTGACTATCTTACTCTCTGGTTAGGGAGCTGGCCTCTCCCTGCAGGGAGGGTCAAGATCCCCCCCCCCCAAGGCTGTTTAATTTGCCTCACTTTCCTTTGAATGAGATAAAAGAAACAAGGAGTGCTATGGTACTTAAAGACTAACAAATTTATTTATCACGTGAGCTTTTGTGGGAGGAAATCCCACTTTGTCAGACTCTTTGAAGATGGGGGATCTTACAGAATGGTAGGAAATAAATGCAGGGAAGTGTAAGTCACGGGAACAGGTTACACTGAGTGAGGGGTCAGATCTGCCTTATTTCCCTCTCATTGGGGATGTGGACCTGAACCACTCTAGTTGTGGACAGGTAGGGGGTTGGCAGCTCCTCACAAACACACATGTTGAGGTATTGCTGGAGAGAGGAGAAGGCTTGGTGACAGCTCTATGAGGGCTCTATTTACTAGGTCCAATTGCCCTGTGTTTTGAGTATATTAGATTAGCTGACAGGCCTGCTGCCTGATTATAAATCAGGTACTGCTAACTAATACGGTTCCTTGTACCTGTCACTGCTGTGGGGTCAGACTTGCTTAGCTGTCTCAAGGATTTAGATCTACCATTGCCATTATCTTTACTGGGATTTGTGCATATAATGTTCCCCAGGTGGCTTTGTAAATCTCCCCTCACTTGACTAAAGGCACAGTGAAAATTCACAGATCCCACTTGTATATGAAGCCATAATTCATCCTATACTTACAAGTTCCCCATTTTCACAGTGTCTGACAAAGTGGGATCTTTCTCCCATGAAAGCTCATGTGATTAATAAATTTGTTAGTATTTAAAAGTGCCACCATACTCCTTGTTTGTTTTAAATAATCTTTAGATTAACTATGGCTTAGGAGGATTGTTTTCTCAACTTCTTTATCCTGTATGTTTGACAACCCTTTATTGTATGGGTACTTTTGTTATTTCTCCCCTAATGACAGTCAGCAACTCTCCATGCATATGAGATGTTGTCTGTGCTTAAATCAACGTAGCTTCTTCATCAAGGTTGTGAAAAATTTTGCATCCTGTTTGATATAGTTAGGTTGATCTAGTCTCCATGAGGTGGTGGGTTAACTATGTATATGGAAAAGCCCCTTCAGTCTTGTAAGACATGTATGCCCTGCCACTGAGACATACCTTCAATAACTCTGCATGGCAGTAGTCTTATGAAGGTCAATGTGATTGGTTCATATGTGTAAGGTTACTTGTTTGCAGAATTGAAGCTGTAGTTACAATTTTTTCTTTGTGTGGCATTTTTACACAGTGGGAGGTATTAAAGTATTAAAAATAATAAAATGTGACTGTAGAACTGGAGCTGCTGGGTGGGGGGTTAGAAACAAGTGCATTAACAGAAACAACTTTTACCTAATTTTTAACAGGTTAATTTCAAACTTATTTCTCTCTCTAATATTCTAGTTTATTTTTCACCACTCAGGTTTTAACATCTTGTAAACTACTACTCTTGGTTAATGAAAATAAATTAGTCTTTTTCCTTTTTTTAAAAAATCGTTCCTCTTCCTGGTTTTCATTACCCTAGCATAGTGCTTTGTGATCTTGCCACCAGATCTGGAATGTCAGACTCCTAGATTTAAACTCTGACTCTGCAATGGACTTCTGTGGTTTTAGTAAAGTCACTGCCCTGTTTCAGGTTTCTGATCTTTGAAAATGGGAATAATTCATTTTTGTATGAATATAAATTAAATGATGTCTGAAAAATCCCTTGAATGTAAATATGCGAAGTTATTGCTAATAAGCAATATTCATCTAAAAAATTTCTAGGCAAATTCTTTTAACTGAAACTTGATAAAATCAGACATTTCTGTTAATATTATGTATGTTGGGGTGAATGCAGGGTGAATTTTTTTCTGTTTTGTTTATTCATCAAAAATACAGTTCTGTGTTGACTGATCCTATTCACAAATTCAGGTTAAATTCAGCAAATAATTTCAGCCAAAAATGGAGGTGGTGATTTCAGAAAAAGTTGAAACATTTCTTTTTAATATTTTTGGAAAAGAAATATTTTTGCTTTTTTTTTAAATGGCTTTTCATTTATAAATTTGGCTATATTTAAATAACCCTACCCCTTAAAACAAATTTCTAAAAGCTCTTATCCACAATGTTTTGTTTTGAATCTAACCTGAAATTTAAACTTTTTCAGTTTTTCATTGTTGATGTGGCTCAACCTCTGGTGGGGGGGAAGGGAGATGAGAATACACATGTTGTGTGCATGCATGCACTTACCTTTCTGTTTGGCCATTAAACTGAAAAATAAATTCTTCACTCTACTCTAGGTGGGGTTCTATATTGCTACCCATAGATATAGTATGTCACAGCTTTTCACATAAAATATTTTAACAATAGCAAGTTCCCTAGTGCTGCATGAAGTCTTTCTCACTGAGTTTTTAACATTTGTTTCTGACTTAGACTATCTGAAATTTTGTAAGATTTCATATATATTAAATATCTCTATTTGACAGCCCTTCCAACTTTCTTTTTAGAATTTATATTTCTGGGATAAACTGTGACGATGTTGAAGTTTAAATATGGCGTGTGTAATCCGACGGAGCCAGCCTCCCTGGAGCCCATAGCTAGCCGTGCTTCTCGGCTGAACCTGCTCTTTCAGGTATTGCGAAAATACTATTTGGTCCCTGGGTAGTGGGTGGGCGCAAGCCCACCCCCTGCTAAAAGCCCTCCCTCAGCCCAAGGGATGAGTCACTAGTCTTGGGGATCAACTGTTTACGGAGGACAACATAATCAAAACAGGAACAGGTGTGAGGGGTCAAAGGAACAAAAGCAGGGAACTGAAGAGGACACCGAGCAGAGAATTTCAGACAGTGCCCACTGTTCCTGGAAGGTATCTAGGGAGTCAGCGGACGCTGCCCAGAGGAACTCCGCTCAGATGCGTGGCTGACCTAAGGAACAGAAATAGGCCCCACAGTTGCAGGATACCTCTGTGGCCAACCTCTCCTCTCTGATGTTATAGATGGTGACTTTCGCCAGCACCAGGAGGAGGTTGACCAGGAGATCCCGTGATTTCGTGGGGCCACGGATGGGGTGTGAATAAATAAACAATTGAGGGGAAAAGTGCAGCCAGAACTTCAATAAGAGGTTCTGGATGAACCAGAAAAGGGGCTGCAACTTGGCGTACTTGAGATAGACATGTGCCAGGGTCTCCTTCATGCTGCAAAAATAACAAGTGTCAGGGTGAGGGGTGAACTGTGCCAGGTACATGCCTGTGCTGACGGCTCCTGCAGGAGCCACCAGCTGATGTCGCCGGTGAGTTGTGGTGTCACGGTGGAACATGGGCTGGCCCACCGGGGATCCTCACCCTCCAGGGGTGGCAGAAGGTCCTGCCGTTTGGTGTTGGGGTGGGACGTGAGGGCAAGGAAATGGATGGTGTGCCGCACAAGCATATACAGATGGTCTTTGGGCAATGTTCTAAAGGGAACTGGCTGCAGGTCTAGCAGCCGGCTTGGTGCGTGAGGAGGGGGTGGCTGGGGTGGCCTGCAAGATTGAGGACCGATCAAAATGTCCAGAGGGCCGGGGCTGAGAGGGGGGAGAGGAGTACCCTCTCGCAGGACCATCTCAAGGTAAAACCGAGCAACAGGGGGCAAGGCCGCCTTCACCTCCTGGAGTAGGCACCGGGGGGGTTCAGAGGGTGGAGAGTGCTAGCACCTGGGGATCCCACCCAGTCCCCCTGGGCATAGTCCAGGAGGTCTCCGACCCTGGTGATGCCTGCCAGAACTAGCACCTGCACACGAAGCTGGGTATTGTGTAGCAGGGGCTCCACGAGGAGGTCCTCCCCATTGGTGACTGCAACTGACCTGGAGGCCAAGACAAGCCTCCAGGTCTGGAGGAGGTCCTGGTAGAAGGGCCAGCAGCTCGGAGAGGTCTCACAGAAGACCTCTTGGGTGGATGTAGAAGAGCTGCTGGTCATAGCGGAGCCCTGGGAAATGGCGGAGGAAGGTGTGTGCCAAATGGCTCCACGCCGGCCTGCCTGCACCATGAAGGAGTCTGCGGAGCCTGGAGGTGGAAGACGTGGACCCGGCTGCGAATGCAGCACAGGCCCAGTCCTCCTTCCTCCAGGGGGAGGCTCAGAATCCCTGCAGAGACCCAGTGCAGTCCTGGCCAAAAGGTATAGGGAAACTGGTGCCTTTTTTTTGGTCTGCATTCACTCTATAAAAGTGTTTTCTCTTGTATGGATAAACGTCTTTTCCCATGTGACCTTTTTTGAGGGCATGGGGGGTGGGTGAAAACTATCTTGCTAGAAGCTCAAGGTCTCCACCTGATTTGCATAAAATGTTGATGATTGCAGCTGACCATCTTTTCATGTGAGCCTTGGATCTGACTTTGGAATGAAGATGTAAACTTGTATGCTAAGACCTATTGTCTTTGCAGGCTTCTCACTTGTCCTTGAAGATGAGGGTGGCCATAAGCATGATTTGAGTGACTAGCTGCAGTTTAGGCACCTCTTTTGTAGTCAGTGTTTCAGATTCAAACAGCATTTCCTTCAAGTAAGAGTCGGTTCGGTGATTGCATAAATATCCTTGAAAAAAATGGCAAAGTCCATGGGCTAGTATAAAAATAGAACAAGTTAAATCAGAAGCATTCAGAGGATCTAGAAGAATTTCATAAATGCTGTGATTTGGCTGTTTAAAAGCCTTTGAGAGTTTTCTTCAAGAAAAAAAAACATTTGTAATAGTGATTAGTGATGCACACAATGATTTGATATATTTAAAACAAACCTCAAATATTATTTGTTTAATTTCTGAAGAAAAGTGGGGTTTTTCTGTGTGTAATGGATAATATATAATCTGTTCCTATGCATATGTTATTGATTTTAGGCTTTTCATTATTGTCTGAGACTCCATCTGCTGTTGCTTTTTTTCAGGGGAAGCCACCCTTTGTGACTCAACAGCAGATGTCTCTTCTCTCCCGGGAAGGCATCCTTGATTCCCTATTTGTTCTTTTTGAAGAATGCAGCAATCCTACTTTAATGAAACTTAAACCTGTAGGCAACTTTGTAAAAAAGTGTAAGTTTTCTGAGACCGTTTATAGAACTAATTTAATGGGCAGTGCTTAAAGTATGGGCATTTAAATAACAAACTTAAATGCATTAAAGCATTAGTATTTCTGTCTTAGATTTGATCCTGTAACTGATTTTGTGTGGGCAGGCTCCTGCATTTATGTGGAGCTCCACTGAACTTACTGGAGTTCCATATGCATGTAAAGGTCCCCTTGCGCAGTCAGCTGAAGGATTTATAGTGCATCCTTTCTAACCTGATTATGTAGTTATAAAGCTATAGTTATGGTTGAGAAGTATTTTGATTCTAGCCCTCTAAGTACTATATATAGTACTGTTCTGGGTATAAACCACTGAAATATGTGAATAATTTGGAGAATGTGAGAATAACTGGAGGCTTGAAAGTATTGATTTAAAAAGGACAATAGTAAATATGTGATTATTTTAATCTGGTGTAATATTTTTGATATCACATATTATGCATGGGGTGTGTATGAGCAGGTGGGTTGGCATATTTTGTAAGCAATAGGTTGACACCTAAGAAATTTTTTCAGTCAAAATAAATCCATTTTACTATGATATGCTGAGATTCCAAAACTGTTGGAATCAACTAGCATTTTTGCAGAGGTGTAATTGTATGATATTCAGTTAAACAGAGTTTGTAAGACTCTGTACTAGTTTCATCTGATTACTTCCAATTAGAGGTGTGTGTGTATGAGAGAGAGAGACTAATATTTTAAGAGAATTAAAATAATGGAGAGAGGGACATTATCATTAGGGCCCTACCAAATTCATGATTGTGAAGAATGTCGTGGACCATGAAGTATAGTGTTTCCCATGAAATTTGGGGAGGTGCAGAGATAGAGGTGCCCCACTCGGGGCTCTTCCATGTGCTAGGCTCTAGCTGCTAGTCCCACTGGGGGTGGGAAGGGATGGGGCTTCCTCTTCTGCAGAGGCTGCTCCCAAGGCCAAGTCAGACCCGTGTCTGGGAAGCTTCCTGGCTGCAGAAAGCTTTATATCCCCATGCTGTGTCCTGCTCCCATTGCTTCCCAGCTGTGAGGGAAGGGGTTATTGTTCTGGGAGTGGCTGTGGAGCTGCTTGCAACTGTGAGAAGTTCCTGGAGGCAGGTCTGCCTGGCCTTTGGGGCAGTCGCTAGAGGAGTAAGTGCAATCCCTCCCCAGCCTAGCAGTTGAGTCACTGCATGATGAGAGTCCCTGACAGGGGGGTGATCACTATTTTCAGCTGCCCTGCAGCCTTTGCTAGCACCTCTCCATGCCTGAGGCTTGCAGGTTTGGGGAGGGGCTGTGGGCGGGGGCAACAATGCCCTTTTTTGCCCCAGCTGTGCCTATGTTAAAAAGTGGGGTGGCATGGTCCCAGCCCTTTTCTGGTTCTAGTGCCTCCCTTACTTCTACAAAGGTTCTGCTGCCATTGTGCCAAGCCCTGCTTCTTCCTAGTCCCAGACCCAGCACCTGGGGGCTCAAGGAGTCTAGGAGTGGCTGGGTGGAGAGAAAGGGGAACCACAGCATTCCTGCTTGCTGCTCTCCGGCTGCCAAGCTCTAAAGGCAGTTTTGGCATCTGCAGCAGGGCAGAATTAAGAGTGGCACTTCTGTGGTCCCCTTATCCCCCCGCCCTCCATTGATCAGGAGCCCATTGTTATAACACCATGAAATTTCAGATGTAAATATGTGACATTGTGAAACTGAAGGCTTTTAAAATCCTGTGACTGTGAAATGGATCACAATGGACCATGAATTTGGTAGGGCCCTAATTATCGCAATCCAACAAGGTATAACAAGGAATAATGCAATAAACTGAGCAAAGGAAAATTTAGGATGAATATCAAGAAGAAATTGCTAGTAATTTTTATTAGGCTGTAGACTAGTGTCCCTCAGGGGCAATTGTGAGTAAGTGGTGAAAACCCTGCCACTTGACTTTTAAAACTGGACCAGACAACACACTGTAACACAGTATCTTGTATGGGCAAGGGGATGGTTGAGATTTCTGTGGTGCTGTGACAGAGACAAGAGTTATGGTTGCTGGTAAACTATCTTTGAACTTCCTGACTATAAAATCTCACCCATAACTGTCCTTTAATATTTTTTAAATTAATTATGCGTGATGTAGGTGAACAAGCAGATTGTAAAGGAATTTAATACTTATTTGAAGACTTGAAACTAAAGGAATTTTTCTTTGCGAAAACTGTAGTCATGGCAAAATGTCACTTGTCTCATGTAAAATATCTTCAATTTTGTGCAGATTCAGAGATGATAGCTGAATTACGGGAACTGCTGCCTAGTGTGAAGGATTTTGAAGTAAAAAGTCTAGTGGGAAGTGGCCATTTTGCAGAGGTACAGGTGGTCAGAGAGAAAGTGACTGGTGATGTCTTTGCCATGAAGGTGATGAGCAAGGAGTCCTTGTTAGCACAAGAAGATGTATGTTCATTCATCTATTATTTACTCTTTTAATTGTCTCGGTAGAACTACAAAAAGGTGATCTAGTAGCAATGGGAGGGCATTTTCTTTTATCTATTATTAGACTTCAGTTAAAAATTCTGGTGGGACAGATGGTTCTAATTTGGAGTAAAATAAAGAATAAACACTACCAAGAGCAAGTCTATCTACTAATATTTCAACAACAAATTCAGGGTGGATTTGATTTAAATCAAATTGATTTAAATAATGATGTAAAACATTTTTAAAATCACTAGTCAGGAAGATTTGATTTCATCAAGCTTTCTACATAAAAGCAGACCTTGCATTTATTTGTTAAGCTGTTTCCATTTTGCATGCATGTGCCTGTCTTGCCCACAGGTAGAGGAACTTCATTAAAATATTCCCAAACTGGGTCTCTTCTATGGCCTGTTAGCATCATAGCTTTTCCCTTCTAGTGAGAGAATAGTGTGGAAGAGTGCTAATCAATAAAGGCTTCACTTGGAAAGACCTCAAGACTTCCAGAATATGCTGCTCAAACAGTTTATCTTTTGTTTCTACTGCCTGTTCCTCCCTTCTCACACTTACCTCCAGACTTCTCCTTGTCTAGATCTATTCCGCCCCCAACAATCTTCTCTTTGTTGAACTTTTTGAAACTTTAGAGGGAGATGAGGAATTGACTCCTTGTACACAAATAAGCAGAGGGATAATAGGGTTGAGGTCTGTTATTTCTCACATCTAAATATTATTTATTTAAAAACATTTTTGCTGTTTGCAAGCATGTTAACTCTGGAGAGAGAAATCCACAGTCTGAGAACTGCATCTCTCTGATGGTATCTTCTAGGCTGAACACTGAATCCCATTGGGTAGCTAGAAAGATTAACCCAAGTAATTCATACAGAAGCCCCTGGAACCTTGTAAGATTGAGTCCTTAATTCATGAACTATTGGAACTCGTTTACAAAACTTTTCTTAAACATTACATGAATATATTGTCTTATACTACAGAATTAGAATTTTTGTAATTCCTGTTCCATGTTGAGATAGCTTTGAGCTATAATGTATCTTAATTAAAACTTTTAGACAGATTTTTCCTTCAAAAAGCATTTTATTAAAAAAAAAGATTTAAATAAATCTGACTTTTATTTAAAAAAAAAAAAATCATTGATTTTTATCCACCCTGAGTAGATTCCACCTCATAGCATTCAGTTGATTTGGGATTAGCTAGATTGAAGGAAATCTTATTGAATGAATTGCATTTATGGTAGCATTATAACTTAATGTTTCATTATGTATTTATTGCAGAACTGACTGGGATGGTTGGTCCTAACTATGCTAGCATGGTTTCTTCTTATCTGATTTTGTTTTTCCTCAAAGGTGGTTGTGTTAGCATTATTTACTGGTTTTCTTCTGGAAGTGCCAAAAGGTGCCTGATGAGGTTGGGATTCCATTATGTTGAACATTACACAAGTAATAATAGCTGGTATTATCCTGAAGAGTTTCCAGTCTCAACAAATGAGGCAATGAAGTGTGGGAGGGGAACTAGAGGTACAGAGAGGTGAAATGGCTTTCCCAGATTTCACCGCAAGCTAGTAGCTGGTGGTGGTTTGTAAGTAATTTTTGATTAGTGCTGTCATAAGCTTATGGCAATGATGGATGTTCCACTGGAACTCAGGAATGTTAATCCATTCTTCGACCTTTTATTAGGATCTAAAGGAATCCATGTCTTGTTTGTAGGTGTCATTTTTCGAGGAAGAACGGAGTATATTATCTCGGAGTACTGGTACTTGGATCCCACAGTTACACTGTGCATTTCAGGACAAAAAAAATCTCTACTTGGTAAGTCTGTATATTTTTTTTTTTTCTGATCTGTGGTGTCTAAGGTTGAACTTTTCTATGTTTGTATTAAAAAGCATTATGGAGCTTGTAAGTTGTACCTTTCCTTCTGAAATATTTCTTGAGTTCCAAGCCCTCAAATAAGTATCAAATTCCTTCGTAATTTGCTTGTTTACATACCTCAAGCTTTAGTAATTTAAAATTCTCCTGCACTATAAGTAGACTTGGCAGAATTTGATTTTTATTTTTAATAGTTTTGATGGATATTGTCTTTTTATTTTAAAACATTTTTTTCCTATTTTTATCAATTATATCTTCACAGTCATGTGAAAGTAAGGGTACTAAGCATGTTTACAGATATATCAATTTAAATTTTCACAATGGGGGAAATTTTGCTGGGTCAGGTAGTGGGGCAGGCATCAGACAATTATTTAATGATAGATACTGATTAAAAAAAGTTAAAGCCCTTTAATTTTTAAAATACAAATTGTCAACACTGCATGTAAAAATTTTAGCCTTAAATCAAACACTAATAGTTTCTCAAGCAACATTTTTCTTCTTTTGCCTATCTTTAAGTTCTAGTATTGTCAATGGGGCTATGTTTTTTCATATGTTTGAATCTATACAGTGAAAACTGATGTTTTTTGACGTTTACTGATAAAATATAATCTTTTAAGTCCTAACTATAGGACTAGCTGACCAATGTAGTATTTAAGGGTTTATGGGATGTTTTTGTATGTCTGACTTACAGCCATGTCTCTAATACTTCATGCAGGTTATGGACTATCAGCCTGGAGGGGACTTATTGTCACTCTTAAACCGATATGAAGACCAACTAGATGAAAATATGGTGCAGTTTTATTTAGCAGAGCTGGTTTTGGCCATTCACAGTGTCCATCAGATGGGCTATGTGCACCGGTAGGTGGGCATCTCTTGGAAATACACTTACCAGTTTATCAGTAAAATTTTGAAATGAATATTGGAGCAGTGAACTACACTTCCCATGTGACATTTGTTCCAGTGGGCAATCTTTCATATCTGTTAGGGGGAAAAAAAAGAATAGAAAGCTAATTATACCCTTGCTGCAGTTGTAGCGGAATGCATTAACTTTGATGAAATCTTACACTAGTATGAAAGGATGGATACAGTTAAGTTTGGAAACTTATATTATGTTGTACTGTAGAAATATGAAGATATTTTATAGCACTTGAGGTTGGACGTTTTTGGCATCTAATAAAATAAGCTATTTGAATTATTAAAGGTGATTGAGATGATTTGAGTGCTGTTGGAAAACAACACTAATATGCGTAGTGTTTTCGAGTGTTTGAGTGGATTGAGTTTGTTACAAGAATTTGTAAGGAGCCCCTCACCCTGGTTACCTGGGTGTCATTACGTAAATCTACAGTTAGTATCAACCCCCGTGAGCATTTACTAAACTGATGCCATTTTAAGCCATTCCTGCTCACTATCCTTCTGACTAATTATGGAAAAGTTCGCCTTTGGCAGATCCATTGGAGCAGTTGTTCTCAACCTTTGCAGGGTGCGTATTGTGACACCACAGGGCACACCAGCCCACCCCCCTCAGGCTGAATCCAGACACACAGTTCTCCGTGATATATTTATACAGTATGGTGACAAAGTGGTTGAGCACTGCTGCATTAGAAGGAATGAATTCCTAGGCTGAGGAACTCACCCAGTATGCAGAAAATATCCTAGTTCAGCCTTTGCTGCAGACAGTACTAACCAATGTTAGATGCTGTGTGTAGGGTAACAGCATGTTGGCTTTTGGTAGCTGGAAGACTGTCTGGATTTGAATGGTGTTTGAAAGAACCACAAAATCAGTTGGTTCCAATGATTTTGGTTGAAAACCATGTGAATGGTGCTTTGCCATTCAAGTTGAGTATGGTGATGTGTTATGAAATGGCAATGCAACACCACCTTCTCTATTTTCCTTTTCTGTTCGCTGGAAGAAGTACATTTATCAGCTACTGGTTCTCCTACCCTGCAGGGGAGAAACTTGGTACCTGTATGGTCTCAAACCCAGCCTGTGAAAGAAGCAACAGCTCAAAACTCTGGACCCCCAGGAATCTGCTTGTAGGGTTATGGAGAACAACATGCAATTGAGGAGACACAGACTGTGTATTACTGGAGTAAGGAATGTTATGTAGAAGAAGACAGCAGGGAACAGCTGCTGACTGATATAGAGAGATTATTGATTGTGTTGTTCTTTGCTTACAGAGATATTAAGCCAGAGAATGTTCTCATTGACCGACTAGGACACATTAAACTTGTGGACTTTGGATCAGCTGCCAAAATGACAGTGAACAAAACGGTAATAAAATGAACATAAACTTTGTCTAGGTCTTGTTTGGATAGCTCAGTCAAAAAATGAAAGTTAATTTCATGTTCATTCCTGACTGCTGATACTTTATTCTTTTGTCTTTCCCATCTAATATGACACCATAGTGAGAACACCTTTCATCTTCAAAGTATCTTTCACAGCTGTAGGTAGGCCTGTAAACACTAGTTTAAACAGTTGCAACGTGAATACATATTTTTTTAAAAAGATCTTTTGTAGCTATTAATTTTCCTTCATTCTTCTCTAAAAGGTATCATGCATTGGTGTCTGAGAAGTTCCTAATAAAACATTTGAGTTGACAGTACTTGTACTCACACATTTCAGAAATCCAGGGTAAAAATCACATGAAAGGATTTAAGGACTTTTTCTTCAGGAAGATCCTGATTCAGCAGCACTGTTCCCTCTAAGCTGTGCGCGTGTGCGTGTGCACACAGGTCATGAAACCTGCACACACAACAAAATAAAGTGCGCACAAAAAAATTCAATAGTGGTAATATTGGTGCTCACAAAGAAATGTTTTTGTGCACACAAAGAAATTGTCTGCGCACACAGTCTACGAGTAATTAGAGGGAACATTGTTCAGCAGTAAACGTGCAGAACTTAAGCACTTGTGCAGTTTAGTGGATTTCATCAGAAATATTTATGTACTTATAAGCATTGCTGAATTAGGGCTAAAATTGTATTTGAAGTGTGTGATGGCAGCATATCTTGAATTTGTTTGATACTCCTGTTTTAAAAGTAGCCACACTGCAGTATTCTGGGTTAGATTCTGAATACCTTGCTTTCTAGGTGAATAAAAAGTTTAGACCTAGCACTTTTTAATGGTTGTTTTTAAACTTAAAATACTGCATGCTTTTTAAGAAGTGAGGATTTGAGATTAAAATATACTTAGTCTCTCTAAAATACAATATGCATTTCTAGACTGGTACTTGCTTTTGTTTTATTTGGTTCTTCATATAACTTCTTTCCTTTTTTATGACCTTCCCTTGTGTACTGCATTTTTTATCTTTCAGATCTAGCCCTTCTCTGTTCCCCTGTACTTGCTTATCTTTCACATCCACTCTTCCTTCTTTTTCATGTCTTCTGTTTCTTCAGCCTCCTGGCTACTGCATTTCTTCCCCTCCCCCCTCTATTTTGTTTCATTTTTATACCAGTCACACTATAGAAATGACTGTAATTCTGATTCCTGAAGAACCTATTCAGAGCACTTCAGAGACCAGGACTCCAGTAGATTTTACTTTGCTTGTGGCATATGCAGAGTGGAATGGTAGGGGAGAATGAAGGATGAAATGTAGGGGAGGGAAGTCATGCTGAGGAATGTTGATCACTAAATTTCACTTGTATATTGGCATTTAGCTCTAACACTCCCACAAATGTCAGTAAAAGTTGCATCATTTGCCCATGCATATCACTTAAAACATTGGAGGTTAGTGACACATGGTACCTCATGCTTTTTAGAATGCAGCATTATAGGTTTTGGTAATGTCAATGTTATGTGGCTTGTTGGAATAATTAGCTGTTTCACTTGTTCCATATGGTGAACAATTTTATCAGAATTTATTAATTTTTCAGTTTTCCCAATACTGAAACTAGCTCTGTATTAATTATCTTGCTCTGACTTTTTCTGGAAAAGCACCAACTTATAAATTTACTTTTGGTGGAGATGCTGATGTCGCTTCTTTTACAAGCATGGTGAAAAATTCACTTTACTACCAAGAAAATAATTGAGGGCAAGACTTGTAACTCCACTTGCAATGACTTTATTTCTAGGTGAATGCCAGGCTGCCTATTGGCACTCCAGATTACATGGCACCAGAGGTACTAAATGTGTTAAATGGGGACGGCAAAGCTTTATATGGCCCACTCTGTGACTGGTGGTCTTTGGGAATCATTGCTTATGAAATGATTTATGGAAAAACCCCATTCACTGAAGGGACCTCAGCCAAAACCTTCAATAACATCATGAACTTCCAGGTAGGGAAGCCCTTCCATGTTTTAGGATAAAACAAGTTGGACAAAAAACTAATTATTTCTACAGTTGGAAGAAGTAGTTTCTAGATGTCTTGTTATTTTGTGTCTTACTTATGTATTGAAAAGTTCCTATATTTTTCTTGAATGTATGTCCATCATTTAACTATCTCAAGTAGTTATAAGAATTGTCTAAAAGGAAGTATGCAATGCATCAGTTAAGAAAGATTTATATATCATGATGTACTGTTGGTAGGATCTTCTTCGGTACACTGTGAAATTGGCACAAAAGTATACATTGGCAAAATACTTCCATTCTCATCTTGAACCTTCAGAGTTTTTGGCGTATTTCAGGATAATGAAAATTAGCACCTAACAAATTCAGATTTTGTTTTCCTGCTGAGGAAAGAAATATTTTTATTTCAAATGCAGAGGTTCCTGAAGTTCCCAGAAGATGTGAAAGTCAGCAATGAATTTCTTGATCTGATACAGAGTCTGCTATGTGAGCCGAAGGCACGGCTAGATTATGAGGGTCTTTGCTGCCATCCATTCTTCTCTAAAATTGACTGGAATAACATCCGTAATAGTAAGCAGAACAATCTTACATTAAAATTAATGCTTGGTAACATGAGGGTTCAAGTAAAATAAATCTTTGAACTGAGGAAAAATTATAAAGAAACAGTACTGTATTATGGCGGCAGATATTTTTTTTAGAAATGATTTATTTGGTTTTATGGCTAGGATGTGTTTAATATACTGGATGTTATATCCTCGCACATGAAAATTTAAGTAAAGAATGATATAAAATACAAGTGTATTCCTGCAATCTTGCCTCACTCCAGTCTGCCTATATCTTTATTTTGGTTTTGTTTTGTAGTTTCTTCATCTTTCTCTCCTCTTATCTTCCAAGTGATTGATATAATCATGCTGCTTTGATCTTCTGAATGTAGTGTCCTAAGTCAGGGTTATCAGGGGGTGCTATAGGAATGGCGTTTGTTATAGGAAATTTAGTTAGAATAGAAATTCTCAGTCTTTCATAGTGTCCCCCACATCTAATGAGAGATTTTCTTGTGGATGCTCCTGGTTCACAATTGTAGTAATTAGCAAAACGGACTGAGTAAAGCAGATCTAGCATGTCATCTCTTTCCAAGTATGTCTCTCTTCCTGTGAGTTTTTGGTCTCATCCAAAGTGGTCTGAAACTGCTGAGGAAATTTATTTTCCCATTTTTGGGCACTGTCAGCAGTTCTGATCCACTTGCAGCCAGAGGTGCTTTTGTTGAATGACTGTCTCTTTTTTCCCCCTTGCCATTGTTTCTTGAAAGTAATATTGTAGCAAGGTTATAAAGAAGAGCTTCTCGACTGTGTTAGGTTGGTAATAGCTCTTCTCACATGAATGCCTCTTCAGGAGGTGCAAAGCAAAGGGCAAATTTAGGTTTCTTCCCTTTCAGCTGGCTTCCTCACTATATCTTTTCTGCAGTTTATTAAACAACAGAAGAAATTGCAGCAGAAGAATGTTATTTTTCTAAAAGTCCCTTTTGCTTTCCATCCTTAGCTTTCTTCAGCCATATGATGAAGTTGCTATTGGGTATTGTGGTGTATCTTATTTCTCCCTGCTGCTCTGTTCTTCAGCTGAGTTCTGTTTATCTTTTTATCTCTATTCTGATATTAAACATTTAAATAAGTTCTCCCTCTACTTCTGTAGTCTGAGTGGCCACTTTCAGAAAATATTCATTAGCGTTCAAGGAAAGTTTCTTGCCTTTAATTGTAGTTGTCTAAGGATAGATTCTATGTAGATTCCCACTACTTTCTGGTGAAAGGTGAGAGACTAGCTTTTTGTTTCTAACTTGAACAAATCTATTAAATATTATCGAGTCCAGTCATATGGAAAGTTATATACACCCTTCTTTTCTGTTAAAGTGTGTTTTTGGCTACCCTTCCAAGAGGGATTCTAGATTTTACCATATCAATTAGATATCCTTCTACTTCCTATATTGCTTTGTCTCCTTAATTTACTTTTTAAATCTGAGATGGAGGAAGAATGAACCTTTCAAAGGGCACCCAAAGAGCTTTTGGTTTTGGGTGCTGAAAATAAAATGCATTATCTGTATGTCTTTCCCACTGCCACTTTTTAGCTCTTAAGTTTGCAAAGTATTTTGAAATACTAGTTGTAGAACAGATATTATACCTTAATGAAGTTGTGTTATAATCTATTGCTTCTGTGTTAGTGTGAATGAGTGCATTAGACAGAAGAGCTATAATAGGGTGTCCATTAAAAGAATTCACTAATATAGTTCCCATCCTATTAAATGTTTGCAATTTTCTTAACTCAGTAAAGTATCCTATTTGTTTTATACTGACAAAGAAGATCTGAATGCTCTGGAGACTGAGACATAACATAATTTCTGTATTAATGTTCATTTTTATCTTTGTTTTTTCATTCATTCTACTCCAGTGTGCTTGAAACTATGGTATGTGAGCAGCATCTTGCCTGCTTGGTGGAACTTCCTTCCTTTCCCTTGTTTTGAAGCTGTGTCACTATGGCTCCCTAGAGAGCCCCTAATAGAGCATGCATTGTATTGTTGCAATTCATTGATTTAAACAAGCAGATTTTTGCCTGTTAATACTGGTCTGGCTGTCCTTTGGTGCTGGTCTGCTGTTAGCTTACATACAAATTTGTGTAGAAAATTAAGAGTTAAAAACTGGTTTCTGAAAGGATTTGGCAAACTAGGGGGAGCTAGCAAGCTCCAGCAGTGACTCATTCTGCTTGTGTCAGTCAGATAAGCATCAGAATCTGTCACGAATGCAGGCAGGTAGGGTTAAACTCAGAGCATGCATAGAGTGAGGAGCAGGGAGCCTGCACTGCAGGGGCTGTAATGTTTTTTCCCGGTTCCTCAATTCTCATCAGCCCTTCAGCTACAGGAGATCTATACTGGATCCATGGTAACCGTTTTAACACACTACATTTGCATCAGTTTGTAACAATGGTCTGTGTTCTAGCTGCCTGCTAGAAGCTGTCTGCTTCACAGAGCAAAAAAGAGCTTAGTAGATTTGCAGAGAGTGAGGACCTGAATGATAAAATAAAATATAAAAAAAAACCTGCGTGGTGGGGGGGAAGGGCAACATGTTTTTATCATGTAGGAATTGCACAGCAAGCGTTGACATTCATCCTTTTCACATATGCAGTTAAACCATTGGTGACCTGGGGGCTGCACATCGTTTAGAAGAACTTATCCTTTTGTTTCTTTGGTTTAAATAAACTGCAGCAAATGTTAGAATTTGGCTGAAATCAAATAACTGGTTAACAGGTTAAGATATTTCAATTTAAAAATTAGAGTAAAAATAGCTTATAATTCCTGTCATTTGATACCTATATTCAAAGCTATCAAAGCCAGACTGCAGTGCTGTCCCACCAAGAGTTCCAAATCCTTAGCAAGATGTCTTGCAGAAATAAATCCTTATTTCTTTTTCTCCCTCCTCCAAGAACTGTTGGGGTTTAGTAGCTTGCAGCATATTGAAATCTTCCTGGAACATATGTGTTCTGATGCTAACAAGAACCAAAGATCTGTCCTGGGGAGGCTGTTGGTAGCGGAGATAGGCAGAAATTAGCCCTTAGCTGGTTAGCAAGGTAGTTGAATCTATTCTCATGAAGTAGTTTGCTCCCTCTAATTGGGTGACTGAGAAACATCTTTGTTTTTTCTAGAAAAGTCAAGAATGAATTAACCTGTAAATATTAGACCACAGGTTTTCTTATCCTGGTGCCTTTGGTTTGATTCAAAATACCAGTATAACCAGCATGGGAGACATTCTGCCTGCAGAAGGGTAGCCATGTTGGTAGCTGAAGGGTTAATCTCTTGTTGCTGTAATACGATTTGAGAGCAGCAGCTGGGTCTGCTTGTGTTAGCAAGATTAAAAGCAGGAGCTGCAGTGCTGTTGCAAGCACTGAATGAATGGGACCATTGCAGAGCAAACTGTAGCTGAAATTTGTCATTTCTCCTTGTTTTTCCCACCAGCTCCTCCTCCCTTCGTTCCTACCCTCAAATCTGATGATGACACCTCAAATTTTGATGAACCAGAGAAGAATTCGCGGGTTTTATCCTCTCCGCGGCAGTTGAACCCAGCTGGCTTCTCAGGCGAAGATTTGCCATTTGTGGGGTTTTCCTTCATCAAGGCGCTGGGGATCCTCAGATCAGAGTAAGTGGGAATTACCGTCTAAGTGAATGTATTAATAGAAGAAAATGAGGGTTTATAGGTGTGTGTGTGTGGGGGGGGGGGGAGCTGGTTTTAAATGGCCTGTGCCCAGTTTTAGGGAAGCTGCCAGTTTTAGGCTCTATCTGTTGCTGCCATGGTTTTGTACATTTAAAATTGTTTTCTGGGTATGTGTTGAAAATGAGAAGCCTGTTTCTGAAACTGACATTGCTAAAATTGTGATTTGGTTACTTTGGATTAGTTGTGTTTGCTGTTCCCTGGGGAGGAGTGGGTGGTTTGATTTCTGGTTTTGCAGGTCTCTGGAAGAAGGAAAATCCTATGGAGTTCAAAGGCTGAAGTAGGGGTATGTTCTGTTAGGTGCAGAGACTGGATGTCACAAAGCTAGAGGTGGATGTTACACTGAATCTGTGATCTACAGAGATGAAGCGCCACTAATTGAGGAGTGTGTGCTAATGGGTCAGTGAACCAGAGACAGAGCTTCACTGAGCTGGCAGTGTGTACTGTGTGGTCAAGTTAAACATTGAAACTGTGCATCACTGTATCGTGGGTGTGTTACGGTATCAAAGATCCATAGAGACAAGTCAAGGGGTGAGGTGCTGAAATTCATAAAAATTGGTCTTCATTTGGAAAGAAATTAAGACTTTAGAGAGAACTGAGACAGGAAAAGGAAAAAGTGTCAATGGCCTGGTGTAAACCTTTTGACCTGGTGAGTCCTTGATTCCTGTTGTTAGAGCTAATAAGAAAAGCATTAGTGCAGCACATCAAATTGAGGAATCATTACTCCAGTACCAGAAGGCCTCTCAGAAATGCAGTGCTTTTAGCTGCCTTGGTGATTCACCATGTCAAGATACTATCTTTTAGTTTCAACCATTCTTTTTTATCATTTCTAGTTGATCCCCATCAGTGAATTAAACCAACAATATGATTTAATCAAGGTTTCATTTCTCTGTCATATTGGTTGTGATGGTTGCTCTTGGTGCTCAGTAAGTTGCCATAGAGAGAAGTGTAAAGCCAGATGTGGTGACATTCTTGGCATCACTGCTCTTGCCCATGTTGTGAGTCATGATTATGCGATGTCTAGGCAAGTGATCAGGAGGGGAGACTCCGACTGTCCCTTCTCACAGATGTAGCTCTCATGGTTGGGAGGGAGAAGGAGCATGTAATAATGGTTGAAAGAGGAGATTTTGGCTTTTAGTGAGATGTCATTGGAAGTAGTTTTGGAGTTGGTAAATTTCAACTGTGGATGCTTGGGGTTAAAATCTATCTTGAGTTATAAGTGAAATGATTTATAGTGTCATTCAATTCCCTAGTGGACCGTTTTGCATCTAATAAAACTAGAACACCATTTGTGTAGTCAGTAGAGGCCCAGAACTTGATCTAGGCGTATTACTAGCACACTACATATACTGGGGAACCTATTAATGGAACTGAGGAGAGAATTTAAGGCAAAGTCTCAGTTGCAGTGGCATATCTGTGACATTGGTCGAAGGCTAATCATAATGGGAATGCTGCTGGTTGACACAGGTATGCATTGCCAAAGCTGTGTTGGAACTGATAAGTGGGAGATGCTGTGTATGACAGGGATCACTGCTGAGGGTTTGTTTGGGTTCTAGTAATGGAACGGGGAGGGCACAACCAAAGAGTGTCAAGATTAATATGCACTGTAGGAATTCTGGGTAAAGTTGTAAAGGCTTCCTGATACAGCCTGGTTTCCTGTGTGATGATGCAAGAAATTGACCATACACTAAATTCCTGTGGGAGGAAATGAATTATAAGAAGGTTGTTCTTATTTTGTAGGTTGAACTTTGTTTCAGATCTACATTTTTGTAAATTTACCTTTAGGAGTAAGCACATGCATTTTGTTTTGAAGAGCAACTGCTAAATATGGCAAGGATTGTAGAGAAACTGGAGTACATTGGTATTTAAACTAACATTGACCTAGTATTTAAACTAATGTAGTGACTAATGATCTCCTTAATCCCACTGATAGGTTGGGGAATGAGAGTGATTTTTTCTTTATAACTTATAAAATGTCTACTGTGTGCTAGATGTTTTACTGGATAAATAAGACTCCCTGCCTGTCCTAGCAAGTTTAATAAACTAATTTTAACAGGAGTCAGTGACTGAGAACAACAAATGGAAGATAAGGCTTAAAAAATCACTTGTGCACTTGCTCGTAGTTGGTGGGAACTTTGCGTGAAGTGAGTGTCAGGTCCTAACTCATCAATACAGAACTTAAACTTCCATTTAAAAAAATGAATTGTCATTCTTCTGGTTGCGAAGTGATGCAGAGTTGGTTTCCTGTGTCTGCAGATTGATAGCTCCAATGTCTTCACTGATGCAGTTTTGCCCAGCAGCAGTAGTAGAATACAATTAACAAGGTCTCTTATTTTCACTACATCTGAGATGTATCATATTTCCAGCACAGATAAAGTATTAATGACATTATACAAGATACTGGTAAGACCTTATCTGGAATATTATGTACAGATCTGGTCACTCATGTTTGAGACAGATGAATTCAAACTAGAGCAGGTGCGTAGAAGGGTTGCTTGGATGGTTAGGGGGAGTGGAGAGCCTCTCTTACCAAAGGAAACTAAAAGAGCTTGGCTTGTTTAGACTTGCAAAATGAAGGCCAAGTGGGGGTATGTTTGATCTCTAAATACATTGGGAAGTAGACACCAGGGAGAGAGTAGATCTATGTAAGCTAAAGGACACAAGCACAAATGTTTATAAACACACCATAGATAAATTTGGGCTGGAAAATTAGAAGAAGGTTTCTTAAACACCAGGGGAGAAAGATTCTGGCACTCCTTTCCAATAGGATTAGTGAAGGCAAACAGTTTAACTAGTTTTAAAACAAGCATAATAATTTCATGAATGGGCTAGTATTCAATAGTAGGGACTGGGTTTGATGACCCACGAGGTCCCTTCTAGTTCTATGATCCATTCAGAAGCTAGTGGGCAATAGTCAAACTGTCAAGAGTCATGTTACTTTTATATTGCTCCCCATGCTTGGCAAAGCCTTGAGCAGCAACAGCACAGATAGGCAATTGCCTTATTCATGAGTGAAAAGAATCTTCTGGAAAGGATGGAAGAGGAGGGAAGAGCCTCTCTTCATTCTCTCTTGCCCAAACTCTTACCCTCTTCAAGACAATAAAAGGCTTTGGAGAAGTGTGGGAGGACTGGTTCTTCAAATTTATCAAGCCCTTGCTAGCTAGAGGCAAGGCTGATACAAAATGAGGAAGTCTTATGCTTGGTCCATGTAGATGTCTCAGCATCTGCCCCTGCTCCTGACTAGCTAAGATTGGGATTGGGGCTAAGGTTTGTCACCAGTACTTTAACACAGACTTCACTGCTGAAGATTTCTTCTACCCTTATTTTTTTTATTGTCCTCTGACAATAGGTTTAATCTTACAGCTGGTAGGTTTCAGATAAACTATTCCAGCCCTTGTGAAGGGAGAAAAGAGGAAAAGGAGAAAAGGTGCCGATGACGTACTGCTGTTTTGGTTCACCACATTCATCTTTTGATGATATCATGGTTTGTTTTTTGTTGTTTTTTTTATGATGGTGCAGGCGTTTAAGAGGGAGTAGAAAATGGAAAGCCTGGAGGAATGGAAGGGTAGAGGTGGGAATGAAATTGGGGAATAGAGTATGAGTAAGGATTTGGTCACGTATTCTGTGACTAACAGATCTCCGTGACTACTTCAGTTTCTGCCCTGTTCATGGCAGATCTCAGGCTGTCAACCCCACGTGTGGCAGAGCTCAGGCTTCCGTGATTTGTCAGTCTTTTTTGTTTGTTGCCTGTGCTCAGTCTGTGACTTTTACTAAAAATACCGAAGACACAAATCTTAGCCTTAGGTTTGGAAGTGAGTATGCCTGTTTGGAGGGATCCAGGGTTAGGAAAGATGGTAGCAGCAGTGAGGAGAAGAAAGGGTACAGGCGGGTTGGAGACTTACGAGACCAGGGTAAAAAGGTGAAGTAGGAAGACAGGAGCATATGTAAAGAAACACTGTATGATAGAGGATGAGATGTAAATTTGCCATTCATTCCCTTATGGTTATCTAGCTTTTCCTATAGTAAGTCTTACCTGGAAAAATTAGGACTGGAAGAGCTCTTCTGTGTTCAGCACTTCTGCACCATTCCCTGCAGTCCTCCTGGGAGAGGATGTGACTCTACTGTATATAAATTAGTAGGTAACCAGCATTAAGCCAGTGCATGTAAATACATAACTCAAGGAGGTGGTTTTTCCTTTTGAAAATAGGTTAGCACAGCTGATGTAATTAATGTTCACTATTGTGGATTTGCCTTGTTTCTTTACACCCTCCCCCATCATTCATGTTTTTTATTTGAGAGTCAATTCCCTTTTGTTGTTAATCATTTCTTCGCACTTCAGAAGAAATTGCAGGCACTGTTGTGCTGAAAAAATTGACCCCTGGTTTAATAGTTAATTTAATTAAATATTCTAAGATGCTACCATTTGAGTAATGTATTTGCATGGTAGCTTTTGCTGTCAGATGGAATGTGTTTGATTTCTGCAATAACTCTGAATGGGGGGGGATGTAACTATGACACTACAATGTACTTATTTCACGTCTTGTCAGAAAATTATTTGGCAATTTGGATCTCTGTGATAAGGCTTCTATTAGTGTAGTAAGCATCCCGTTTTTCTTGATTACTCCCTTCTTGAGGCTTAAAAACGTGATAAAGATGCACATGGTGAGATAATTTGTGTGACAAGATGATTAGCTGAAATGGACACTGCTAAACTCTTAAGTATATTTGCCTGATGCAAATGCAGTACAAGGAGACCAGATTGCTTTGTGGTTGAGATATACAGTGGAGACGTGTTAAAGCATGATCCATTTGCGTGTGGATCCGATTACCACGCGCTCTGGTCATGTCCCCCAAAGCCATTAACTTAATGCACGGGACTTGCTAACGCATGGTGCCTAAAGACGGAAGTTGGCCTGGGCACAGAAACGCGTGAAGTGAGTAGTAACATAAGGAGTCCGGCACACTAATTAAAAGGGGAAGTTGGCCTGGGCGCGGAAACAGGTAGAGTGAGCCTTCTAGTGCTGCACTCTGGTTTATTTATTTATTTATTTGCTGGGGTCCGTTTAACGCGCGGTCGTGGGGGCTTGTCCCTCGACACCCGCACGTTAACGGGTCCCCACTGTACTGATTTCCATAATAAGAAAAATTTTGCCAGTTAGCACATACAGTTTTAAGGGATTTTCTTTTATTTTGAATGTGACGCAAAGATTACAATCTATTTCTTCCCAAATACCATATCACACCTGAGGAGCAGCTACCTCCACAGCCAGTTAATGACATGCCAGACTTTGGTCCGTGGGGTCATTTAAGAGTAAGAATGCACCGTGTCCATCCCCCAGCTCAGTTGCTATTGGTATGCTTTTTCCCTGGGTCCCATACTGTTTTCTATTTTGCAGTGTAGCCTAATGGTTTAGCTGGCTTTCCAGGTAAGTGTTTGAATTGCAAAATAGTGCGTAGAGTATTATTAGCATGTTCTTTACACACCAGGATGAAATAGGAACATTAAAATGAACCAGTGGTACAAGTGTCCTTGTTTCCATCAGAACTAGCTAGAATCTACTGAGCAGTGCCAGAAATATGTGCAGAAAACTAAAAGATGATGACTAAAACCATGGGATTGTGACTGGTTTAAAAAATGGAGTTAACTAAGTTCTCAAAAGTTAATATTTTAATATAAAAACTTTGCCAGTTATTACGCATTTGGTTATTTTTATTTGTATGAATTACATTTTGAAGCAGCTTTCTTTGCATCTTTTTTAGTTAATGTGAGGTTTTAATTTTTATATCTAGGACAGTTTTTTTCTCACCTATCCATTTTTAGTCTTGTTTTGTATGCCCGTCTGTGAAGGGATTTAATAAGTATATTTCTCAGATGGCTGCTTTTTCTCTGGAGGAGTATAATGATGTTTTGATAAATTGACTTTTATGGATGATAATCTGAGGGATAGGATTGATTTAGAACTGGTTAACACATTTCAGAAATATTTAACCAATGCATCCACTTTTAAAATTTTTTCTTCTCATAAGTCCCCATTATATCTTGTCATTTGACGTAGAGGATTCATTTTCCTAATTGGTTTGTTTCTTTATAGGATTTTAAAAAATGAATGGATTATATGAGAAATTTCTGTTTAGTTTGGGACTGTTGGCTCTGCTATACTTAGGCTAATATCAGGATTGCATTTCCAAAGGGCTTCGGAAGGTGGTGCTCCTTAAGATCTGTGGTTTCACACATGCTGCTGCAGCACGGTTTTTATAAAGTCCATATCTTAGTGTGTGTGACTAATGGCTTGTGTGTGTATTTGAACTGGAGAGTAAATTTTCTCAGAAAATGGTGGTGGTAGACTCAAACTTTCCTTGGTGTAAGAAGAGAGAGTGCTGCTGTGTGTGGGTGTATAGCTATGTGCAAAGGGCAGCTTGAAGCTCATTCCTCTCCATGGGTATAACTGGAGGCATACCAAAACTCTGGCCAGGAGAAGCAGGCAAGCAATGTGTGGGCAGACTGCATGTTCTTTTATTAGCATCTTCATTGTACTTTTAAAATCTCAACGAGCAGTGAGCTCAAGGCTTCTTCAGTTAAAACTAGGTCCTTCATTAGCTGCCTAACTATCTAATTTGAATCAATTTATGCTACTGGGAATTGTTTCTGTTGAATATGATTTAAATTTTTTTTTTTTGCAATTTTAAATGTAGACTTAAATCAGATGTTCTGACTATTATCTGTTTAAGACTACAGAGCACTAACATATATGTTCCAAATCGCAAATAGTCACTTCTAATGCTTTTCTGGAATCTCTTTTAAAACCAACACGAATAGTTAACTTTATGAGGATAAAGAAGCCCCTTCAGACAGATTGCTTTAAAAAAATAAGTTCCTCAATTTGCTACAGTCAAATTTCAATGAATGCTATAGTTAAGTAGATTTTTCTCATGGGACACAGCATACAGGTGGAGCTTTGCGATCTAGAAATGTGACTGATTAGGTCAGTGTTGATATAATAGAGATGGGATGTACTGAGCTGTACTGAGAACATTCGAACATCATCCTTGGATAGTGGAGAACAAATTAATTGGGAGGCACTTCAGCTCATTGTGGTTCAGAGTCTGGCATGTTGAGCTTTGTTACTTTTTTGGTACTGTCTTTTGGTTTTTTGCACCCTGTTTAATAGTAACAAAATAGAGCAGGCAGTGAATTTACAGGAATTTTTTTTTTAACTTCTTGGCTGCTCGAAGTTACTTAGACATTTGGCTTGATAACACCCGCAGATACGAGCAAGAAGCATCTAGAAATGCTTTGTCACTCATTGTTTAACTTAAAGCATAATGTGTAAATGAAAATACTAATCTTGTAACCAGTAGATAAGCCGACATGGTGGCTACTAATGACACAACCTTGATTGACCTAATCTTGTAGCTGTTATGCCATAAAGTTTGTCTCATCTTTCCTCCTAGTTTGGTCCAGGATTAATACATGACTGGACCAAAGTTGAGTAAGTGGAGGGTCCTGTACCCTTTTATCTGTATTTATGTATTATTTGCCTCTGTTGTTTTAGGTTTGTTATCTCGGGTTTGGACTCTCCAGCTAAGATCAGCTCCATGGAAAAGAAACTCCTTCTAAAGAGCAAAGAGTTGCAGGATACCCAGGACAAGTGTCACAAGGTATTTATTTATGCAAGTGGCCTCCCTCATTGCTCCAGGAATCTACAAGCAGTGTATGCCAAGAGATCTATCAGATGCTGCTGATCGTCCAGATCTGTGGTGGGCAAAATTCTGTTCCTTCAGTGAAGTGGCTCTCTGTTCATTACAGACGAAGATGAATTTAGGCCATGCCTTTGCTGTAGATGTGTTATACTTAACAAGAGGAGGCTCTGGATTTTAAACAGCCCTTTTCTCACCATGACACAGATGACTGCTTCTTCCAGCAGGTGGCATTTACTTTTCATCTGTTGCAAAGTTGCTGCAGTTCTGTTCTGAGCGATAAAGTCTCTTTCTAGTCCTTCAGCTTCTGCTCGTGTAACTGTTGCCACTTCATTGATTATGGTGAACATCTTTTAACAGTTGCTGTTTCTGAGTAAAGAGAACTCATTGGAGTCTATAAAATCTCAAGTGTTCTTTGAGACTTTTATGAGAGTGCAATTATTTCTCTCTCTGCCTTGTGCTGGACTTGACATTTATTCCTGCAAAGAGAAGGGGGGGAATCATCCACTGGTTCAACATGGATTTGGGATAAAGCTAAAGTGATCCATCTCTGCAAAATCAAGTGAAAAATGAGTATGGCTTCTTTGCTAACTGGGGTTCGAAGAATGACTGACTATGAACAAGCAGCTTGAATGAATGGGGTGACTTAGACTTACTACCTGTCCTTGTGAAGAACTGTGCATTTCCAGGAGCAGAGACAATGGTATTGGAATTTAAATAGCATCTGGAGAGTTATAACTAGGAGTCTCTTAGAGAGTGAAATTCATCGTATGTGGTGCACTGAAATTAGGAACTGCGAGAGCTTTTGGAATGCTTTTTAACCTTTCAATGTTTGTTGCAGATGGAGCAAGAAATGACACGATTGCACCGGAGGGTGTCAGAGGTGGAGGCTGTACTTAGCCAAAAGGAGGTGGAGCTGAAAGCCTCTGAGACCCAGCGATCCCTCCTGGAGCAGGACCTGGCAACCTACATCACAGAATGCAGTGTGAGCCTTTATCCTAGTCCTTTTCCCTCTGAAGGTGCCACTTCAGATGGTCTCTGGCTTTTTGTTCCATGAAGGTCTCAGTGGTGCATGTACAGTCAAGAGAAGATGAATGTGTAAAAGGGATGGTTGTCTATTGAAATCAGAGCAGTAAATTGCTTGCACAGTAATGAAGGCCTGTTAGATATGGGTTTATCCAAATTTGATTCCTTGTTCTATGTGCTTATGGCACCATTCATTAGTAATGGTAAGGGAGCTATAGCTGTTTTGCTTACAGTGAACTATACTCTGGTTCTCTTCATGTAGCCTTACTATACCACTTTTGGGTTCTGATCTTGACAGATTTCAGAATGAAAGCAAGGTAGGACCTACTCAATATTTGAAGGGAAACCTCAAAAGACAAAGGTTGTGTTGACTCAGTCAAGTAAGATGGTGAGTTTGTACTGCTTCAGTTCTGTAGCAGTGTGTCTATAAAAAGGAGGCCCTGAATACATGTCTTAAGAGCCTTTGTCAGTTTTCACAGGAGCAGGGATATCTGCCCTGTAGTCTTGAAAAAATTCCAGTGAGGGTGTTAACACTCTGCCTATCTAAATAGCATCTATATTTTCAACGGAATTTGGTATTCTTCTGTCCTGCCTTCCTTCTCTCCCACCAAAACTCTATGTAGCATACTGGTACACAGTGACTATAGTGTTATCACTCCATCAGTGATTTCTATTCAGTGGAGTGTGAAGCATTTCCTATAAAGTATAATGACATTTATCTGAAGGAAATGGGGAACATTGACTTATTTGAGTAAATGGGGGGTGGGGGGGGGGCTTTCAGTGCAGGAAGGCACAGCAAGAGGTGCATCTAAAATTGGGTTGTACCATCTGGATTATGCTAATTTCTATTGTGGCAACATTAAAAAGTTTTGGATCCTTCTGGATGAAAGATGATGTGCACATTGAGTAGGTTACAGGAGCCTCTAATGTGATGTTTGTAAGGAAAGGTTTTGCCCAAACCCTGAAATAATAGTGCTGCCCTTTTGTCTTCAAAGTTTAAAAAAGAGCAAAAGACTTAATGGCATTTAACAGCAGGTAGAGACATGGCCAGCTGTAGTTGTAATAATAGCATAAAGTGGGTACCAGTCCTAGAAATTTAAATAAATAGTGTTGAAGGATGGATGATTGATGTCATGAAGAAGTCTTACTCGCTGTGTGTTCTTTGACTCCAAACTTGGTCTACAAGAGTAGGGTTTGAGCTAAGTTCCCTGCGCAGTAGATTATAAGTGTACTGCTTTTATCTAGATGGGAAAATTGAAGTTCAGTAGCAGTGAATTTGCAAGTTTTCTTCATTGGTGTCTTAATTTATGTTGTCTCATGTTGTTTGAGAAGCTGTTTGTTCCTTTAGCTGAGGATATTTCTTATAGAGTAGTGTGCAAAGGGTCTATGCATTGAAATATTGCTTTCTGCAGAGCTTAAAGCGAAGTCTGGAACAGGCACGGATGGAAGTGTCTCAGGAGGATGACAAGGCTCTACAACTTCTTCATGATATCAGAGAGCAGAGCCGGAAACTGCAGGAAATTAAAGAACAGGTATAACTATTTCTTGGGTGATGCCAGGAATACATTTTATATTGATGATGTGTGAGTGAGAGAGAAGGGTTCCTTAAACAAAGTACCAAGAACAAACTTGAGAGTGGGTGCGTGCACAATCCTCACATGCTCTTTAGCCTTCCAGTATCTTTACAGTCCAGCAAGTTGGTAGACTTTAAGGTCAGAAGGAACCAATATGAAGGAACCAGTCTGATCTCCTGCACAATCCAGGCCATAGAACTTCACCCATTTCCTCCTGCAATAAATCTCTAACCCAGCGGTTCTCAGCCTTTTGTGGATCACAACACGCTTGGTAGCATGTTGTAACTGTACAGGACACACCAGCCTTCCCTCCCCAGCCCAAATCCAGCCATCTCCCTGGCTCTGTGACACACTTACTGCTGTGTGGTGAAAAAGTGGTAGAGAACCACTGTTTTAGCCTATGACAAAGTTACTAAAGTCCTCAAATCATCATTTAAAGACTTTACAGTACAGAGAAACCACCGGCAACTGAGTCGTGTCCCAATGCTATAGCTTTTGCCAGTGTGCCATGAGGGAAATTTCCTTCCAACCCCCAATATGGTGATAAGTTAAACCCTGAGCATGTGGGCAAGATGAACCAGTCAGGCACCCAAGAAACAATTCTCTATGAGTACACAGAACACGCTCCATCAGTCATTCCATTGACATATCTACCACTAGGAGCCAAAGGTCAGTCAATTGTTAAACTAGGCTGTCCCATTATATCACCCCCTTCATGAATTTATCAAACTCAGTTTTGACTCTAGCTTGATTTCTTGCCCCTCCACCGCTCCCTTTGGAAGGCTATTCCAGAATTTCACTCCTCTGATGGATAGAAACCTGCATCTAATTTCAAGTCAAAACTTCCTGATGGCCAGTTTATATCCATTAGTGCTTGTGTCCATATTGGGGGTAAACTTAAATAATTCCTCTCCCTCTCTGGTATTTATCCCTCTGACATATTTATACAGAGCAATCATATCTCCCTTCAGTCTTTCTGGTTACGCTAAACAAGCCAAGGTCTTTGAGCCTGGTCTTATAAGGGAGGTTTTCCATTTCTTGGATCATGCTAGTAGCCCTGCTCTGAACCTGTTCCAGTTTGAATTCATTTTTCTTAAACATGGGGGACAGGAACTGCACACAGTATTCCAGGTGAGGTTTCACCTTGTATAATGATGCTAACCCCTCCCAATCTCTATTGGAAATACCTCATCTGATGCATCCTAGGACTGCACTATCTTTTTTTATGGCCACATCACATTAGCAGCTCATAGTCATCCTGTGATCACCCAGTACAATTCCTCCATCACTTCTGAGTGATGTGTCAC
Organism: Podocnemis expansa; assembly: GCA_007922195.1. Lineage (NCBI taxonomy): Eukaryota > Metazoa > Chordata > Testudines > Podocnemididae > Podocnemis > Podocnemis expansa. The sequence continues at coordinate 20,923,810 of ML682041.1, forward strand.
CAAGCTTATAGCAAAAATTATTAATCCCTAAATGCATGGCCTTGGACTTTCCACTGTTAAATGTCATTCTATTACTCCAGTTTACGAGGTCATCTAGATCTTTCTCTATGATATTCCAACTCTTCAAATGAAATCTTGTCTATAAAATCAAATTTGGAGACAGTTCCAATATTTCAGAAAACTTCTGCATTGGAAAAGGAATATCCGTTTTATACAGTCAAGTTACACAGGTTAACACGGGTTAATGTTACTCTCATCTACAGTTTAGTAATCCTGACACGGGAGTTCTGAATTGAGGAAAAGATGTTAGCCCATATCTTATTTTAATATGACCATTTTAAATATTTGCCCATCTTTTCAAAATGCTGCCTAGATCACTGAATTGTTTTTTTTTCTAACTTTTTTTTTGTAGAGATGTTTGTTCAGAACTTTTTTCTGTCAGAAAAGTGATAAGCATTCTGTAAACTGATTTTCCTAGGGGTGGAGAGAGAGCATAAAGGAAAAAAATGCAACAATCAATGTTGGGCAATTTAAAGATTAAAAATAGTCTACCAAACAAGCCCATTAAATTCTGTGGTGTAATGGAAACACATTATAGTGAGAAGAAGGAATTGAAATATGCTTTGGAGTTCAAACAATAGTCGGCAATTACTTACTGCTTTTTCATCTTCAAAGCACTTTACAAACATTAACTGAAAAACGTCTTACTGTATGAGTCTAGTGTGTGTGGAAACCTTGTTAATAAGTCTCCAGAAAAGAGCAGTCTTGTGCAAACTTTAATGGAGTGCAGCTACAACCTTCAGAATATGACAGAACTGTATATACATTTCAGATATTCACTTTGCTGGTCAGTTTGTAAAATGCTAATGTTCACTTTGACTGCTGTTGCTTCATTAATAAAGTTGCTTTAGAATAGAATGCATAGTTAGGTTTTCTAAATGTACAAACCTATTTGACAGAGAGGAAAAATTATAATTTTAATAAAACTTGAATCTCAGCATGATTTGAACTCATCGTCTTCCAACATAGACTTTGGGTAAAATTCGTAAGAATGTTAAAATGTTACTTAGTCATTGAAGGAAGATGTCTAAGATCCTAGAACCTACTACAAGCTTCTTCTGAGCTACCTTGAGCTCATGTGCTAGAATGCTGCATGTACACGTAGTGTAATTTCTGCTCATTCACACTAGCAGGTCAATCTTGGCAAATAATGGAACGGAAGCATTTCTTTCAGGCAAAGGAAGTTAAGGTTTGAGACAGAGGAGAGAGAGCCTTCATGGGGAGCCCAGGGCCAGCTTAAGGGGCAAGACAGTGTGGCACCGGCTCAGGGCACGGAAGCCTAAGGGTGCTGGCTGCAGCCTGACTGGTCAGCCCTGGGGAGAGGCAGGGCTGACTGCCACATGTGGTGTGGCTTCCCATGCAATTTTGGGTCCTGCCACCTACCTGTTGGTCTGAGCAGTGAGGCTGTGGCTGGGCCAGCCCGCCCTGCCCTGGGGTGGAGTAAGAGTGGGAGAGCTCAAGCTGTGGGTCGGCTCACTGCGCCCCTGCGGGCGGATCGGCCGGCCCAGGATTGGGGCAGGAGCTCAGAGCCTAGCCTCAGGCCAGTCCACCCCACTCCCTTCCCAGTGCTGGGCTGCCAGCAGGGCACGGGGGAGCAAAAGTTGGCTTGGGGCACCATAACCCCTTGAGCCAGCCATGGGGGACCTCCCCTCCCCAAAAAAGGCTGTTCTTGGGAAGAATCATGTTGCATTGGTGATGTTTAAGCCAACAACAATGGTAAATCCCACAAACGAGAATAAACTTCAAGTGTAAGCCAATGCCATAGATCCAATATCAGTTTGGGTACAGAAGCGTATGTCTATGTAGACTAATAACCTTCAGAGGAAAAAAATGTGTTACATAACTCACCATTTGTTTCAAATAACGGTGTGTTTCTGCAATGGAATAGGTTGTTTGTTTGTTATATTTCATATCTTTTTTGAGGTAGTGGCTTGAAAATGGCTTAGTGCCTTTTGTCATGGAAGGCACAAGCCAGAAGAGAATTGATAATGTATTCTGCCTGGCTCTTATCCTTTTCTTTTATGTTTTTATTCTCTCTTTACATACTTTGTCTGATTTCTGCCTATTTCATAGACACTTTGCCACTGTTCATCTTCCTCTGTTCTTTCCAAAATATAACGTCCCTTTTCGTCCCACAGGAGTATCAAGCCCAGGTGGAAGAGATGAGGTTGATGATGAATCAGTTAGAAGAGGATCTTATTTCAGCTCGTAGACGTAGCGATCTCTATGAATCGGAGCTAAGAGAATCTCGATTGGCAGCTGAAGAATTCAAACGTAAAGCCACTGAATGTCACAACAAGCTACAGAAGGTAATGAAGACTCCCTGGGAAACGTTTTCATGAGCTCCTAGTATTTCGTGTGTGTTGCCTGGGATTCATAAATGATAGTTGCATACAAGTCCTTGGAAACTTGCTACAGGTTGTTCAGTTGGAAGCCATTTTGATTTGGGTATAAGGTTGGAACAATTTCATTTATTCCCTGTAATAATTTCGTTTATTCCCTGTAATAAATAGTTCATTTAAACTACCCAATGTTATGATTCTGGGTGAAGTCCAAGGTCTGAACATTTTTCTTCAGAGTTATACATTATATTTTTAAATTACAGGCTAAAGACCACGGGAAAACTGAAGTAGGAGAGCTGTATTCAAAACTGGAGAAGGTATGCTTCCTCAGTGTCAGTGGGATTTGCTGCCTGATTCTGTCCAAATATATCATCACTGTAAGAAACCCAGAACATCCATAGTGATAGGAACAGACTTCCATCCTCTTTCTTTGTGCGACTGACTGTTCTATGTGATTTGATTTGAAGCTGGGCCAGGCCGGTTTGTTGTCAGCTGAACTTGTACATTAGCTATGCCAAGATAAGCTATTATGTGTAATCTGTTCTGGAGTTGTGTTAAAAGGAAGAAAACACCTTTATGTATTATGAGTAAAGAATGTCAAATTATGAATATGATTACTCTGAAAAATAAATTTAGTTCTTCATGCTGTGTCAAAGTGACTTATTTAGTGACAAGTACAGCAAATGGTCAAGAAGAAATTAGGAGCAGGAATGCATTGGATCACTTGGTAGGTTAGAAACAAGACTCTGGGAAGTGAAACTAAAATATGGTATCACTAGCATGACAGATGTGGTATAGGATTCTTCTATTCATGTTTTTTTTTCTATCTCATGTTTAATTGTAGGTCAATGCAGAGCAGCAGATCAAAATCCAGGAACTTCAAGAGAAGCTGGCAAAGGTAAAGTTAGGGTGTGATTGGTGAATAGTGCACAGGACTCGTCTATACACTAAATCATTTTCATAAGCCTTTCCAGCAGAACCTTTAATGCAGGGGAGAGGTTCACTGTTTTATACTCAAAAATAGAATTAGTCACAGCAAGAGGGTATGTCAAAGGGAGAAAGTGGGGGTGGGAGCCGGTATCTGAAATCAGAATTCTCAATATGTTTTCTGCTCTTGAAATGTGTCAAGTGTTTATTTTTACAAGTGAAGCTGAGTCAGAACAGCAATAGTGAATAGAATTTCTAATTTAAAAGGCCAGCATGGGCGTACAGCATATAACATGCTATCCTAACCTTTCATTTCTGGAGATCTGGGTTCATGTCTTGCTAGTTTAGTAGTGGAATGTATTTTGGTCTTGGCTTACTTTCCCAGTGTACTTTGATATTAATCATAAAATCTTTTCTCAATTAGCAAGCTCTACTCTGTTGATAAGTCATACAGGAGAATGATGGGGCTTCATGACAGGATTGAGATGATTAGAAGACAAGTCAGGCTATGCTGGCTGGCTGAAGCTGGTTTTGGGTTTGCCATCAAACCACAGCTAGTTAGCAAGCTTATGAATTTTCCAAAGGCTGTGAATGATAGACTCATGCTAATGAGATTCCCACTTTTGGGAAAAGATGTGCAACTATCATCACCACCTATGCATCCATGATGACCAACCTTGATGTGATTAGCCACAAATGTTATGAAGACCTGGAATTCCTTATTGGAGAACTGCTGAAGGCTGACAAGGTCATCATCCTTTGTGACTTCAGTGCTAAAGTTGGTACAGCTTTACCAGACATGGCCAGGCATCATCAGAAGAAAAGTGGTCTTGGAAAATGCAACAACAACAGGCTCCTCCTGTAACGGAAATGTGCCAAACATGATCTTCTCATTACCAGTGCTGTCTTCCTCTTGTCAAACAGCAGCAAGATCTGTGCGGCTAGAGCTGGCAGCTCATTGACTATTATCAGGGGAAAAGAGAGACAGGCTGTTAGAGTGACAAAGGCCATGAGAAGTGCAGAATGTTGGACTCAGAGTCTCAGTCTCCACACTGAATATCCAGATATATCCTAGTAGACAGCAATGAGGTTAAAAAGAATCCAGAAAGCTTAATGTCTCCAGATGGAAACAGGAGAATGGGAAACAGGCTTTTGTTGAAGAGCTACATGCCTAGCTTGTAACAAATGGTGCGAACACTAATAACATTGAGGAAACTTGGGCATTGTTTAGAGCAGGGGTCTCAAACTCAAATCATGAGGGCCGCATGAGGACTAGTATGTTAGCCAGAGGGCTGCACCACTGAAACCTTTTCATACAACAAGACTGCATATACTGGTCTTTAAGTGCCACAAGATTCCTTGCTTTTTTTGGTAACAATAGTGTTGTTGAGGGCCGCAGGAAATATCTTTAGGGGCCACATGTTTGAGACCCCTGGTTTAGAGACCCTTGGTTCCATCGCATGAAAACATCAAGATTCGTTTGATTAAAACAGTGTTGACAGAGGGAGACTATTGAATGAGAAATGACGAGACTGTGAGGCCTCTTTAGAAGATAGCACTTTAATAGCTAAAAAGTCAGCTTTCAATAACATCAAGAAGACTGTCCAATGCAAACTAAAATGCAAAACTCATGTCTGAAAAACAGGGTAGCTGAGATTGTCCTGTGCTGATAGGAATGAAATGAAGAATTTCTATGATGCTCTGAGGAGAATCTGCGAGCTATGATCATCAGGAACATCTCCAATTCTGAATGCTTATGGTACCACACTGCTCACTGACAAATAAAAGATACTGCAAAAATGAGCAGAACACTTTAACAGCATCCTCAATCAACAATCATCTATTAGTGAGGAGGCAGTTGATCAACTGCTCCAGATTGACATCAACATAGCTCTTTGCTGATCCCTCAGTGCTGAATGAAACTGTGAAAGCAATTGACTTTCTGCCAAATGGCAAAGCATTGGGAACAGATATTATAGCAGCTAAAGTGTATGAAGCTAGAGGCTTGCATGTGACTCTGAAACTGACTGCATTTTTCCAGCCAATGTGGACTCAAGGAATTAAACCTGAGGAGTACAAGAATCCATCCATGGTCCACTTATACAAGTAGAAAGGCAACAGACAAACCTGTAACGCTCTTGGGGCATCTTGTTAATAGCTGGCAAAATTTACACCAGAATTCTCCTGATGAGTTGTCTTGTGCAGCATATTGAAAAAGGGCTGCTTCCTGAGAGACAGTGCAGCTTCAAGGAGAGACACAAAGAGATTGGCTTATTTAGCCTAACCAGAAGAAGGTTGAGGGGAGACATGATTGCTCTCTCTAAATACATCAGAGGCATAAATACCTGAGAAGGAGAGGAATTATTTGTTTAGCTCCAGTGTGGACACTGGAACTAATGGATATAAACTGCCAATGAAATAGTTTTGACTTAAAAATCTCTGTGTTATTTCAACCACCAGAGAAGTGAAGTCCTGGAATAGCTTTCCAAGGGGACTAGCGGGGACAAAATAAACCCCAAAAAACCAAACCAACCTAGCTGGCTTCAAAACTGAACTTGATAAATTTATGGAGTGGATGGTCTAATGGGACAACTTAGTTGGGCAATTGACTGATCTTTGACCATTAGTGATAGATATACCAGTGGCATATGCTGGGATGTTGATGGAATGGGTTCTGAGTTATTACAGACAATTCTTTCTTGCCCATATGCTCAGGGTTCAACTGACTACTACGTATGATGTCAGGAAGGAATCCCCCCCACCCCTCCCAGCCAAATTGGTAAATGGTCTTTTTCACCTTCCTCTGTAGCATGTGGCATGGCTCACTTGCTGATGGATTCTCTGTACTAAGTCTTTAAATCATGGTCTGAGGACTTCAATAACACAGTCATTGGTTAGGCGTTTATTACAGGAGTGAGTGGGTGAAGTTTTGTGGCCTGCGTTGTGCCGGAGATCAGACTAGAAGATTGTATTGGTCCCTTCTAACCTCAGAGTCTATGCGTTTGACTTGCAGCAGAGCATGGGTTATTTCTCCATCATGTGATAACTTCGGTTTCACAGTCAACATCAAGAAGACAGAAGTGATACACCAGCCTGCAGCAGGAAAGCCTTATGTAAAGCCTGCTGTCATAGTGGACAAGTTCACCTGCCTCAGCAGTGTGCTCTTATGTGCAGTTCACATTGATGATGAAATCAACACCAGAATTGCCCAAGCAAGTATGTCCTTTGGCAAACCATGTTGAAATGTTTGGGAACACAGAGGCATCAGTCAGCAACACTGATGGTCTACAGAGCTGTAGTATTGTCAACTCTGCATGCATGCATGCGAAACTGGCAATGTACAGACACCATGCTACAAAGCTGAAACGCTTTTTCCCATGGATTGTCTGAGGAAACTGATGAGAATAAAATGGAAAGCCAAGATTCCAGATACTGAAGTTCTTGTGCAGGCTGGAATTTCAAGCATCCATACTCTGTTGATAAAATTACAGATGAGAAGGGAAGGCAATGCCACCAGAGCGTCAGATAAATGGTTGCCAAACAAGACCTTTTGGAGCAAGCTGAAGAAGGGAAAGCGTTTTGAGAGGCCAGAAGAAGTGTTTCAAGGACTCCCTCAGGTTATCATTGGGGCATTTTTATGGTTAACCCTGAGTTTTGGGAAGGTCTCATTCATGATCATTTCTATCTGACAAAGCCTCATCTATGCTGGAGCTACAGTTTGAGTGGAGGAGAACTGCTGAGGCAGAGCAGAAGTACCAACAGCATACTGGTAACTTTCGTGACAGGAGCGTGTCCGCTGTTAAACAAGCGACCTATAGTGATGTCTGTCGTTCAGTGTGCCAGATAGTTCACAGCTCAAGTTGGCATGATCAGTCGCTCACATGTTCATAGAAACCAAATCAGGCATTGACGTCGTGGTCATCTTTGAACCTGAAGGATGAACTACAAGATACATTAGCATCTGAACGAAGTATTCATAGTACCCACCTCACTGTAATCTATGCTCTCAGTTGATCAGCACTGAAATACCATTGCACCCGAAAGGGCTGTATGTGAGAAAACACTGTACCAGTGAATACTTTACTAATGGTGGATCTTTTTGGGGAGAGAAGAGAGTTAGCAACTTCTGTGTGGGATGCATCACCACCACATTCCCCCGTCTAGTCTGCTGAGTATTTTGGCTTGCCGTAGAGGGGGCTTCCTTAAGGATAATTTATCTGGAGGGTGAAAACTGAGGTCACAACAGTATGAGGGTGTTACATTCATCTCAGTCCTTCAAGAAGCCCACCAGTTTCCACCATTACTTTTTAAGAAATGATCTGGCTCAACCCAATGTACTCTCAGCACTTCAACAGAAATACACTCTTGAATCCCGTCTCAAGAGATTTTGCAAAGTTTGTGGACTAAGCTTAACCTCCTTTCATAGCTTTTACTAGTACTGTAAGACAGACTTCTGGTTGTTCTCCTTCCCTTGTGCTCTTTTCAACATTTGAAGCAGCAGAAGCGAAATATGGAGTAGAGGTTTGAACCTGAATGCATAGAGTTAAAGGCCAGAAGGGACCATGATATCATTTAGTCTAAGCACCAGTGCATCACTGGCCACTTAATGTCAGCCAGCCAGCCTCACACCAGATACCAACTAGAATCAGAACAAAGTATTACTGGCCCCTGGAGAGTAAATGAACAGTTCTTTCACATAGTTGTTTGTTGTGCTAATTCTAGGCTGCCGGGTCAGGGTTTTGTAAATGTCTTATTCATGATGTTATATATTGGAGGTTACTGTCATACTATACCTGTGTGTGTTACCTTGAAGACTTTGTGTGTGTATCACTCTGTATTAACATTGACTGATTTTTGCCCCTGCACCACCTTGGTTTAGGCTGTGAAAGCGAGCTCTGAGGCAACTGAACTTCTTCAGAACATCCGTCAAGCAAAGGAAAGAGCAGAGAAAGAGTTGGAGAAATTGCAGAATCGGGAAGACTCTAATGAAGGCATGAAAAAGAAATTGCTTGAGGCAGAGGTAAGCAGAAAATAACAGGCTACCCTGAACTAATCAGTGGGATGTTACTGGGCTTAGAAATCCCTACATGGAGAACATTGGATGGCTGTGATCCCTGTAACAGAGGAGAAAGATTAGAAAATAGCAGTTGATTTTTTTCATTCTTTTATAAATGTATTTCTCTGCAGGTGGGGGAACTTGCCAGGATTTTTTTTGGTGGTGGTTTCCCTCTGAATTCTACATGAACATATGACTAGGGTAAAATCTTCGGGAGTGGGGATGATTTTGGAGGCGGAAGAGGACCACATACAGATGGCTTCAGCTGACTTTTCAAAGTGCCTGATCATTGCCGTCTGATAATTAAAACTTGTTTAGTCTAACTGGCAGTTCATAATTGCTCTGCAGGAACGGCGTCATTCTCTGGAGAATCAAGTGAAGAGATTGGAGACTGTGGAGCGGAGAGAAAACCGACTAAAGGAGGATATTCAAACTAAATCTCAGCAGATTCAACAGATGGCAGACAAAATTCTGGTGAGCAAGGATGAAAATGAAAGAGAAAGAGAGAGAACTATGCCACAGAGGAGTGGGAAGAGAGGATACAGAGATACATATGATAGGGTGGGAGTTGCTGAATAAGGGAATTGGATATTATATAAATTTTATTTAGAAATAACTTCAGTGCACAAATCCTGCTGTCTGCAATATTAGCTATAAAACTAATTCCTAGCATCTATAATTCTATGATCTCTTACAAAATGACTCGTTTAAAATCCCAGTTACCCAAATAAGAAATTTGACAATTCAATTGTATTAACTCATTAGTATGTAATCCATGTTTCAAAGGCATTAACCCTCTTAATATTCTGTGCTGGGTTGTGTAGCAATTTTTAATGTTTAACTCTGAAATCCTTTTTAATTTAGTCTGTGTTCAGATCTATTCCAAATCCTTTCAGTTTGCAGAAGAACAAAATTAATAACCAAGACTGTTTTTCTCTGAAAATATTTGTCAGATCCATTTGCATCCACGTACCTTCCCCATTTTACTGGACAATTTGTTATTTCTCTTGTTAGATCTGTTAAGTCTTTTTGATTAACTCAGTTTAAAGGGAACCAAACACAGGTTATGTCTTTTATTTTACCTCCTTGTTGGAGAAGCCATTGTCTTGAAGCAGATGAATAAATGTGTGCTTCTTTGCTGAGCTCCCCCATACAAATCATGGTTTCCTTCTGCAGCATAGGATGTAAGATCCAAACCTGTCAATTACAGGGAAGTGGTTTGTACTGTCCCCTTTACTATTCCCTTCCCCCACCAATGTATTTTACACACATCTTTCCTGGCGGTTCAGTTTATCAACTCTTTTTCATTAGAAAGGTAATTTACAGTGCCTGAAGGAGACCCAAAAGATGTATTATGTTATTTCCCACCAAAGGAGGTGGTGGAATAGCAAACTTTTGACTCCTTTTTGGAGAAGGGAGAACAGAATAGTACATATTTATCCTCCCCTTAATTGCTGGGTCCATCATTCCAGCAATGAGTTCATAATAGCAGTGCTACCCGGAAGGAGGGCTGATTTAAAAATATGTTGTTGCAGGAAAAGGGTCACATGTTTGGTGGTGTTGGCTGTCTTTAGAGCTTAGATGCGATTATAATCTAGAAAAGACATAGATATTGACCCTCTTTATTGCCCTCATGTTGTTTCTCTTGGGGCTGTTGCCAGGGCAACTAACATATTAAGGATCCTTGGGTAGGTCGAGTCTTGACTGAAGAACTTGAGGAGTACACTGTGTGAAGATCCAATGGAAATGTGTAAATAACCTTACTTGAAGTTGATAGGTAATCCATAACTGTTCTGAAAAATAGTTTCATAATTGGGTTTCAGGGTCAGAATACTTGAGCACACTAAAGAAGGTAAAATAAGTCCCTAGCCAATGTTCGTTCTTTCCGCATCAGGGCATGGTAAATGGAAGACCACTGTTTGGGTGGGTACACAGCCCGCCTTATATTCAGAGACAGCATTAACACTATGTGACTTGTTTCATAAGTCTCTTGTATGTATTTGGGCATTTTTGTTTAACTGGTCATTCTTCATGAAAAAGTGGAAGGGAATGCTGCTGAGTCAGTTGTGTGATTACCTGTTAAGAAATAGAATATTGGAATCATAATACCCTTCTCTAACACTAAGATGAACAGCTCTGAGGTCTCAGTGGTCTCTTCATTGGGTCCCTCCAGTTCTGACTTGGAGAGGTAGGCCTCTTCGGATGGCAAAAGAGACAATGAAGTTGTGTTTTGGTGATTTGAGTTATGGGGTTTCTTTTTATGGTGTCTGGACTTTTTGCTCTACAAAATGGTGAGATCTGGATTCCTGTGAGGAAAGGGTGATTCTTTTTCTCCAGTTTTTTCTTTAGCTGTAAATGCCTTATTTCTCCTTGTGAGAAGATTTCTGGCAAAAAATGTAAGTCTAAAGATAGGTCAAATGTGGACTTTCATTCTGTTGGCATGTGTCTGTGATGGAGAGGAGCTTTTTCTGTGATATCTGTTACAGTGGCAGTGTGTGGTGGGCTCAGTCAGAGATACATACCTCTACCTGAAGACTCCTTAATCCCATGAGATAGCTGGTGTTGAGCATTTGGGATATTATTATTATTATTATTATTATTATTATTATTATTTTTTTTTTTAATGGATACTTTGATGGGGAGAAGAGGAAGGGTAAAGAAGTAGGAACAGGTGTGGTCTCTTTCTTCTAGTTTTGAAGGAATAGTGGAAGGCAGTTAGATATTAAATCTTAAGAAGAAATAGGTGGTGGCTTTCTCTAAAGGAGTGAACTCTTCTGGTTGTACTTGATGTGGCGTGATGGTCTGCATATAGATGAAAAGAGCCACAGGAAGGAAATACCCCAGGTTCTGAGTCATAAAAAACAAAGGGCAATTTATCTTTTGCTGCTTGGGAGTATAGGTGACTGCTGTCAGTGGCTATGGTGAATGAAAGGCAGGAACTGGGTGGGAGTAGCTGAACAGGAAGTGCTGGAGAAGATTATCTGAAATAAGACTACATTTCTATGCCAATATGTAGAGGCCACTTGATGGCCACTCTACTTTACCATGAGTACCTTGGTGGTAGTAACTCTGGAGCTGCTTCTGATCTGGTTATGTGATTCACTTACTGTTAATACCTATATTGCATGGACCTCTGTGAAAGCTAAATTGACCTCTTGGTACTAGATGACATTTTGCAATGAAAGAAAACAGAAATGCTCCTTCCCTGTGGCAGTTTAGGGTGCTAAGTGCTTTAGACTCCTTCTAGATGACTACTTTGTGCCCTTGCAAAGTGCTTTCCTAAGATAAGAGCAAGAAGGATCAAAGAATAGAAAATGCATGTGTGCCAACTTGAGAAATGTCGGAATTTTCCTGTGCTATGTAGACTAGAAAGCAGGCCAGAAGATCTGGAAACATCACAAAACTGGAGCTCAGCAAAGCAGCAATCACTTCACTTTCCAGAGCTTGACAAGTTTGAATCTCTCTTGTGATGCAGAAACTGTTGGAATGGCAGACCTGTCTGTGAAGGAGAATAATGTTCTCTGAAGTCACAACTATTGAGAGCAGACCTCAGGAAAAGAGATTATGGTAGCTCCACCATAAAGACCAATTTCAGAGAAAAAATATTCCTCCATCTACTGAGTTGGTTTACTTGTGAGAGACATACCTTTGCCTTTGTAAGGATAAAATAAAGTTTAAGATTTTTTTGCCACCTAATGTATAATTTATACAGCACTTTCCATCTTCAAAGCAATTTATAAATATCCCTCCTAGCAAGAACCATGTGGGGAGCGGAGAAAGAATTATTCCCTCTCTACAAATGGAGAAATTGAAAGATAGAGATTAAGGTACCAATGCACTGATAACTACACTGCTGCTGAGTTCCAAAGGGGGTTGCCATGTTGGTCTAGTTCAGCAAAATAAACAAGGAGTCCTGTGGCACTTTTAAAGACTATCAAATTTATTTATTGCATGAGCTTTCGTTGGAGAAAATCCCATTTTGTCAGATGCTTGATTTTTCTCCCACGATAGCTCATGCAATAAATAAATTTCATAGAATCATAGGGTTGGAAGGGACCTCATAAGTCATCTAGTCCAACCCCCTGCCAGAGGCAGGACCACTCCCACTAAACCATCCCAGTCATGGTTTTGTCCAGCTGAGCCTTAAACACCTCCAAAGATGGAGATTTCACCACCTCCCTCGGCAGCTCATTCCAAGGCTTCACCACTTGCCTAGTAAAAAAGTTTTTTCTAATATCCAGTTCCACTATTCTTTGCTCCAGTGACCTAATCTTCGAATCCATGGCATTGATCATCTGAAACAGAGCAGTCTGCCTTTGAGATCATGTGACCAAAGTTAGTGATTACAACAAGGAGGCATTTAAAAAAAATCACTTACATAATCTTTGTTAGTCTTTAAAAGTGCCACTCATGCAGAGGTCTACTTGCATGATCCACTGTGACGAATCAGGCTCTGTGTGATTTGCCCAAGGTTAGAGGGAAAAAAAGGCAGGAAGTTATCAGAAAAGAGACTAAACTCTGAAGAGTTACTTGCTTCCGGTCCTGTATTCAAGCCACTCTAGCATGTCTTTCCTGGATTATCAGATATCTATGCATATATTTGGAACCTTCACCAACCAATCTGATTCAAAGGAATTTAAAGTTAACTATAAGATGACTGGGTTTTTTGCCTATGGTTTCATAATCCCATCATGCATCTCTGAGCTATTCATAATTGCTCATTATCACAAACCATTCTGTCTCCATTTTGGGGAATACCTTAATTCCTTAAAGTACCTCTGGATGGGGGTGGAATCTATTTTTTAAAAAAACATTTCTTTGCCCTTTTTATTATACTACCTGGCAGCGAAATAGGGCAACTGATTATGTATATAAGGTTTAATGCTGGTGATACAGTACTTTGTGGAGCTAAGATCCACATCGGAAAGCTTGAAACCCGAGGGGATAAGTGTTTTGTACATGTACTGGAAATGTATCATAATTTCTACATGTGTGTGACATAAATCTTTGCTGTATTCAGGAGCTGGAGGAGAAGCATCGTGAGGCTCAGCTCTCAGCACAGCATCTGGAATTGCAACTGAAACAGAAAGAGCAGTTCTATGAGGAAAAAATCAAAGTAAATGTCTCTTCATTGCCTTCGCACTCTCATCTTATGTGTCCATCTGAGTTATCCATGTAAGAGAGCGCTATAAGAATACAGTTAACTGTGAAATTGATCACTCCTTTAGACCAGGTGATTCTTATTCAGAGCTTGTGGGAAATCAGATCTTCAAAAGCCTTTTTAATTCTTTCTGATGATCTTGCTTTGATCTGATGAGTATTAAAACGAGCAGTCCTGGAAGCTTTAAATTTAGCAAACAGTAACAGCAGTTTTGAAATTCCACCTCCCTGGAGCTGTAACATCTGCCAGTGAGTCCAGGGATCCACCCACTCTGAATTTTTTCTGTTCTCTAGGATAGCTTAAAATTTGCAACAAACAGTTGAAAATGTGATTATAAACACCTCCTAAATTAGGAAAACCATAGAGTGACAGGATTATATGGGGATCTTTAGAATTTAGCTAAAAACCACACAGTTTGTCATTAAGGATCACTGCCTTACAAAGTGTGGTCTTTTCCCACTCTTTGTCCTTATGATTTATTAAGTTTATATTGCACTATAAATTTACACAGCATTTACACTGGCCCAAAGAGCTTAATCTGAATAAGACAAGACTTCAGACAACTATCCAGGAAGAGAGAGGCTGTGATGATGATAAAATAGTTTCTTGAAGGAAAATACTGAATAGTGGAGGATGCTTGGCAGATTAGAACAAACATACTTTTCAGGGCAAAGAGGGGATCAAGATGGCTAGCATGAAGCCAAGAGTTGGATGTTGGAAGGAGACCAAAGAAATGGTAAAGTGAAAGGATAAGAAAGAGTGCAAAGAATGGGAGAAAATGTAGAGGGAAGTGAGAGCCAACTGTAAATGGGGCAAGATTATGTGGGTTTTGGGAAATTTGTCAGGATGCACTCCACCGACCCAAGGACAGCAGTAGGGATGTCAGCCACAATGAAAGTCGACATAGGATATGTTGGCACATTTCTGTAGTGTGGATGTACCCTAAATATGAGTTGTTTTTTTTAAGTCCAACAATCACTATAACAGTAGTCCAATCTAGTTGTCCTCCTTTCACAGCTAGATCATTAATTCAAATTCAGATTAGTAGTTCCTGCAACTTGTACTCTTGCAAACGCTCATAAGTAACTTTCTCTAAAGGGGGAGCCATGTTAGTCTAGTTCAGCAAAACAAACAAGGAATCCTATGGCACTTAAAGACCAGGGGTTAAAGTAAGCTGGAACGCACAGGAACGGCGTTCTAGTGCCCACTATTTTGGGGGGGCTCAGTGTTCCGGGGCCCCTAAAAATAGAAAATGGATCCAGAACACTGTGTGCCGGGGCCTGCCATTTAAAAATAGTGGGCTTGGAACGCAGCATTCCCAGTCAATTTTCTATTTTTAGGGGTCACCCAAATGGTGAGCCTCTAAAAATAGCAGGCCCCGGAAAGCTGTTCCAGCACGTTTCGGGAGAGCCTGGAGCGGCCTTGGCCTGGGCTGAGGCTCCAGCCTGAGCCTGCTCTGACTGAGCATGCTCAGAGCAGACTCTGGGTGGGAGCCTTAATCTGGGTTGGGGCCACTCCACAGTGACATGGCAGCCAGGTAAGGGGGCACTGCAGGGGGGTGTTTCGGGGACAGATGGGCCAGCCCAGCGGGAAAAGGGTGCAGCGGGAGGGGTCAGCCCAGGGAAGACGGCGTGGCATGGTGGGGGTTGGGGGACCAGCAGTGAGATGGGGGGTTGGAGGAAGGTTCGAGGGGGCCAGGGGCAGTAGCTGGGGTGGGGGAGAAGTAGCTGGGATGGTGGGGCAGGCATTTGGGGGGCAGTCGCTGTGGTGCGTGAGGTGGGCCCAGACCAGGGTGAAGGGGGCCTACCAATTTAGAAGGGCTTCAAGACCTGCCAAATTATGCTTTAACTCAGGGGTATCTCTGGAGCCTGGCACAAGGGGCACATGGCCTGAGTCCTGGCACCAGTGCCCCAAATGACTGGGGCAACCCCAGCTGGATGTCAGGGGCTGGGCTGGGTGTGGTGGTGCCTGCCTCTCCCGGCCAGGTATCCAGGGCTGCGATGGCTGTGGCAGCACCTCCCTCTCCTGGCCTGGGAGCCGGGCTGGGCTGCCTGTGGCAGTCACTGCCTTGCCCGGTCCAATCCCTAGCTGGGGATTGGGGGTTGGGCTGGCAGCAGCAGGAGGCTGGGGCTTGGGGGCCAGGGGGCATCGCCCGGGCCTGGGTGCTGGGTCTTTTTGCAGGGCAACAGTGCTCCTGCTTTAACCCCTGTTAAAGGTTAACAAATTTATTTATTTCATGAGCTTTTGTCGGAGAAAATCCCACTTCATTCGACACTTTGAAGCTGGGAAAACTTGCAGAATGGGAGGAAAATAAGTGGAGGGGAGTGTAAGTCATAGGATCAGGTCACACTGCAAATCAAATCAGTTAAGATTCAAACACTGGGGAACAGCATATAGAGGAAGATGAGGTCAAATCACTTGTAATGAAAAAAATCAACTTTGACATATGAGAGAGAGAGAGAGATAGATATAGCTATATGGTGACTGGATAGCGTAGTGGTTAATACCGATGCCCTTTGATACGGGAGACCGGGGTTCAAATCCCGGTGGGTACCTGTCTACCTTCCCAGTAGGGGTCCTTGGGCAAAAGACCCCCTAACGCCTCACTTGCCTACCTCGAATATGAGAGTGACACGAACTAGGAGAGTCATGCCGGCTCGGACGTCGCCCGGATTAACAAGGTCCATGCCAGATGTTGGGGAACCAGGACAATCTGACGATAAGTGGGCTACTGGAACAAACCGTGCATGGACGAGACAAGAGAACCTGGAATTGATGGAATGCTACTACAACAGCAGACCTAATGAGAGGGGATATATGAAACGTAGGAGGGAACTATGGATGGACAAAAGACCTACATCCACACTAACTGAGAAACAGCTAGTTACCCAACGCTTCAACATAGTAAAGAGGTAGCTGCTCTCACAACTGCAGATAGACCAACTGCACGCTACCTCCTGGACTCAAGAAGAGTCCCCAGAAGAACAACTCGATGTGCAGCCAACACCTGAAGCTGGAACTTCACTGCCCCCCCCTCCATTACAGAGCACAGCAGCTGATATGAGGCATAAGATCATGGATAAACTAGCTACAGTCAACCCTCGAGGCCGATTACCAAGGCTCGTTGGAGAAGTACCATCAGATAGTATGCTAGAAGATGCCAATAGAGCCCTAATGACACTTCCTACTACCACCATAACTCAAACCAATGAACTGGTATATGCTACAGCCTCTGTAATCCTGGAGATGCTTGGCTACACAATCAAGAAGAACAGCAGTACATACCCCCCCTGGAAAATGAGGTTGGAGGATAAGATCAAGGCAACCCAGAGAGAAGTTAGGCGGCTGGTGGAACTACAGAAGGGTGTAGAGATTAAGGATAAGACTCGGCTACTGAGAAAATACAAGGGCCTGATTCCATCTGAAGCCCTAGAGA
The DNA here is from genome assembly GCA_007922195.1 of Podocnemis expansa. NCBI lineage: Eukaryota > Metazoa > Chordata > Testudines > Podocnemididae > Podocnemis > Podocnemis expansa. The sequence goes on from ML682041.1 coordinate 20,940,792, forward strand.
CTGCTAAGCAAAGGCTCACAGCACTGGCCACCAGGCTAAGGAGATACACTAGAGAATCAGAGGCCAAAAAGATAAATGCCCTGTTCTCCAAAGAACCATCCAAGCTGTACTCCCAACTGCAGTGCAACAACACAATAACAGCAGAGCCACCAACAGCAGAAACTGAACAGTCCTGGAAGAACATCTGGGAGAAAGAGAAGACTCATAACACCAGTGCAAAGTGGCTGCAGGACCTGAGAAGAGACCACAGCAATCTCCCAGAACAGGAACCAGTCATCATCACAATAGCCGACATCCAACAGCGGGTCAAGAACATGAAGAGCTGGACAGCACCTGGCCCAGAAATGATCCACACCTACTGGCTAAAGAAACTAACAGCAGTGCATGAACGCCTAGCAGCACAGATGAACCAGCTGCTAGCAGCAGGCTCCCACCCAGACTGGCTAACACAAGGAAGGACAGTGCTGATCATGAAAGACCCCCACAAGGGAACAGCACGATCCAACTACTGGCCAATAACCTGCCTCCCCACAACATGGAAAGTCCTATCAGGCATCATAGCTGCCAAGCTACAGGACCACGTGGGCCAGTACCTGAGCACAGTTCAGAAGGGCATTGGGAACAACACCAGAGGCTCAAAACACCAGCTGCTCATAGATAGAGCAGTCGCCCAAGACTCAAGGTCTAGACAGACCAATCTGAGCACAGCATGGATTGACTACAGGAAAGCCTACGACTCAGTGCCGCACACATGGATCTGTGAATGTCTGGCGCTATACAAAGTCAACAGGACACTAAGGACCTTCCTCAAGAACTCAATGGGACTGTGGAAGACAACACTGGAAGTCAACTCAAGACAGCTTGCACAAGTGGCCATCAAGTGCGGCATATACCAAGGTGATGCGCTGTCCCCGCTGCTGTTCTGCATTGGCTTGAACCCCCTCAGCCAGATAATCACAAGGAGTGGATATGGATACAAGTTCAAGAGTGGAACTACCATCAGTCACCTCCTCTACATGGATGACATCAAGCTGTATGCTAAGAATGAACGAGACATTGACTCGCTAATCCACCTGACACGGATCTACAGTGAGGATACTGGGATGTCATTCGGACTGGAGAAGTGTGGCCGGATGGTAGTAAAGAGAGGGAAGGTAGTCAAGACTGATGGGGTGGAACTACCAGCAGGCCGCACAGCAGACATACAAACCAGCTACAAGTACCTTGGCATCCCACAGTCACATGGGAACCACGCTGAGGAGGCAAGGAAGACAGCAACATCCAAGTACCACCAGAGGATAAGACAGGTCCTGAAGAGCCAGCTCAATGGGAAGAACAAGATCCACGCCATCAACAGGTACGCCCTGCCAGTCATCAGATACCCTGCCGGTATAGTGAGCTGGCCAAAGGAGGACATGGAGGCTGCCGATGTGAAGACCCGGAAGCTCCTCACAATGTACGGAGGTTTCCACCCCAAGTCCAACACCCAGAGACTGTACACCAGCTGGAAAGAAGGCGGGCGGGGTTTGGTGAGTGTCAAAGCCACTGTCCTGGATGAAGCCCAGAGCATCCAGGAGTACATCAGTAAGAAGGCACCCAAAGATGAGCTGCTGAGAGAATGCCTGAGGCAGCAGCAGACATGGGAGGAAGATCAAGCAGAAGAAGTGCCATGGCAAGACAAGACCCTGCATGGGATGTACCATCGACCGATAGCTGAAGTGGCTGACATTGGGAAATCCTACCAGTGGCTGGAAAAGGCTGGACTAAAAGACAGCACTGAGGCACTGATCATAGCAGCACAAGAACAGGCACTGAGCACCAGATCCATTGAAGCAGGGGTCTACCACACTAGACAGGACCCAAGGTGCAGACTGTGCAGAGAGGCCTCAGAGACAGTCCAACACATAGTGGCAGGATGTAAGATGCAGGCAGGAACAGCCTACACTGAACGGCACAACCAAGTAGCTGGCATTGTGTACAGGAACATCTGCACAGTGTATGGGCTAGACCCTCCCAAGTCCAGATGGGAGATTCCACAGAAGGTCGTGGAGAATAACAGGGCTAAGCTTCTGTGGGACTTCCAGATCCAGACAGACAGGCAGGTACTGGCCAATCAACCAGACATCGTGGTAATAGACAAGGACCAGAAGACAGCGGTGGTGATAGATGTAGCAGTGCCAAGTGACAGCAACATCAGGAAGAAGGAGTATGAGAAGCTGGAGAAGTACCAGGGCCTGAAAGAGAAACTAGAATGGATGTGGAAAGTGAAGGCCAAAGTGGTCCCAGTGGTGGTAGGAGCACTCGGGGCTGTGACTCCTAAGCTGGGAGAGTGGCTCCAACAGATCCCAGGAACAACATCAGAGCTCTCTGTCCAGAAGAGTGCAGTGCTAGGAACAGCTAAGATACTGCGCAGAACCCTCAAGCTCCCAGGCCTCTGGTAGAGGACCCGAGGTTGAGGATGACACATACCACCCATAGGGGTGAGAAGGGAATTTTTATATATATTTAACTTCAATATTTATTTTATTTAAATTTATTTAAAATATATCTGTCTAAAGCAGTGGTTCTCAACCTTTTGCGGGTCATGACACACTTGGTGGCATATCATGACCCTGCAAGACACACCAGACCATCCACTCTAGGCCAAATCCAGCCATTTCCCCAGTTCTCTGCACCACCCTTACCACTGTGTGGTGACACAGTACTGTGTCCCGACACAAGTGGTTGAGAACCACTTGTCTAAAGCGCTGAATTGTATGCATAATATTAATTGGAAAAAAAAAAATCTAAACAGCAGCCAAAAGTTGTAGTCTTATTTGGCACCCTTGTCATGTGTCTGAGCTTAAGTATGAAGCATTAAAGTAATCAATGAAGCTGAATTACTCTCTCACACATACATGTGGTTCTTGTAGATCAGCGATGAAGCACATTAGTGAGGTAATAAAAGGGAGCCTGTGTCACCACTCTATTGTGCTACACTTATTCTATGGATAGAGATATTCATTTTCCATGGATGTGAAATGGCATATTCCATGAATACTGATTACGAAAGATTGTTTAAAAACAGTAACATCTCATTGTCTTTCTGATAATTCCTTTTATTCACTAAACTCAGCCTTTACAGATAGCTTAGCAATCCTCTCAAAGCTTGCGGTCCTTGACATTTCCTGCCATTCCATTTAGTTTTCTTTTGGAAATGGCCAAGCCCCTTTATTGAAAGTAATCCTTCCCTGGTGGCATTCCTTCTGACTGGCCTTTGATGAATGAAACAGGTTCAAAGTAAGGAAACTTGTTTTGCTTATTTCAGGTGTTGGATGCTCAGATGAAGAAAGATCTTGCTGATAAGGAAGCGCTTGAGAATATGCTGCGAAGACATGAAGAAGAAGCACATGAGAAATGCAAAATTCTAGCTGAACAAAAGGCGGTAGGTGTAACTGCAAAAATTGAAACATTTAAACTGTTTTTAAGTCTCTTACCCAGGGATGTTCCTAACATAAAGATCTGTTGCTTCTGTGTTTGTTGCTGGAGGCCTCTTCTGGAGGGGTGTTTGTTTCCTTTAAGTTTTCTGTCTTTTTAATTCATGGTGTCTCCAAGAACAGTCCTTTCCAAGAAAGTCATCCATGCCTAGTAAGTTACTACTTGCCATGATCTACATGGAGGCTGCTTTCTGTTGATCTGGAAGAAGGTGGAAAACAGAGTTGGATGGTAACATCTACCTAAATGATTGTTCCTGTTTGCTTGTCCACTCTGTCTAATAACTTGTCTGTGAACAAATATTATGTAAGTGATTTTTTTTTAAATGCCTCCTTGTTGTAATCACTAACTTTAGTCATATGATCTAAAAGGCAGACTGCTCTGTTTCAGATGATCAATGCCATGGATTCGAAGATTAGGTCACTGGAGCAAAGAATAGTGGAACTGTCTGAGGCTAATAAGCTGGCAGCAAACAGCAGCCTTTTTACACAGAGGAACATGTAAGTACAGAACTGCTACAGCACGCTTGCATTTACGAACCCAGTTTTAGCTCTGCAAGATCTGTTCTCCAAACATGCTGTTTCTCTAACTAGAAATAATAGTTTGCTCAACATTTAGTTTCCCCTACCCGTAGATGTTATGATTTATTGGTCTGTAATGTTTCCTTTGTTTAGGATGATTTCATGCAAGCTGTTTGTGTCCCTTTTTTACTGCATGTAATTTTTCAAATTAGATCTATTTTATTTAAAAAGAAGTTGATATTTTTAAATGTCTAGGGCACATCTCGAGAAGCAGTAATTCCAATAACTGTTCCAGGTATATGTATATAGATTAGTATTCCTTATTCATTGAAACTCAGCCTTGTTATTTATTTGATGCTCAAAGATGAGAAGAAAATGCTAGATGTCCTTTCTTCACAAACTTTCCATCCTGCCCCAACAACTGTTAAGACCTCTAGGAAAAGTGACTATTTTTCTTCAAGTGATATCCCTGTGGATGCTCCACTTCAGGTGTTGGTATGGCCCTGTGCCTTTGGTCAGAGAATTTCAGCAGCAGTGATGGTCAGATTATGCATGCATTGTCCCGGTTTCATGGAACTATCTGTGCTTTGTCCTGCTCGCGTGACCCGACCCTCTCAATTTCTTCTCAACTGTCTTCAGCCTGAGATAGAGCTCCTATCTGGCCTAAATCATTAGCTAGTTCTAGTGCTAAGATAAAGTTTTAATAATTAATTTAAGTTTTAGTTAATATTTAGACACCTATCTTCCCTGTTCTCATCTAGTGACAAAATATTTTATTTCTTTTCCTCATAGAATAATTAAGATTCCTCCCCAGAACAAGCTGCCATTTACCCTTCAGTATTCAAAGGCAGCATGTCCTGCAGGGACATCATCCTAACATTGGATGGACACTTATGTGTCTAATGTCTGGGTGAGCCACACAGTGCACTCACTGCAGCAAATTAGAAGCTTGAGCTGAGAGCAGGGGTCTCAAACATGTGGCCCACAGGCTGCATGTGGCCCCTGAAGCTATTTCCTGCGGCCCGCAACAACACTATTGTTACCGATATTTGCAATATTGTTCTCTAAAAAGGTTTCAGTGGTGCAGCCCTTGGGCTAACATATTAGTCCTCATGCAGCGCTCGTGGTGATTTGAGTTTTAGACCCCTGTCCAAGAGAGACAGGGACCTCTGGCTCAAACTCATATTAATGAGAAAGTTGTTGCTCATGGCTGCAGACTCATTCCAGACGAAGATCCCCAGAAGTCTCTGCCTCCAAGGCCATGAAAGTGTATTCCTCAAGATCATCATCACGGAAGTGAGCTGTAATCTTACCTCAAGAGAGCTAACCAAAAGAAACGTTTGTTGGCAAGATCACCTTTGATACTGACTGCACCGTGGCTAAGTACCTATAAGGCACCAGTATTCTCTGGCAACCCCCATTCAGTTTCGCCTGCCAAAACCCAGTGCTCCGGTGCAGAGTTGAGTCAAAATTAAGCCTACGTCCTGTCACGGTGTGCACATCTATGCACCCTGGGTTATGATCTACGTGATTTTCCTGTTCACTTATACACTGGAATTGTATGATTTACTGCCAATTACACCATGCAATGTTTCTTTATGGATGCTAATGTCCCATTCTACATGATTTCTATGATAATATGTTTCCTACAACTTCATACATGTGAATGAACATGTAACATGCTTTCTATGGCTCAGGGATGAGGGAACAGACAGAGGTCTCTCCCAGTAGCAGTGAGCAAACAACTAGCTGGAAGGGACAAAGGTATGCTAATGGAGGAGTCTGTGGAGAGACAAAGGGATCACCTCTGCCCAGAAAGGGAGGGGTGAAGCAGGGAGATAAACAGAGACACCTGGAAAATCGGTGGGTTACTCATCAGTAACCATCCTTCTTCGAGATGGGCTGCTCGGATCCATTCAGTAATAGGTTTCTCCGTGCCACAGCGCCGTATTGGTCAGAAAACTTTTGTCCTAGCCTGTCAGGAGAGGGCAGGTGGCCACTGCCCCCCATGCCACCCAGTGGCTATATATATGGCCTCCTGCCAACCCCTCCCCCATTCCTAGGAGTTGCCAACTCCAGATGCGGGGATGGAGGAGAGGGACCTGAATGGATCCGAGCAGCCCATCTCGAAGAAGGATGGTTTACTGGCGAGTAACCCACCTTTCTTCTTCGAGCGCTGCTTCGATGCATTCAGTAATAGGTGACTACTAGCCATGCTGATGGATGGCGGGTGGAGTTGGCTCTTCCGCCTTCAGCACAGCAAAAACACCCCAGATGGGAAAAAAGAGCCAGCAAGCAAGGTTCGAACAGGGACCAGGAGACCCAGTAGGACTCTTGGCCTGGCAATGGAGAACCTACAACCGTGGGGCCAACCCAAAGCAGGGGATAGGTCCAATCCACCCAAGGCAAAGCGTGTGTGGGCCAGATGGACTAAGGTCACCTTAAACCAGAGTTTGAATCAACGCAACACGACTAACGTGGAGTAAAATGCGTTTCTTTGCTCTACCTGAGGGGTATAGCTCAAGGTATGAGGGCCAGAGGGTTAATTCCTGGCCACAGAACACTTCAGCGTAAGCCTTAGGGTTACTGGGCTGTCCATGATGGCTGCTGCCTACACAGATAACAATAGAGGGGATAAACGTATCCTTCCAACTGACCACTTAGAGACCAAAAGACACATGCCCAAAGGGTGTGTGAATTTGGAATACCCGGCAACTCACAAGGAAACAAGGACTACTGAAGTCAGGCGAGAAGGATCTAAGAGGAGATACTTCGAGCTGATTAATGGGAAACGAAAAAAGCCGGCGTGGTGCGATCAGCGCTACACAGCATATCAGTCAAGAAGTCCCTGGGCCAGGAGGATGCGACGCCAGATGTCCAGCAGTATTACAGTGTAATGACCCAGAAGACTTCTACAGTTCGGAAGGAACATTCCAGACCCACTAGGCGCCTGCAAGGAGGCATGGTGGGCCTTAGGGAGTGCTGTTGGCCATGGTATTTCTATGAGGACTCACGGAAGTGGACCTTCCTGTTGTCCCTTCATGTTCTACTTTAGGATTCCACTACCGGGAAGACTGCCTGGAGAACGGGTGGGGGGGATGGATGAGGGCAATGGAAAAGCAATGCTTCCAATTGGACACTTAGTTGTGATGAACGGGAGGCCTATAGGGTTAGAATTACAGTGATTTAAATGACCCTGTGTGCCTGAAGGCACTGCCAGGAGTCGTACCCGCCCCTAACTACGATGTATCTATGTGTGCATTGAAGTTAAAGGACTCGTAAGGAGAGGAACTACCCTTCCAAGTGATATAGGTTATCAGAGGAGGGGATGATCTCCTCCGAAGACCACCTGGTAAGGATATGATACTCACAGGGTGCAGACAGTGGTTCTGCAGGAGTACAGTGGATTTTAGAAAATCCGACAAGGGCGACTTATCCCTGTCATCTGATCCTATCTAGGATAGGATTCCACTGTAGGGAAAAAAAATAATTTCCAAGTTTCCATGCAGATCGGAAATCAGGTTTTGGTTGACTTAAGCTCTATGAAGTGAGCAGGAGAAAAAGAGCCCTTAGCAGTCGCCTATGGCGGAGGTATCATGCAAAGACTACCCAATGGTTTTCGGGCCTTCAGGTCCTGCAAAGGAAGGTGAGATATATCCGCCAGACCCCCAGGTGATAGTGTCCTGGGGCCAGGCCTGGATAATCATGGTTCCATGGTCACCTTAGGGAATGATCCATTTTAGGTATAGCCTGGTTGGGTGCCATGCGTGGAGCCCAACGGTGCACAGGAAGTTTGTCAACAAGCTAGCACCATGGGCTTGGCTAACAGTAATTGGGAGGCCTAGGACGAGTTCCCTCCCACCTCTGTACAAGTGGTTGGGGGGGGCACTGCCTCTTCTCCCATGGGTCCCACTGACCTGGTTGATCCCAGGTCGGGCATACAGAAGCTGTCACTTCAGGAATGGGGAGAGGGGAGGTAGGGAGGGTATCACCACCACCTTCCTGGGAGAGTGGGGCCTAAATAGGGGCTCCCGATCAGGGATATTCTGGTTAGATATGAGGCTGTCCCAGAGAAGCAGGACAAACTTGTCTGCCACCAGTTCTCCCCAAGGGGAAGAGTGGGGAGGGACCGAGGAGCAAGATAGAGATTCGTGAACACAGTTCTGCCCTGGCATCCACCCGGGGCATAGAACCTCAAGCTGTAGAGAGTACCGAGTATTGTACTCCCGCAGAACAGGTGGGGTAAAAGAATAAGGCTTACAGTACCGTAGAGGCAGCTGAGAGCTTACTGGGACCAACTTAAACACGCACACTGACCGGTTTTGTTGGGATGGGGAGATGATCGAAGAGTCCCTTCCCATTTCGGGTGATCCCTGCACCGACGGTACCGGGCTGTGCCGAGACTGCGGTGCTGGAGGTGACCTCGAGCGGTGTTGAGGAGCTAATGGACTGCTGTGTCAGCGCCAGGCTACCGGAGTCGGTAACGAGCTCGTCCTCCTGCGGCCTCTGTCAGCACAGCGCCAGGTGGGTTCTGGTCTCGGTGCTGGGCAGGAGTCCAAAGCCTCGGGTGAGGAGTGCCAAACCTGTTCAGAGGCTAAAGGCATGGCGCCTTTGTTTCTTGTCCTTGATTGTCCGAGGTTTAAAGGACATGCATAGGGAACAGGCGGAGACCAGGTGGCCTTCGCCCAGGCACTGGAGACATTTCCCATGGGGGTCGTCCCAAGGGAAGGCCTTGCCGCACTCGGAGCAGGGTTTGAACCCTGGCATGGTGAGAGACGAAACCTGATGTTCTGGCCCAAAAGTGGAGGTTCCCTCTGGTGAAACTATGTCCACGAAAAGATGCTCCCAGTCGAGCAAAAAGTTCATAGGAGACGGACAGGCTGCTTGCGTTCGCAAGGAGCGGACAGTCCAGATCCGACGCGCAAGGCGGAAGAAATGAAACTGGGGAAGGGTCGGAAAGCGGCCATATATATATAACCACTGGGTGGCATGGGGGGCGGTGGCTGCCTGCCCTCTTCTGACAGGCTAGGACAAAAGTTTCTGGCCAATCCGGCGCTCCGGCACGGAGACACCTATTACTGAATGCATCCGAGCAGTGCTCGAAGAAGAATGAGGGGCTTTTGAGCTGGGACTCTCCCTCTTGAAATAACTTCAAGCAAGATCTGAGCCCTGCCTGGCGTCAGGCAGAGACTTGCTGTGGAAACATCTAACAGCTGAATACCTTGAGCATAAACTTGTTTGGACTATGAGGTTAGTTTAAGTAGAAGTATTAAGCTAGCATGTATGTATGTTTTATCTTTTATTTTCTTGTGGTCTCTCTTGACTGACTTATACTGATTCTGCCATGATTGGCCATGTTCTCACTTAGAATTATAATCTGATCAATAGACTGGTAGTTGTTATACTTAAAGCTGTGTGATCTTCAGAGGGTTTGAGTGAAGGAGGCTGGGCACAATCCATTTCATTGTTAAATAGACAGACTTGAGTATGTGGTGGTTGGGAGTGGTTCCCAATCTCTGTAGACAGTGGCTCCTGGTGTAGTAACGGGGGCCAGGGATGCTTGCTGGCGGAGACCGTCCCTCGAGTAGCCAGGGGGTATACACCCACTGCCTGGGACCGATTCCATGCAAGAGGCTGGAGTGGACTGACTCAAGAGTGAGTGGCCACTTGGCAAAGCGGGGTGAATCGGGGTTCAGGAATGGGAATTGGGAGGTCCCAGCGGCACACCGGACTGGATCTGGGGAGCGGCCTATCACGTCTCCTCCACTACAGCTGCATTGACACTGCTAGAGCAAATGGCACCAAGGCCCCAGTAGAGGCTATACCACTTCTGCTTGCTCTGACAGCGTTCTTGGCCTGGGTGACAACCCTACCGCTGCCAAAATCTGTGGAACAATCAAAAAGCTTGGCACTGAAACCTACAACAACATGCCATTTTTCTTTAGGAGGATATATGAATATACTCAACGCTACACTCACCTTTGTTCCACGCCAGTGGTTCATGCAGCACTAGAACATTTATGTCGCCGATAGCCCCTCTGTTCTTCATTGAGGAAGAGGATGAGGAAGATGAGGATATCTTCTCCTCCGACCACTCATCATTTGTTAGATCACTGCCAAGCACCATACTCAGTTCCAGACAGGACATACAACTGTAGTTTGGACACTCATGGATGGGTTCACCCATGTCACTTCCAAATGCAGTGACCCCAGTGGAATGCTGGGTCTGCCTATATGAGGCATTATAGCAGATCTCCTAAGCCCTTCCTGAGACCTAAGGTCATTATCATGATCAACATCTCCTACTTCAAAACCACCACCTGAAACAAGCAAAGAAAGAGAGCAGAAGGTATATCATGAAACCACATAATCTTCTCACAGGTCCTTACCTTCCCCAGTGAGGCCATAATGCCCCCATCTCCCTCAACTGCAGATAATTTCAAGCAGTTTCATGACTTATGCAAAAGGGTGACAGAGGGTCTAGAAATCCTACTGGAAGTGCTCTCTGAAACAAAACAAACTTTGGAGCTCCTCCAAATGCCTGCTGCCTAAAAATTGTGCCAGCCATCAACAACATGTTGATGGAACCTACCAAGAACATTGGGCAAACCCCTGTAACTATTCCACCTACATTCAAGAGGGCTGACAAAAAATATTGTCCCCTTAAAAGGAATGGATATCTTCTTTACCCCCCTCCCCCAAACTCTTGTATTGGAAGTCGTGAACCAACAAAGGAAATGACCTTGATATAGGTCCATGTCCAAGGACAAAGAGGAAGAGACTTGATCTCTTCGATTGCAAGGTATATTCTTCTTCAACCTTGTAATTCTGTGTAGATAACTACATGGCATTGCTGGCAAAATATGACCACAACGATTACACCGAGATGTTGGAACTTATTAATGACATTCCAGAGGATAAGAGAAAACAGTTCAGATCCCTTGTTAATGAAGGACATCTGGTGGCCAGAACCATGCTCCAGACATCTGTAGATGTGGCCAACATGCAAGATCAACAGCTACTCTAGTTGTTAGATGCAGAGCATCCTGGGTTCACTCCTCAAGTCTACCAAACGAGTATCAATCCACCATGGAGGATCCTTGCTCTGACAGAAAAAAATTATTTTCTGAAATAGGGATGAGGTCCTCCACATTACGAAATAATTATGGATGACAGTCCAAACGCTAGACATCTCGCTGCCTTCAAGAAGGAGAAGGCAACACAGGTATCAGCCATACCGATCCACATACAATTAATGCAGCAAACAACAGTAGCATGAACCACAAAGATGACAGCTACCTCAACCACAAACCTCAACTTCGCAATAGTCATCTGCAAAGCAACAAGTTAGAAGAATTGGTCGAAGATCTGAATTACCTCCTTACTCGACGGTGCTGATCACACTGACCAACATTCACTCTGGTCACTGTTTACATCCTTCCTATCAGGTGTGGGCATCAGTTATGATGGGCAAATGGGCCCTAGAGGTCATACATTTGGGCTCATCTATCCCATTTGCCTCTACTCCCCACCCAACCACCTGTTCCTGTCCATGTTCTGGGATCCTTCTCTCAAGCACCTTTTTACAACAAGAAATAAATCATCTGTTACATATGGAACAAATTCCTTTAAAACACAGAGGAAGGATTTTTATTCCAACTGCTTCTTAACCCAAAGGAAAATGCAGGATGGAGGCCCATCTTCGATCTCAGAAAGCTCAACAAATTGTAAGGGTCCAAAGATTGAAAATGATCACATTGGCAAAAATAACACCAGCACTGTAACGTGGAGGGTTTTCAACCTTTGATCTACAAGATGTTTGCTTCTGCGTAACAATTTACCTTGCTCACAGGAGATTTTTCAGATTTACCCTGGGGAACAGTCAATTATCAATACAAAGCCCTTTGGCCTTTCTACAGCACCCACAAGTTTTATCCAACATTCTCACAATAGTAGCTGCATACCTGCACAAGAAAGTAGTGGTAATATTCCTATATCTAGGTGATTGTGTCTATATTATTCCTATAGCTACATGGCTCTCACAAAATCTGTCAAGGTTATTCAAATGACAGTAGTGCCTTTCCAAAGTTTCGGATTAAAGGCAAACATACAGAAATTGACCTTGAAATTCATTCAACAGTTGGACTTCATCGGTGCCCAATTAGACTCTCTGAAAGCCGGAGAGTTGCTACCAGTAAATTCCACCCTCCTTAAATGTGAGGAACCTCTTCTGTATGTATTCCCATCTATACCATTGATTGTAGAGGATGATGCATAAAATGTGTTGACAAAGCAAAAATGATGTGGATAGCTTCCACATGCTCTGACAGACTAGGTACTTCAATGATTCTAAATGATTTTTAACTTCAGTTCCTCTTCAGATCTTCTCATTAGTGGCCAATCTAGTTCTCAAGTTAGCCTTTTAGGGACCCTACTGCATCTTCTATGGTAGCTCCCTCAGGGTTATTTGGTTGAGACCTACAGTTCTTTCAGTCACTGCACATCAAGCAGCTGTCATAGAGGTAAATCCTTATTTTTTTAAAAAAAATTATTAGTTTCCTAGGACTCTTGTTGCAATTGTCTTAAATCTTTGACACTATCTGAGAACCAGATTTTGGGTCAGATTTTAACTTAGATGCCTTATTGTCCCATGAAGATAATAGTTTCCCTTATTTTTTCTAAGTGGTTTTAAGCTCTTTTAAGGCTATGTTCTGTGTCACATGAGATTTTACTTCATGTGTAGGAAAGAGCACAAGCTACTTAATATCCTTTAAGTAGACAAAAATAGAGCTTGAGTGGTGCCTAACAGTGAGGTATTGCATTTATCAAAGTTTGACTCCCTGAAGAAATTTGTGGAGATCATCAGCTACACAGTGGAATGCTGGGTAGCATATTTGTGGACAGCAGTTGGATAGCTCAATTTGTAAAATCAAGTGAAGTCAAGCAAGGATGAGTTTTGGCATACACCCTCTTTGAACTCTTCTTTTAGAAATGATTGATTGCACCACAAGAGGTGCCAAACCGGAAATTCTTATTGAATTTTGAACTTCTATCATGCTCTTTGATCTGAGTGGAGTGAAACCGTTTACAAAAGTTATATATGATAGTTATATATGAGCTGCTTCATGCTGATGATTGTTCTTGTTATATGCACTCTAGTAAATTATCCAACAAATTTGATGAAGCTGCTAAAACCATAATTTGTAATTAATTTTAAGAATACAGATGTACTGTGCCAGCTCATGCCTAGGAGAGTATATGTAAGATAGAGCATTTGTTAGTGGTCTTGAACCCAAAGTAGCAATAGATTTCACTTCCCTTGAAATGCTGTTCTTGCTGACTAAAGAAATGGTTACTAGAATCAAAAAGGGATATTCTGCCACTGGAAATGTTAACTTTGGAATCAGTATGGTTGTCATAGCAGAGCAAAGCTGAATATTCATCGTGCTGTAATGATTTCTTCCTTAGTCTGTGTCTATGAAAAATGGAGACATTTGTAGCATATCAGAGGTGGAGAAGCTTACCACTTTTGAGCAATTATGGATATCCAGTTATATGATAGACTGATGGATGTATGCTACAAGGATGGGTGCCTTTGTAATAATTTAATAATAAAATCAGAAAAAAAGCAGTTCTGCAAAGATATTGCATAAATGTTTTTTGAAGGACTACTACTGAATGCGTAGTTTTAGCTGGTCTAGATGTTTTCTCTTGGAGAACACCAGATGGTAGTTGGGAGGCAAAGGAAGAAATGGGGTGCCTTTAAAAAAAGACTTTTTTCCCCACTGTGGCTTAGGTTAAATATTCACATGTTGACAGGGAGTGGCAAACAAATTAATTTGGTAAGTCAGTTATGGTGCAGCAAGTTTGCAGTGAGTCATGTTAGTCATTAGGAGAAGTGAGTACTTTTTGAGCAGAGACTTGCAGGGTTTTTAGGTACAAGTAGCAAATACAAATTCATTACTCTGACTTGTGGAAAGGTATATAAATCTGTGACTGGACCACATTTGAATCCACAAAAGCTATCGCTAAACTGAGCCTCATTGATATGGAGAGCTAGCAATTAGAGCTTTCAAGAAGCTGTGGAATCCAACTAGTTTTTGTTCCATCAGTGAAAATGCTAATGATTATGTGGTTCTGAAGAAGTAGGATTTATTTTTGATTCTGCTGTTTCCCAGGCTATCTGGCAATTTTGGCTGCCAATAATCAGTTGAGTAAGGTTAAAAAAAGGTAGAAGGATGGCTTTGTTTGTGAAGCATAGGACTATGACTCAGAAGACTTGGGTTCTATTTCTAGCTCTGCTGTGTGATCCTGGGCAGCCCATGTAATTTCTCTGGGATAAGGAGAATGGTAACGATCTCAGTGTTTTTCTGTATGTGAGTTCATTATTTGTAAGCCCTGTGAGGTACTGCAGTGGAAGACACTAACTCCACAAATGCAAAATTTTCAAATGTATTATAAAGAGATTGCAGGAAACTACCACTAATTCAGAAATAGCTTCTCTGCTCTTTTCCAATTAGGTTATGTAATTATCAAGACTGTATACCAGGGGTGGCCAAACTTACAGAACTCAAGAATCACACAAGTTGATTATTAAACCTTCAAGAGCACCCTGAGGCATATAGCAATACCTTTACCTGTGACGGGATGCACATCTGTGCACCCTGGATTATAACGTACATGCTTTTCCTGTTCACTTGTACACTGGAATTTGCTGCCAGTTGCACCATGCAATGTTTCTGTGTGAATGCTAATAACATGTTCTGCATGATTTCTTTAATGATATGTTTCCTACAACTTCATGAGTGTGAACAAACATGTAACATGCTTTCTATGGCTCAGGGATAAGGGAACAGACAGAGGTCTCTCCCAGCAGCAGTGAACCTGGAAGAGACAAAGGTATGCTAATGGAGGTGTCTGAAGAGACAAAAGAATCACCTCATCCCTGAAAGGGAGGGGCTGAGGGGTTTGGAAACAAAGAAGTTTTGGAAGTTTTAAGGGGCTTTTGATCTGGACTTTTCATCTTGTAACAACTTCAAGCAAGATCTGGGCTCTGCCTGGCCTCAGGTAGAGACTGGCTGTGCAAACACCTAACAGCCAAACACCTTGAGCATAAACTTGTTTGGACTATGAGGTTAGTTTAAGTAGAAGTATTAGGTTAGCATGCGTATTTTGCATTTTATTTTCTTGTGGTCTCTCCTGACTTGCTTATACAGTGATTCGGCCATGCTTGACCATATTATCACTCAGAATTATAATCTGATCAATAAACTAGTAGTTCTGCTTTGAGATGGTCTGCTCGGATCCATTCAGTAATAGGTGTCTCCGTGCTAGAGCGCCGGATTGGTCGGAAAACTTTTGTCCCAGCCTGTCAGGAGAGGGCAGGCGGCCACCGCCCCTCCTGCCACCCCGTGGCTATATATATGGCCGCCTCCCGACCCCTCCTCAGTTTCACTTCTTCCGCCTTGCGCGTCGGATTTGGAACGTCCACTCCTTGCAAATACAAGCAGCCTGTTCTCTCCTTTATGAGCTTTTTGCCTGACTGGGAGCACCTCTTGGTGGACATAGTTCCACCACAGGAGCCTTCCACCGTTGGACTGGAACATCGCTCGATCATGCCAGGGTTCAAACCCTTCACCGAGTGCGGCAAGGCCTTCCCTTGGGATGATCCCCATGGGAAGTGTCTCAGGTGCCTGGGCAAAGACCATATGGTCTGTTCCCTGTGCCTCTTCTTTAAACCTTGAACCATCAAGGAGAGGGAACAACAGCGCCGTACCCTAGCCTTTGAGGAGGCTCGGCACTCTTCACCCTGGTGCTAACCCGGCATCCCAGCTCCTCGGCACCACTTGAGGTCACCTATGGGCAGCTTGGCACCACCAGTACCTGGATTACCCCAGCAGTACAGCTTGGTGCTGCCGGTGCCCAGATCACCCCAGCGCTGCTTACAGTCATCTCTGGCAGTGTTGGCTTGGCACAGCCCAGCCTTGCCGGTGCTGAGTCCATCCCGGCACCGGCTGCAATCACCCTCGGCACCACAGGTTCGCTATAGCCTGGTGCCGCAGAAGCAGGAGTCCTCCCGACCAGGCAGTCCCCCTTTCCCGGGTGAGGACTTGCCACAGGGCTGCACGGAGTCGCTCCTCATACCGTCCACCCCTGAAGTGGTGGAGGCTGCTCAAGCCCTCCTCTTACTCCCCACACCACCTACCCAAATCCCAGCTAGAAGGGGCAAACCGGCCTTTTCTTCTAAGGCCTGGATCCAATGTGGGTGCCGCTCTCCTTCATCATATAGCTCCCTGTCTTCCACTCCATTTGGGCCCGGTACCGTAGGGCCATCCCCACGGCAACATATCACCTTGCCATCACCAGTACTGCCCCTGGAGTCTTGGTCTCTTTCCCCCGCTTCCTGTTTGGAGGAAGGGCCACCAAGGGGCTCTAAGCGACCCTGACGCCACACTTCGGCGCCGTTGCCTTTCTGCTTCTGCCCACAGGAATGGTCCCCCTGGGAGACTCCCTCTCCATCGTGGCGAGCTCCCGGTACTGCTTTGTCCACGGCACTGGGGTCCTATACGGGGAATTTGTTGGCACATTTTGATTTGTTGCGCCAGGCTACGGCCCATCTAGGAATGGAGGTGCAGCCCTCAGGTCCCCCTCCGGATACTCTCTTTGGGCCAGCATTTGCCTCAGCAGAACCCTTGACAATCCCACTTTACCTGAGTGTCTGGGACCTCTCATGTTCCCGGTGGTAGAGCCCAAGGTCTACTGCCCCAGTTTTGGACACGGCAGATGTTAAATATTGGGTCCCTGAATCAGACTTCCTCCCTCACCGATCACCCGCTTCCCCTGCGGGATGTGGTGCAGATGGTGTTAGGCCCGGGGGGGAGCCCCCCAGTAACCCCCTTCCATCTTCCAGGGAGGCCAGGGAACTGGACCTCTTGGGCTGTAAGGTCTACTCCTCCTCAGCCTTTCAACTGCGAGTGGCAAACAATCAAGCCATTACCTCAGCCATTGCTGCAGAGGCTCTGCAACGTCCATATGCAGTGTTCACCTGGGTGCAGAACCACTGCTGTTCACACAGATGCCCTACATCAGGTAGGCCCCATTCTTGATTTCAGGTCAGGGGCGGGGGATACCTTCATTAGCATACCGTTGACACGCTGGGTAGCAGTCATAGAATCATAGGGTTGGAAGGGACCCCACGAGGTCATCTAGTCCAACCCCCTGCCAAAAAAAGCAGGACCACTCCCATTAGATCATCAGGCTCTACTGGGGCACTCGACACCTCGGCTCAACGAGAATGTCCACTACCCTACCCGTCAGGCGGGTCGCACCCCCTGGTGCTCACATTGATGCAACGTAGCTGTGAAACTCTCCCTTTGCTGGTGCCCTAGGCACGCGAGACCATATCCCTATATGGCATCTCCACGAGCCCTTTGGCCACCTCGACTGGGTAGCCAAGCGATAGCCGGCATCCTTCCTGCCTTCACTTTCTCCCTTTGACTGCATCCTCGTGATGCTGGAATCCCACAGGATTACAGGCCAAAAAGCAGCTCGCTCTCTCTCTCTCTCTCTCCCCACGCTTTCTTGCGTTACCCAGACTCCTGTAGGTACCAAACCATCAGCCCTGCCCAAGGCTATTCCGCTGCCTTGGGGGTGCTAGTGTCCTGGAGTACCCCTCCAGCAAGAAACCCCGGTTTCGGTACCATACTCGGTTCGAAGCGTACTCCTCATGTACTAACTTTAGATCCTGTAGCCGGCATGCCCTGTACCTCCTAGGGTACCACTTGTGGCTTTGGCCTTCAGTGCACTGGCTTGAAGTGTCTTGCCCAGACCCTTCTCGATCGATCTCGGGGTCCCCTCTTCTTCTATACAAATGCATGTTTCACTATTACTCTCTTTGACCAGACTCCGCTAGGGCTGGTCGTGGTCAGTCCAGGGGATAAGGTTCATCCCTCCCGCGGATACCTGCCTGGCTCACATCCGCCATGTCACACTGTGACTCTTTGAGTCCCGGCTCGGGCCTTGATGCGCTCAGCCCATTCATCCTTTCCTTTGTTTCTTGTGCGGGCTACAGTCATTATGGCTAACCCGCTTCCGCTGGCCTCCAGCATTCCCTAACAAGCTTACGCTGCAAGGCCCCATGACCAGACGCTTATCTTCTGGCCTTCATAGCTTGTGTTATACCACTTAGGTGGAGCATCAAATGCAACCCTCTATGTTTTCATGTTGTGTTCTTCATCCTCGCTATGGTGACCTTGGTCCGTCATGCCCTCACTTATATGTCTCGGCAGGTTTGGCCCTGCCCCTGACCTTGGGTTGGCCCTCAGTTGTTGTTTCTGCTGTGCCGTGTCAAGAGCCTAGTTTGTCTCTTGACTCTGTTTAGAATCTTCTTTGGTGGGCCTCTTCCCTTCTGGGGCATTTTTGCTGTGCTGAAGGCGGAAAACCCAACTCCACCCACCATCCATCAGCATGGCTAGTAGTCACCTATTACTGAATGCATCTGAGCAGCGCTCGAAGAAGAACGGTGGGTTACTCACCAGTAACTGTCCTCCTTCGAGATGGGCTGCTCGGATCCATTCGGATCCCTCCCCTCCATCCCCCCATCTGGAGTTGGCGACTCTGAGGAACTGAGGAAGGGTCGGAAGGCGGCCATATATATATATATATATATATATATATATATATATATATATATATAGACACTGGGTGGCGCGAGGGTTGGTGGCCGCCTGCCCTCTCCTGACGGGCTGGGACAAAAGTTTTCCGACCAATCTGGCGCTCTGGCACAGAGACACCTATTACTGAATGGATCCGAGCGGACTGTCTTGAAGAAGGATGGTTACTGGTGAGTAACCCACCGTTATTTTACCTAAAGCTGTGTGATCTTTAGAGGGTATGAGTGAAGGAGGCTGGGCATGATCCATTTCTTCATTAAATGGATGGACTTGAGTGTGTGAAGGTTGGAAGTGGTTCCCAATCTCTGTAGACAGCGGCTCCTGGTGTGGTAACTGGGGCTAGGGGTGCTTGCTGGGGAACCATCCCTCAAGTAGCCAGGGGGGTATATACCCACTGCCTGGGACTGAGTGCACACAAGAGGCTGGAGTGGACTGACTCTAGAGTGAGTGGTCACTTGGCAAAGTGGGGTGAATCGGGGTTCAGGAGTGGGAATTGGGAGGTCACAGCGGCACACTGAACGGGATTTGGGGAGCAGCCTGTCTCATTACTTACTCCAAAATTACTAAGTTTTATAATTCATTGCACACTTTAATTTTATTGTAAAAAGAGGGCAAATATTGATGCTACTAATGTCTGATTCTAATCATTACTTAAGGTTAGCATGAAAACTAGGCCTATAAGAACTTAATTTACTAAGCCATACGTTAGGTTACAAGAAAACAATGGACATAGATAACGGATATACAGCAAACTGGTAAACGAGAGAGGGTTCAGGGCTCACATACAAAAATTTCCAGCACATGCACAAAAACAAACTATGCATTGCACTGAAACAATTTCTATGCCTTTGATACATTGAACTGCAGGGTGTGCTGTTAATAGCAATGATATATCTGAGCTGTAAACAGCAGTATTTTCTTCTTTCTGCTGAAAACTTACTGAAACCTGTGAATTGAAACCTACTGAAATTGAATAGTTTGTCTCCCCTACGCTCAAATCATGATACTTTTTCAGTTTTTCCCCAGCTAGAGGAATAAAAGCATACTAGAAAATACAAGGGCACATGAGAATAGTGGGTTGCAGCATGATAGGTCAGGTGCTCATGTGGACCTCTTTCCCCAAGAAATTGCCTTGAGGACCACCTCTCCTACCTTTGCTGACTAGAGACTATTTCCTCTCCCACTGTGATTTGTGTAATTTCCCTATGTCAGCTATGTAATATAACTGATTTTTCTAAAAAGTTTAAGAATTACAAAGAGGTACCCGTGTTAGTCTAGTTCAGCAAAAGAAGCAAGGAGTCCTGTGGCACTTAAAGACTAATAGATTTATTTGTTGCATGAGCTTTCATGGGAGAAAATCCCACTTCATCAGATTTTCTCCCACGAAAGCTCACGCGAGAAATAAATCTGTTAGGCTTCAAGTGCTACAGGACTCCATGCTTCTTTTCCTGATTTAGGGAAATCCTTGTGTGATCTTGGTCAATGATCCCAGGAAAAGCACAGGCCTTTCTATCAGAGGTGGTTTATTTAATTATCAATACTGTGCTGAGAAGATGATCACTTTTTATTAGTTAGTAAAGAGAGGCTGAGGTCTAGAAAGAAAAGTTAATGTTAGTTACACTGTTGCAGGTTAGATTTAAAAACAAACCAACACACAACCAATGAAAGTTACTAATGTAATGGAGATCTCACAACACCCCCCCCCCCCCGGGCATCCTGGGTACTTGCCTTTCTGCTCCAGGCAGACTCTGAGCCCTTCTCCCTCCTGCAAACACCCCCCCTTCCCCTTTCTGCTCTGACCACTGCAAACACCCCCCACCTCCCCTCTCCGCTCTGGCCAGACCCTGGGTCCTTCTCCCTCCTGCAAGTACACCCCGACTCTGCTTCCCTAGCACTCCTTGGCTTCTGCCTCTGCTCCAGCCCAACCCCGCCTGATTCCTTCTCCCTCCCTCTAACAACACCCCAGCCCCCACTGCATGCTCCCCCAGTGCAGCCCCCTTAATCTCTTCCCCCTTACCTAGGGTTACCAGATACCAAACCATGGAAAGGAGGACATTGGAGGACACATGGAGGAAAAAGTAGTAGTAATCTAATATTCTGTTTTTAGGGTGCCTTGGAACACTTCCCCCTAAAAAGAGGGTGTTCCAGGGCATTCCAGTGTACTTTAACGCCTGACAGTAAAAAGCCAGACAAAATTATGTATTTTTAAAATGCCTGCTGGACGGAGGACGTGAAGGTAAAAAAGAGGACGTCCTCCTTTTGCCTGACATCTGGTAACCCCACCCTTACCTGACCAGCCAGCCTTTGATTCTATGTATGCCTGGGTGACCCTCTGCAGCTCCGCCCTGAACATTCATCTGAAGAATGCTCAGGGTCTGGAGATTTAAGCTGTCCCCACAGCCTGGTGCCTGGAGGAATGTTTCCAGGGCCAGGTAGGGCCTGCGGCCCTTTTTCATTGAAGAGCCGCATGTAGCTCACGAGCTGCAGTTTGGCCACACCTGCTGTATAGTAAAAATAGATCACTGCCTATTAGCAGATGTTACCAGCTCCTGAATTCCTTGGGAACATAAGTAAATGTTTGTGCAGTGCATACATGAGGGCAGTGGTTCTACCTTGCTGGCACACCTTGCTACCTTTAATTAATTTGAGGCACACCACCATATAGTTTCCAAATGAATTTTTGAATATTCATGAGCCAATGAGCCAATCCAGAGCCTGCTCAGACCCGATGGCACACCTGTGTACTGTGGCACACTGGTTGGGAAACACTGCAAGAGGGTTTCGGTCAGGGCAAAAATTTGCTCAGGTGTTATCCTCACTGGAAACTTGCTAAGATTCCCAGGTCCTGATCTCATTTGTATGTAGTGAAGCCAGCTGCAGTTGCTCTAATCTTTAATATGGAAGTCTAATATGTGGAAGTTACTGCTCCCAGGGTTCATTGATCAATTTTTTTTCACGAGAAAGGGTGACAGGTTAGGAGGAGTCTTGTGGCACTCTTAAAGACTAAAAAAAATTATTTATCACATGAGCTTTTGTGGGAGAAAATCCCACTTGTGATAAATAAATTTGTTGGTCTTTAAAAGTGCCACAAGACTCCATGTTTGTTTTGCTGAACTAGACTGACGTAGCTACACCTTTAGAGCTTAGATGGAACTGAGAATGACTACCGTCATCAATCAATCAAATCATAGGGCTGGAAGGGACCTCATGAGATCATCGAGTCAGTTATAGATCAGGCATTCTTGTAGGTTACTGAAGTTTGGCATTCATCTTTCTCAACGTACAAACAGATGTACAGCCTTTAGAACAATGTTTGTTCACCAGGATGAGGATCTGGGCAATAATAGGCATAATAGATTTTATTTTTTCCACAAAAAGTGTGTGAAATTTAGAATAAGAACTAATTTTAGTGTGACCACATTCTGCTTACCAGGAAACTTTCATTTTATGCCAGTGAAACAACATCATCTAAATATATATGCCTTTTTTCCCTTGTGTTTTTTTCCTATCAGGAAAGCCCAGGAGGAAATGATTTCCGAACTCAGACAGCAGAAGTTCTACTTGGAAACACAGGCTGGGAAGTTAGAGGCCCAGAACCGAAAACTAGAAGAGCAATTGGAGAAGATCAGTCATCAGGACCATACTGACAAGAACCGTTTGTTGGAGTTAGAGACTAGACTGCGAGAGGTGACAATCTAATCCTTTTCAGATTGGTGTATCCCATTCAAAGTATTAGCATAAAAATTAAAATTGTTATTGTTTTAGTTTTCAGCACTGAAAGTTATTGACTGGAACTGAATGGTCCAGTTGTTGGTCTTTTTTCTGTAACTGTGGAAGCATAATATTTGCTGAAAAGAGTTGAGCATGACTGTTTTGGGGCTTTGTTTCTTAGTATTGGTCAAGTCTGAATTTCTAGTTCTGCTTGGTTTCTTAGAACCAAATTTATTTATAGCCTTTTGTACACCATCTGTTAATAGTGCCCAGATACAAGGGCATTTGACACTGTTGGAAGAAGAAGAGATGCAAACAATCCCCAATATTAAACATTTTCCTACAGGTACAGTATGCATGCTTAGCTGAATGGAATGTCTAATTCATTTCTTTTCATTTGCAGACTTGAAGAATCAAGTTTTTATATTCTCAAAAGGGGGCGGGGGGCCAGAAATAGGTTGGACCCTCTCATCTTCTCTGGTTAATTTCCTTTTTCCTTTCTAGCTGTCCCTCCTCTAATTCTCAGTAAAGACAGAGAACTTTCCTCTTGCTAAGAGGTTTGGATGTCCATTGGCGTTACTTTATATAGCCGGAAGTTGATAGTCAAAAGTTCAGGGTCTTTTGGCAGGCCTCTCTTTCATACAGCTGCAATATCACTGAGAGATTCACTTGCAATATTATTAGGAGTCAGGCCCTTTAAAGAAAGTATTTTAACTTGAAAGGGCTCTTTGCCCCCATGGAATCCTTGGATGAGGGCATTTAAGGGAATCAGCAGCAAGAAGCTAAATTGAAACTTTTTCTTTAAACTGTTTTCTCCACTGTGCCCAGGTAAATGGGATCAGCCATGATGTGGCATCAGTTCAGGAGACAGAGATATTTGTAACAAGAATCTGAAAAGAGGATGAAAAATAAAAATAATTGAACAGCATATAACGATAGCTCTTATACGTTAAGAGTAATATTCATAGTTTCTTCTTATAGAGCCTTAAATGCGGTATATTACATTGCAGTTATGGACAATCCACACGAGTTGCACTTTAACTTTCGCATTTGTCAGTTATTTATATTAACATTTGATATATATTCACAACATAGCTGGCATAATTCATATCCTAGATTTTATTTCAGAATGCCATCTAGTTTTATTTTTGAACCTTTTCAAACCAAATGAATGTTTTCAAGAGATGGGTGTAGATGCATACTGGGCATATTTACCGTCAGGTCTGATTTTTAACCAATCCAGCCAGGTCTGACATTAGACTATAGTGTTGCTGTGCAGTTCTAGGGCAGGCCAGTCATTGGAAATGGAGAGTACAGCTGTTATATATGTTCATTTCCTTATTGGAAACTTGCATTCAGCTGCTGCTGTTTTTCTCTAGGTTAGCTTAGAGCATGAAGAACAAAAGTTGGAATTGAAACGACAATTAACAGAATTGCAGCTGACCCTCCAAGAAAGAGAATCTCAGATTTCAGGTCTGCAGGCTGCAAGAGCAGCTTTAGAGAATCAACTCCGAGAGGCTAAAACTGAACTAGAGGAGACTACAGCTGAGGCAGAGGAGGAGATTCAAGCTCTCACGGTGAGTCCTACAATTCTGGATTGGCACATGAACTATACCTGCAACCTGACAGGATGTTGATGTACACGTCATAATAAGGCTTTGAGGTTAAACTGTAAGTTTCAAATCTTGCAATGCAACATATGTAACATGCCTTGGATTGAAGAAGTCACAGGGATGGCTATAATGTTGGAGTTACTTGTTTTTCAAAATATACCTATGCTTGTTGTTCATTGTCCACTTGTGCCAAAACTGATTGGCTCTTAGTTGATGAGCTGAAAGCTCCAGGCCTAAATTATTACTACTATAGGGCTTTGACTTTCTGCTTTTTTTCCCCTTAATTTCATATATGACCTTTGAAAATACTGCTGTTTGAGAAGTGATGACAAATATTTTGATATGTTTTTCTAAAAAAAAAAAGCTGGCAAATGCTATAATTAAAAAAAAAAAAAAAATCAGCCAAATACTATTGTTCCTTCTCTAATTTTCCTCCAAAGGCTGTTCCATAAAGAATTGTTATTTTTGATCTTTCTGTCTCTTGGGAGGTGTGCGAATGACGTAAAATTCAATGGGGGGCGGGGAGATATTTTCCCTGCCCAGTGAACAGAACACTGAATTATATGCTGCTGGTTACTATTTTGAATACCAAACGATGATTTTAAATGGTTGGATTTTAAATAATCTTTTCTTTGCAAAAGCTTGCTTAACGCTTTTTGAGGCAGAGAAGTAACTGATCTATTTGAGCTGCCTGCTATCATTCATTGATGTATCAGTCTTCAATGACCTTCATATCCAGTTAGTTTAGAGTACTGGAAGTAGATAGTCTGTTGTCCCAATGGAATCTGATCAAAGGAATCTCATTTGCGTCCTTACTTCTGCCATGTCTATTCAGAAGGGATGAGGGTTCAGCTGAAGACTGCTGCGTGTGCATGTCAATGCTATTGGGTGTCCTGGGGTGGGGAGGGGGGGAATCATTCCCCCAGAATTGTTTCAAACTGATATAAAGCGGGTGTTACGTGTTAGGAAAATGCCAGAGTGATTGAACAGGGTCTGGCAGCAGTCCATCTCAAATACAAAGCTGTTGTTTTTGGTTGAAATTGAGATGGTCCCACTGAAAATTGAAAACTTGGCAGAGTTGTGAGCTGCAATGCCAACAGAATGATGACGTGCTTGCTATTTCTTCCTGCTGCACCAATGAAACAGATGCATGTGTGTGATCTGTGCTTGCTTATGCAGATATTACTACAACTGTTCTACTGCAATGGTGGTGCTTTTGTACCAGCTCTCATAAGATTCCAATCTGACACCTCCATGTCACTTCAGGCCACTATAATGGGTTGGGATATTTTTTTTGATTTGAGGGTCTTCTTTTTTTTTTTTGCATTGCCTAATCTGGTAAGAGAGCATTTTAGTTACCACATTGGACTTCTGCAGAACAACTTTTCCTGTTGAGTCTCTTGGCTGTAAGGAAAACATCTTGTGCACTAGCCTTTCTTCTGTCAAGACAGGCCTCAACAAATGTTTCTGGTTGCCATGGTGACCAGTTTTAGTAGCCTGTCACCTAGTGCCACTGCAGAAATGTAATGGAGGGAGTGCCCTTTGGTGACCAAAAGTAAAATTGCTGGCGCCTAGGTATGAGCCAGTTTTGTCCACCCCTGTGTTAAGGCCTGATGTTGCATATGACATTAGTCATAAGTTTAATCAGTTTGACAGACTGAGTGAATCTTGAGAGAGGCCGTGAGGCTGAAACATGAATTTTGCTTTATCATTCTTTGCTTGTTAATAAGGAAGTAAAATGATGCATGCATTACTTCATTCTCTAAAAGCGGCTTGCACCTTTTAATACTTTGGATTTCTTCTTCCAAAGAAATCATTATTCAGTGTTCGTCACTGTTTGGGAAAGGCATAGGATTGAAAAAGAGTTCTCAGGTTTAGGATGAAGTAGATTGGCAGAGCAGTTTGTGGAAGTTTCCATAGTGCTTCATCATAGACTTTTCTTTGCAAACATTAAAATATATGTGATATTAAAAAGATATTACATGCAGTATTGTGTTCCAGATGTGGAAGTAAAAACAAGCAGCTCAAATGATCTTAAAAGTGAAGAAGGTACAAACTTAATATTAAATGGTCATTTACCTTCTGGAGGCCACTTAAGATGGAATGTTTTGCATAATCCAGTTCGTAAGTTTGTTGCACATTTTGTTAAAGTAGCTCAGAATTGGGAGTATGAGTGTGTTTTGATTAAGTAGGATGTGATTTAATCAGTTCTTTGCCACTACAGAGTGCTTTCATAGCCTGCAACATCTGTCTTCCAAACTTTGCTTGCTGGTAGATTGTTCTGCGGTTTATTTACCAACAGCTGTTGGATTCTAATTCTAATGTATGAAAAATTGATGATTAACTTCTTACCTCCTTTAGGCACATAGAGATGAAATCCAGCGTAAATTTGAAGCCCTTCGTAATAGCTGCACAGTGAGTATTAAATACAGATCATTGAATTATTTTGAAATTAAGGATAAGGAAGGAAACAAACTCATTTACTCCTTGATGATAGTGGCCCTAGACATGGGCTTCTGACTTCAAGGAGTTAGCAGGAGTTAGTCTGATTGGATTTGATTTCTTTTAGGCCTCAGATAAACCTCAATTTAGAGGTTTTATTCTGATTTAAAATTGATATCATCCTTCATCTTTTTGGAGAAGGAATTCAATTAAAATACCTCATTGCAGTGCAGCTACTAAGAATGGTGTAGCAGCTGCAAAAATTATGCGAGATAAAGAATGACCTTTCTAAATATTGAACTACACTGTAGATCTAGGCCAGAGAGAAAGCTCTGTCTTGCCATGCTTGGTTTTAAGGAAGGCTTTAACTCTGTCAGAAGTCTTGTAATTCTGAGTAAGACATTATTATTGCATAGTCTCTTCAGAGAGAGCTCATTTAGGTTCTTAACTTTCACGTTCTGTTACTTGAGATCTTTTGATGTGGTTTTTCATTCATTTCATTCACACCGAACAGAGGTGCTAGATTTTGTGTTCTTTATCATTAGATGTTCTCCCAGATCTGCACTCTTTTAGCCTGTTTTTTGTGGTACTGTGCAGACCATGACAGCTATCTTTCAATGACACACAAATGCTAGAGTGTCAAACACAGACTTCCATCTTCTTTGTGAGAATTGGATGCAGATCTCTTCCATGTTTCTAATCCCTTATATGGTAGCTGAATCTAATTGCTCCATTATCTCTGTTATCCACCTCTCCCCATCCTCAATGGCCTCTCCACAAAGTTAATTTGCCACCATACTTTCATTACATAGTCATAGGCACTGTAGGAAAACCAAAGATAAATACATAGAAAATTACTTCTTTCAAGAGCATCCTTCAGGGGTGTTTTGTTTTGTTTTGTTTGTTTTTGCATTCCAAATCTGTAGACCTTGTTTCTCAGTGCCAGGAAATTTTTCTATTCTGCTCTGTTTACACTGATTTGAAGAAATGGGAAATTAAGTAAGGCCTGGACTTGATATACTGTGGCTTAACATCTTTTTGAAGGGAGTTCAAACTGTCTGTTCCTTCTGTCTTCTCTATCAAAAATCAAATGGGTTCACATGTGTATGTTTATCACTTCTTATTCCTGTAGCTGATTTTTCAGTTTCCGTAGTAGATACTCTTTTTTTCATTCCTTTTGTTCTCTTGTCTTGCTATGAGCACAGAATAGCAGCTTTCTGAGGAAGTGACTGATACAGATGATTTGGCCGGCTACAAAGATCATAGCATCTGAAGATATTTCCATAAATTCTCTTTTCTGCACAGTATGCTATTTTACAGAAGTCAAAACTCATAATTTGTCTAGTCTCTGACTTTTTGTAAAAATGAGCAACCATCTTCAACTGTGAGAACTGGCACAAAGAGATGCCGAACATGCCATGTCATTTCAAGAATGTTGTGAGCTTTGGAGATGCCACTTTAAAAGATTTGCAAGTGTAACATACATCTTAGATTCTTCAGAAGGATGAAATCCTCATCAATAAGAAATTAATCAACTAACAACTAAATGAAAAATTCCAAAAGCACACTCAGTACAAAGTCCAAGAGAATAAAAAGTATAATTCTCAAGACTTCTCTCAACAGGCCATGGTAATGAACTCCCATTTCATATGTCACAAGATGTCTAACAGCCTACCCTCCTCTCTTCATAAGAACTGAGGCTATGACTCCACAATCTTGTATTGACCACGGAGAGATCAGTCCATGCTTGTTATGTTGCTTTCTCAGATGCCTCAATCCCTTGTCAGTTCAGTAATGACCATTATGATGCAGCCTTAACTTTTTAGTGGATATCCATGGTTATGCCAGAGAGGTTCAGAATTTATGCTGAACTTAAGACCCATTAGGGTTATAATTCAAATACCTTCCTTTTTCTTCAGCCTAATAAGGATTTGTGACTCTACACAGAAGGGATGTTTTCAAGATGGACATTGTGAGTGAATTTCCTTGAAGCACTGTGCTGTCAAACTTTATTATGGACGTTGAATTTAATGTTACTTACAAGTCCAAAGCAACAGAAGTATGAAAATAAAATTAATTGTACCAAAAATACATTACTGAACACTGAATGATTTTGGTAATAGAGAAAGAAAAGTTGCTGTACAGAATGATAGATAAAGATGATTATAATCTATTTTCTTTGATATCTCTTAGTTGTTTAGCTTTTTAAAGGTCTGGGCTTTTGGATACAGAGCAAGCTCATATTTCCAGTATATGTTTTTGTTTATTTATGCCCTCAGCCTACTAATGTCCCTTCAACTATGCCACGTTACCGTCAGACTTCTGATTGTGTTCTAATCACCATTTGGCAGCATGCAGAGAGAATGTTTTTTGCGTGACTGTGTTACCAGCCTTTTGTTTCTGCTGGGAGTGCCATTGCTTTGTTCATGGACTTCATATTCAGTTCCCCTCTGAGAGATTCAGGCTTGAGTTAATCAGTTCACTTCAGTGTATCTCTTTCCATTTCCATCAGTAACAAAAACAAATCTTAGCCTTTGCTCTTCCAGTCTCTGTCTTCTAAGAAATAACATAATGACAGTAAAAATTGCTTCATCTCTCTCTAGCTCGGCACCCCCTCCAATATTATCTTATCTAGCAAGTCTGCTGAGAAAGAAGGTTGTGCTTTCAAAGAATCAGTATATCAAAAATGCATAGTTCTGGGACTTCTGAAATCATATTCCATAACAAATATTTTCAGAACAGTTAAGATTCTACTAATAAAGTGCATTTCACTAAAAAAGAACATCTGTATTTTTGCCACCTAGCTCTTAATTATGGATTGCTGATGGACCTAATAATTTTGGACAACAAAATCAGTTAGATTGGCCTAAGCTGTGATGTAAACATTTCATAAACATAGATATCAGTAAATAGACAGTAAAAATATCTATGAAAACTTAGAAGAAAGTAGATCCATAAATAAATTACAGTGACGTTCATGAAATTCTGTACATTTTCTTCAAAGGAATCAACATCTAAACCTTCAGGCTCTTGGAATTACAAGCTCTTTTTATTAATTTCTTTGGCAAGTATATTGAGAGCTCTTGAATATATTAATTGGATGCAACATCTGTATTTATTCAGAGAATAGTCTACTAAAACGAGATCCATCTTTCTTCTTCCAAAACAGTACTTACACTCTTTTGTCATTACCTTTTATTGTTGACTGTAGCTTTATTAGGGCTTGATCTTGTAAACACATGTGAACAAGTGTTAATATGACTGGACTCCTGCAACATCAATGCTGCAAATCCTTTAGGTACATGCATAACTTTACTTGTGTAGTTTATACATGTAGTCCTGTTGACATCAATCAGAGGTCCTGATTCTGAATTGATTTCAGTGGACTACGCACATGGATAAAGTTGCATACTTGCTTCAGAGTTTGAAGAATCATGTCTGAAAAATGCCAACTACCTTTTTGCTTCTATACAACATTCATTCCATAGCTAGGAAACCTTGCCCATCAGAAGTTGATAGACTGTAACATAAAGCCAATGCCCAGGCAAAAACTTTGGTACGACTGAGTTAAATGTATATATTAAAAAAAAAAACCAAAAAAACCAAAAAACCTGTCAGTTGCTTGGCTGTGTTGTAACCCAGCCCTCATTTTATAGAAAATTATGGATAAGGATCCATT
This sequence comes from Podocnemis expansa, assembly GCA_007922195.1. Lineage (NCBI taxonomy): Eukaryota > Metazoa > Chordata > Testudines > Podocnemididae > Podocnemis > Podocnemis expansa. Next base: position 20,970,904 of record ML682041.1, read on the forward strand.
ATAGCCCATGTTGGATTTTTTACAGCTTTTGTAAAAATGTATTTGGAGGACTTTTTAGGGTGTATGGTAGCTGCTGCTCTGAAGGAGAAGGCTCCTCTTGAACACCATCCATTGAGGATGAGGTTTCTGGTAGGAGGAGTGGGGGCAATCCAGTTGCTGGGGATTGTGTGAGCACAAGAACATTCATTACAAATAGTGCAAAGAAGGGAATTACCCAGCATGAGTTCTTTCTTCCTGCCCCCAATCAAATGAAACAAAATTAGCTTAATGTTGTGCCTCAGACTTACCGCGATAGATAAATTTGTTAGTCTTCAAAAGTGCCACAGGACTCCTTGTTTGTTTTGCTGAACTAGACTAACATGGCCACTCCTTTGAGACTTATAGCTATGGCCCAACCCCGATATAATCAGCAGGTGAGTTTACAGGAGGTGAGGCAAACAACTTCTGCTCCTAAAGTGTGCGTCAGTCATAGCAGAAACAATTAGTGAAAGAGGAGGGAGGTGGCAGCAGTGGGTTCTTTGTTCTTTTTTTTCCTTCAGCCACTGAAACCACTTGCTGGGTTGAGGTCTATCACATTCTACTGCTCTGTGCTATAGGACCCCTGGCACGTCTGTCTTTCCCAATGAGGCAGCCTTATGGGGTGTGGTGACATAAGGCTCTCAGGTCCAGAGCTGTGTTTGTCTGTCTGTCTGGGGAGTGATCCTGGTGCCTGCCTTACCTTCTCCTATCCCTTTAGGATTTGGCAAGATGCTTTGTTCTTCTGTGGACCCTTTCCTGCCAGCTGTGAGGTGATGGTTAGGAGAGAGATGAGTAGAGCTGAAATGTAAGGAAAAAACCACATTATTCTGGAAATTCCAAGTTATGACTGCACTTAAAATCTTTTTTACCCCCAAACAGTAGCTGTTCTTATGTGCTGGTAAGGTCACCCAAAAAATCGTAATTCTTTCTTCCTGCATCCAATCTCCTCCCTCCACACACACCTATTTGGATCTTCTGTGAATGGCTAAGACAGCTTGATGGAGATTTGAAGAAGTTTGAAACAAGAATCTCCTAAATATACTTCCATGGCATACTTTGACTGTAGTGTGGTACTGTGGAGAATGTGGCTTGAGTTTTGAACAGGTGTGTCAGATATGTAAATCTAATCACCATTATTACCCTGAACCCCTGACATTTAAGCTATGTAATTTTTTATCCATTTTTGGAAAAATTTATAGGCCCAGATATGGCAGCTACAAGTCTGTGTGAAATCTTATGGTGCTACAACACATTATATTTGAAACTCTGTAGGTTTTGGGGAGAAATTGTTCTGGTTTTGGTCATTTACCATGAAGAAATGTCATTTTCTGGTTACTGTGTATGGTATTAAAAAGGTAGGTGTAGTTCACTGTTGCAATGTGAAGACAATGAGGCCTTCAGTTTAAATATTGCGGTAGTGTTCAGACAGTTTCTCAACAAGATAAAGATGGTCCAGTTAAATCACTTATTAATTTTCAGAATTACAGATGTGATGATGCTCCCTGGCTTTCAGATGTTCTGTGGGTGATAGAGTGGCACAGATAAGTTTACTTGGTTAACTGGAAGGGCACTTCTGTGTTTCTTAGCATCACTTAATGAAATTGCTGAATGTTAACTTTGAATTTTGAAGTTTTCTATTGTGTTTGGGTTTTTAAAGGACACTACTGTGTATTCTTAAGAGCTATTCTCTTAATTGCCATTACAAATTTAACTCCAGTGTAACACAGTTTTTTGCCTGGGAATTTCTTTAATTTTACAATCGCTCAAAGAATTTCCTTAGTTACAAGATTCCAGTGGAAAAATTTTATGGGCTTGGACCTCCTTTTTTATGGGCTTGGACCGCTAGAGTGTGCCACCCGCTGTGCCTCTAGTGTTGTCATGGATGATTTCCTTCTTCCTCCTTTCCAGTCAAGATATCAACTTCACAACTGGCTCCCAGCTTCCTGTGTGGCTGTCTCTCATCCCCTACTCCAAATCTGGGCTCTGCACCATGTGGTTGCCTGCATGTGCTGCTCCCACTGTGACTGTCCGTGTCATGTAAAATTTATAATCTCTGAGGTCATAAGGTACATGGAAGCTGATTTTAAATCTGTCAGCAAACCTCCCCTCCTCCATGCAGACTGGAAAAGAGAGACCCTTGTCAAAGAGATCATTCCTTGCCAAAACCAACAGATTAAAATCAATTTGAAATTTCTAGACCAACCTGTTCTGCTGTTAGGATTACCCAAAATAATGTTAAGCAATGTTCAAGAAGCGAGAACCCATAATTTCTTCCATTTTTTGAATCCCTCGTCTCCCAAGTACCTTACCTGATTTGTCTCAAACTTTCCAGAAATGCTCTGCACTGGAATAAGAGCACCAACTTCAGGCAGATTGGTTTAGTTTTGGTGAGATTGAGGGAAGTGAGTCAAAACCAGGTTTATAATAGGAGGTTAACGTCCACCTTAAATGGACACTATCATCTTAAAATTTAGTTAGGGGGAGGGAAAAAAGAATTGCATACTTCCAGGTATTAGTACAACCACTGGGTCATCATGCTAATTTTTGTAGTTTTACACTCTTTCTTATATTTTAAAAATAAGTGAGATTGACTGTGTAAGTGAAGTGGTGTGGTCAAATGTGTAAAGAAAACAAACTGGAAATAAAAGAAATTTCTCTGGTGTGAAAAGTAACAATTTCGGAAAGAAGTATTGGCTTTGGTTTTTTAATTTTTTTTATATTTTATTATTTTTAAGTTGGTATCCCTTTTAACAATGTGAAGACTTACATGATATCATAGTTCAATCAAAATTCTTAAATTAACTGATGTGATATATAAGCGTTATCAGGCCAATATGTTTAATTTCAGTAGAGCATTAGGGTTGTTCAGTAACAACCAGGCTAGTGAAAATATAAGTCAGTGATGTTGAGTTGTAGGATATGAATCACCTTAGGAGTTGGGCCTAAACAAGCGTTTGACAGAACCCCCCTTCGCTCTTGTAGGAAGTAGTTTCAATTACTCTTTTTTTTGGCCAGCAGTTACTCTTGGTTAGATCTAGGAGAGGCATGGTGAAGGGTTCTGAGAGGTATGCTTTAGAGCATGTAGTGTTTACTTAAAAAATAAAAAACCTAATCCACTCTAGAAAGGCTGAAAGGAGCTGTACGCACTACTGCTTCAGATACTGAGGTTTGACTATTGTATAGGAAAGCAGAACATTTAAGTCTAAACACGTAGTCAGCTAACATTGTGGGATCTTAATTTTTCTTTTAATAAAGCATTTTATTGCTTTAGCATACAGGGGCTTTTACATATGTGCTAAAATGTCAGTTGAACCTGTTTGGGGTGTTTTAACACAAACAGTGTTAAATGATGTTCTGTAGTTCTTTTTGTTAAGTTGTTTTCAAGGCATCTCTTCCAGCACCACCCCAACCCTCCAATTGTATTAGTTTTGTAAAGCAAACAGCTGCAGATTTTTTCTACTGATTTTTCTTCAGTTCTTCATAGAGGTTTCCACTCATAGAAACTAGAGGGTTGTATGAAAATACCCCATTTTTTATTAATATTTGTTAAAACTTTGGGGGCTTTAAGAGCCAGACCTTGCACAGTAGGGTTCCACTCTAGTTTAATAAAAGGCAATCCTGCTTCATAAAGGCAAGACTTTGTCATTGTTGAATCCTTGCTTTTGTTTGATGGTAATACTGAATTTTCTACTATAATCTGTGGTATGCCAAGCTTTTTCTTTCCTTGTGTTTCTGACGTTGCATCCATAACTCTATTGTCTTGATAGTTCCTTCAGAAGTTATAACTTTTCCTGGCTGTTTGTAATTTTAGTTACAGTAAATTTAAGTAGTTTCTGGGCAGCAGCTTTCCAAGTAGGATCACCTATAGCCCCCCTCATCTAATGAGCTTAAAGATTACATTTTACAAAACCTCTGTGAGAAGTATTATCCTCATTTCAAATATGGGGAAAGTGAGGTGTCAAGGTGAAGTGCCTTATGTAAGGTGCCCAGCAAGCCAGTGGAAGACACGGAAACAGAGCTCTTGGCTCACAGCCTGTCATAGTGACTTCTAAAGTGTGCCACCAAATAAATAGTAAATTGCATTACAACGTATTTATACCTTTTTAGGCTAAATCAGATTTAAAGTATCCCAAGCTGCTTTCTGTAAGAGGCAAGAAAAGATTGCCCAGTTCATAAGACCTGCAATGCCAGTTCATAAGACCTGCAATTACAATTGAACTCCTCTTTCAATTGGACGAAAAAATGTCAAGATCTATCTATTTGCTTGGCAAGGAGTGGCTGTAGGAGTGAAGAGCACCCTTTCACAGAACTCTATTCACTGACATGTAACCTGACTTCTTTTGCTCTTTTTAGGTGATTACAGACCTGGAAGAACAGCTGAACCAGCTGAGTGAGGACAATGCAGAACTGAACAATCAGAATTTCTTCCTCTCAAAGCAGCTTGATGAGGCCTCAGGGGCAGGTGATGAGATAGTACAGCTGCGAAGTGAGGTTGATCACCTTCGTAGAGAAATCACTGAGAGGGAGATGCAACTCACCAGTCAGAAACAAGTGAGAGTTGAGAAATTGTTTAAAATCTTTCAGGACACTTATTCAAATGCAAGAATCTGACTAGCTAGAAACTCCTCCCCCCCATTTGAAAAACAATGGAGGATGTTTATAACTTTCATAGCAACTCTCCCTTTCTCTCCCCCAGTGACCACTCTAGGATGGAGTGTAAGAATGCACTGAGATCTTTGGTATCTCCTTTTGTGTTCACTGCAACACTGCCAAAAATGGTGCTTCCTGGTTGTTTATGCTTGCTTGTGGCTAATGCCATCGTGAGATATCGCTGACCATCAAAGGCAACCACAGTTAAATCCATAAAGATACAGGCCTTGAAATAAATGTGATGTGACTTACCAGTCAAGGTTGTGGACTTACACATGTTGTAATTGAAATGGGGGAAACTGCATTGTGGAAAGTGAGAGTTAATGGGATGATTTACTTTTAGACAATGGAGGCCTTGAAGACAACATGCACAATGCTGGAAGAGCAGGTGATGGACTTGGAGGCCCTGAACGATGAACTGCTGGAGAAGGAACGTCAATGGGAGGCATGGAGAAGTGTTCTAGGGGATGAGAAGTCCCAGTTTGAATGTCGGGTGCGAGAGTTACAGAGAATGTTGGATACAGAGAAACAGAGCCGGTACAGCTTTTCTATTCATTAACCTTTGTATAAATGTGCTCTGTGGAAAATAGTGCAGTATGTACATACAAATGCGAGGTGTGAGTCTGCACTCAGCATACATTCACATGAGGTAAATCTAAAATGTGGTTATTTAAACTGATACATATGGCTCTCCAGTGATACCCGTTCCCGTTAATTCTTTTTCAAGGGCACAGAATTCACAGTATTTCTAACTGTAAATTGCGAGCTGTCTTTCAGACGCTGCAGTGGAGGATCATGTATGGTGACCTTGTCTTTGAGTCTAATTCCTTGTTCTGGTGACTTTGAATTCCTAAGCAGTAGCTCCTGCAGGGGTAGAGAACAGGGTTGTGTAATGTGGAATCATCACAGTAACTCACTAGCTGAACCAAATTTTTGAGGAAAACTTCTGAATGTGTCTATTAATGTTTTGGCACCCTAGGAAGAGGTCAGACCCAGAGAAGAAATCAGGTAACTTTTTTTTTTTTTTCATTTTCAATATAGAGTGCGAGCAGATCAGCGTATTACTGAATCCCGCCAGGTGGTAGAATTAGCTGTTAAAGAACACAAGGCAGAGATTCTTGCTCTCCAGCAAGCACTGAAGGAGCAAAAACTCAAAGCTGAGAGTCTTTCTGACAAGGTCAGTGTCTTTTTATCTTAATCTATACATTCACTGAAGAAAAATTTGTCAATTCAGTGTTTACAAAGGTATTCAAGACAGAAAAGCAGTTTTGAGTTAAATGGTCTTTTTCAGTTGTAGAGGATAAATTTAAAAAGCAAACGAAAAAACCCCATGAGGCCTCTCTTTTTGAGGCTGTAGTACTGACGGCCAAGCGTTTAGCTTTCCCATCAATTAAATCTAATGCAAAGGGCAAATTCTGACACAATGGGTGTTAATGAAAACTCTGTTACCTGACCTCTGCATTTGAGTAACAACCATCTTCATTTTGTTTTGTTTTTGTTTTTGTTTTTGTTTTTGTTTTTGTTTTTTTAAAGCAGTAGGGAACTTTCATTCTAGCCTTTTATGTTGACTGGTGATTTTGATTTTAAGATCCATGGGTCTTACAGTATTTGTTACCCTCTCTGGCTATGTATATTTATATGCATCTGTCCAAACTGCCTAGTTGAATGACTTGGAGAAGAAGCATGCAATGCTGGAGATGAATGCTCGCAGTTTACAACAGAAGCTTGAGACAGAACGCGAGCTCAAACAAAGGCTTCTGGAAGAGGTAAGGATTACTCTGTGATGGGGTTTCCTGTTATAAAAATTTTGGTGGAAGAAGCCACCACAATCTGAAATCACAAGAATTTTATACTAGGTTTAAATGAAGCCAGAAAATTCAGAGTTAATGCCAGAGAACCAAATGGCTAATTTATCTTTCCTTAATGTTACTGTGGAGAACAGAAAGTAAGTCAGAATGGTGAATTAGTTTATACTTTGCAGGAAGGTGGTTATCTCAGAGATGATGATTCCTCACTGATTGTCATTAAAGTGGTTTTGGTTTTGACTTCATCATAGCCTAGGAGTTTTGGAGGCCCTGCGTGTTTTGAGAAACATGGCTTGGGGTCTTTAAGGTGCCAGAGGAAAGGCACCACAGGTGATTCACAGCTAGCTCCTTCTGCCACAGGTCGGTGCAGAGACCTGAACGCTTATAATTAAATTCATATCACAGGTCAACCAAAGGTGCTGATGCCTGCCCTTATTTCTGTGAAAGGTCTTTCTTATTGGGAATGTTGAAGTAGCTTTTGGTGTCTGTGTGAAAGGCTTGGAAAACCAGCATCCAGAAATTCTTGATGTACCTGCTGTCTGCCTCCCTAGTCTAGTTAGAAGGTGCAGGATTGCAAAAAAACTAAACAAAGTAAATTACTGCTTTGGTTTTTATTTGTGTGCCTGTGTTTTTGCTATCAAATAAATGGAAGTTTAGTTTAAAGTTCTAGGAAGATGTTTATGCTGCACAAAATGTTAACATTTAATAGTAAGTTTAAAAATCTTTGGCCTACATTTTCCCACTAACAGCAGGCAAAGCTGCAGCAGCAAATGGATCTACAAAAAAACCACATCTTTCGCTTGACTCAAGGCCTGCAAGAAGCTCTGGATCGAGCAGATCTTTTGAAGACTGAAAGGAGTGACCTGGAATACCAACTGGAAAACATTCAGGTGAGAGTCATTAAAGGGAAAGCAAAAGGGAGACTGTTAAATATCAAATGTGAGATTTTTTCAATACCTGACCTGTCATCAGTGTGTGACAATTCCTTTATTGGATAAAGACAGCTCAGCTTGATGGTTTTGACCTCCTGCTTGGTCCTCCTTGCTGTCTCAGTCCTGATCATTCTGACTCTGTTTCTCTGGTGCTTAGCTTACTTTTAATTTTTCCTGTGGATTCACAGGTTCTGTATTCCCATGAAAAGGTGAAAATGGAGGGCACTATTTCTCAGCAGACCAAACTCATCGACTTCCTGCAAGCAAAAATGGACCAGCCGGCCAAAAAGAAAAAGGTGGGTTATAAAGGCTTGGAAGGCAGGATTGAAGAAACTAGCCATGGAGTTAAATGACTGAAGTCTTCATGGTTTAGTTATTCAGTGCGTATTAAAAGTTTTGTCTATTTTTACCCCTACTGCATAACATAAACACATGCCAGTTTAAGGAAAATTATAAATGACTCAACAAAGCTTTATCAGGCTATATGTCCTCCTTGTGGCCTTTCAGAACTTCTGTTTTCTTGATGAGTCAAGTTGCAACCCAGTAATCACACCTCTTCAACAGCTGGGGAAAGATAAACCTTCCCCTCTTTCTTAATGAAAATATGCAGACAAGGTTTAAAAATGGTAAGTATGTATGCATCTGTTAGTGTCAGGAAGGGTTGATCTTGCAGTTAAAGCATAGGACTGGTAGTCAGGAGGCCTATTCCCAGTTTGTTAAATAGATTTAATGTCCTAGGGCCGTTGAGGCTCAATTCACCATTGTTAACACATTGAGATCCTCTGTTAGGTGCTATAGGAAATACAAGACATTGGAGGCATTATATGGGCAATATACATTGCTTTTTTAATTAAAATAAACAAAGTGGTCAACATTTTTGTCTCCAGCTCCAATTAAAAATCCATACTTTTTCACATCAAAATTGCCAGTAGGCCCTCTGGCCTGCAGCTAGCTAGTTTCCCCTTGCCTAGTTTAAATCATCTCTTACTAGGAGTTAGGAGTTGTCTGTGTGTTTCTGTTGCTAGGGCCTGTTTAGTCGGCGGAAAGAGGACCCTTCTTTACCCACACAGGTTCCCCTGCAGTACAGTGAGCTGAAAGTGGCACTGGAGAAGGAGAAGGCTCGTTCTGCTGAGCTGGAGGAGGCTCTACAGAAAACACGCATTGAACTCAGATCTGCTCGAGAAGAAGGTAGGGTTAACAGAAACGTTGAATCTGGAGAAGAGAGATTTTGACTCCCAAACTTGCCTTAAAGTCTGCGTCTCTAACAGTAAAATTACTAATTCCTACTTTGTCCGCTGCTTTGAAGATGTGTTAGGGCTACACGTTCTTTGCAGGTTGTAAGGCTTGAATGGTTACATTGAACCACTGCTGGGAATTGGCTTCATGCTGGAGGAGTTAACAAGTTGTATTTGTCTCTGTAGCTGCCCATCGGAAAATAACAGACCACCCTCATCCATCCACTCCAGCCACAGCCAGACAGCAGATCATCATGTCTGCCATAGTTCGCTCCCCAGAGCATCAGCCCACTCCCATCAGCCTGCTTGCTCCACCCTCAAGTCGCAGAAAGGAGTCCTCCACGCCAGAGGGTAAGTCTCAGAGGGAGTATGAAATCTGCTGTTCCTTTCAGAATGTTCTTTCCCTTTTACAAAACTATCTTTTCTCTTTTCATGCAGGTGTGTATAATGGCTTGTGCACAAGTATTGGTGAGCTCTAGATAGCAGACTTGGAAACTAGTGTGTGAGGAATTGGAGCCTAGTTTGCACGAGGGAAATGGGTGGTGTTACTTTTTTGTGAGGGGTTAATTTTAGTAAAACTCCTGTCCTAATAGAAGTTTTAGATCATCCCCTCTTAGTTGTATTCTTTAAATCTCTACTTTGAATTAAATTTCAACACCATTTATGTTAGACAATTTCAATTAAAGGCTTTCTGTCCATTTGGTTTTTATTTAATTGGTTGATTAAAATCCAGTTTTTCACAGAGCATCCTCTAAATCAGGGGTTTTTAGTCTCTTCAGTATTGCAACATGTTTGGGAGGGTTCCCAGCTGTGCACAACACAGCCAGGTTTCCCCACTGCCAAGGTTCCTCCCATTGCCACCACTTTTGGCAGTAGGTAAATTTTAAAGTGGCCCCTGCTGACAAAAGAAACCTACCTGCAAAGGCAATTTTGGTTGGGGGAGGGTTGAGAGGGAGCCCCCACTGCTGCAGAAAAGTGGCCACACCAATCACTTTCAGCAGTGTCACTTAAAATGAAGAGTTTTATGCTATTAGTAATATAGGGTGAGACTAATCAGCAAGGAAGACACAACTGAGATAAGGGGCTATGCTCACTTGTATATAAGAATTGGTACTAAATGTCTGGATAGTCCCTCAGTGGGTCTTGACGATGATTGAACTGAAGACCTTGGAATCTAAAATTGTACTTTCTGAGCTGAAAGACCTTGGTGTTTAGCCCGGTGGTTACAGGACATTCAGAAACTCATCAGCCACTGCAGGTAGACAGAGATCTACTTGGTTTAAGTATGGGTTATGTAGGTATAAGGAGAGTTGTCCTCAATGATGGGTAAGGGATGGGCTTGGGTAGAGAGGGAAGACATGTTCAGCAGGAAGAAGCTAGATGTGTGCAGTAAGATTTGTTCACCACGAATCAGGTATATTGGGAAGTTCTCAGATGTACTCATTGGTCAATAGTGAAAGATGGTGAAAACCATTCTCTGTGGTATGCAGTTGCTATGAGAAAGCAAGCTCAGTATCCACCATAAGGAGAGTGAGAGAAGCTTTAGTGAAAGGCCTATTCATTGGCAGATCAGTACAGAGATCAGACATTGTGAGAATTGAAGTGAAGTGGAGATTGTAATAACCTTACAGCATTAAAGTCTTAGCTATTTCAGGTCTGCAGTCATTTCCTGATCCATATATACTATGCAAGGTAGCTATTAAAAGGTTAAGATTCAGATAATGAAAGTAAATTAGAGAAATGCCTTCTGTTTTTAACAGCTGCATTTCAATAACAGCTTATGGTCAGTTTTTGGTATCTGGCTTTACTGTGTATGCTGAGCTTAAAGTGTCAAAACCACCTGTAAAGTTATTATTTTGAAGTATTGTACATTTCAAAGTCAGAAAGGACCTTTGTGATCATCTAGTCTGGCCTGCTTCATAACATAGGCATAGAACTTTCCCAAAATAATTCCTTTCTCTTAGAAAAAAAAATCCAATCTTTATTTAAAAACTGTGAAGGATGCAAAATCCACCTTGACCTTGGTAAGTTATTCCAATGCTTAATTATCCTCATTGTTTACAAAAATTACATTATATTTCCACTAATTTCTGAAATTGCTTACTTTCAACCTGAAGCCATTGGATCATGTCATATCTTTTGCCTATCCCTGTGACATTTTTCCCCCTTCCAGAGTTCAGTCGGCGTCTGAAAGAACGAATGCATCACAATATCCCTCACCGTTTCAATGTGGGGCTAAATATGAGGGCAACAAAATGTGCAGTGTGCCTGGATACTGTACACTTTGGACGTCAAGCATCTAAATGTCTTGGTAAGAGCAGAACACGTATGTGAGCAGAAGGTAACTGAAAGCTAGAATGGAGTGTTAAGGCTTCAAGTCATTCAGAATAGATTCCCATATTCTTGCTCAAAGAAGAGGGTTAGCTTCTACACCAGCAGCCTTGATTACATTTCCTGGGCATCAGTGGAAAGAGACTATGCTCTTTATTTGGGAAGGCAGGTGACTAATTCCCTCTCCTACTTAACACATGGTTATTTTATACATACTTCCTTGCTAAAAACAGCTGGGAATTGGGACAGAGAGTGGTTATCAAGAACTCCTAATCAGGGAGAGTATGGTGGTTTTTTGGACCAGCCCTGCCTGTAAGAACTGGAGAAATCACTGCAAGTTCTTTTTCACTTCGTGAGAGTATTTGATAACATACTCTGCACCGTCAGAGACTTTACCTCCCAGGTCTTTCTCCCCAAAAACAGAGGTTTATAGCATCCAATTATGAAGACCAGGAGGGCATACTCCACATCTTAACATAAAGGGGCTCTCTTGGTGACCAGTTGGAAGCTGAATAGACTGCACCATGTTTTTTGTGTATGTCTTTATAAGTTTTGTTCTCTGTCAGAATGCCAGGTGATGTGTCACCCAAAGTGTTCAACGTGCTTGCCAGCCACATGCGGACTGCCTACAGAATATGCCACACACTTTTCTGAAGCCTTCTGCCGGGACAAAATGAACTCTCCAGGCCTGCAATTGAAGGAACCAAGCAGTAGTTTACGTCTGGAAGGATGGATGAAGGTGCCAAGGTATAAACGTGAGTCTTTGCGCAAAAGCAGTTGGTGGCACATGTGGCACTGTGCCATAAATTGTCCCAGATTGTAAGGCAACTTCTTGGAATTCTCTCTATTTGCTGTTGCAGTCTTGTGTCACCAATGAATGGATCCTCCTGGGATTTGCTCACCACTCTAATTCAGAATATTGATAGAAACTCTGATGTCTTTTTGTGCTTGCTGTGTTTTCAGGAATAATAAGCGTGGACAGCAGGGGTGGGACAGGAAATTCATTGTCCTGGAAGGAACTAAAGTGCTCATTTATGATGCTGAAACAAGAGAAGGTAACTTCACACCTCCAACAGACAACACTTGTCTTTTCTATTTTCTGACATTGTTCATTGAAGGAATCAAGTTGTCCAATGAATGTTAGTGCTAGCTGTTCCGGTATTGCTCTGAACTTACACATCTTTTATAAGGCAGAATTGTTTTCCCGCCACCCTCATCCCCTTTAGGATTTTATTAACCTTGCGTTCTTTAAATATTCTAAGTAACCTTGTGTTTCAGCTAAGAAAAATCCACTGTGCTACTCACTTCCTTCTTCCAGTCCATTATTTTCTTACAGCTTTCTTGTATCTTTGTGTCTTGTTCTCATTCATTCTTCATGTTTCTTCCACTTCTCCCCAAAGCTGGACAGCGGCCTTTGGAGGAGTTTGAGCTATGCCTTCCTGATGGAGATGTAACAGTTCATGGGGCTGTGGGAGCTACTGAACTTACAAATACAGCAAAGACAGGTAAGAATCAGTGTGGGTGAGGTAGAATAGATTTCAGCTGATGGATGAGTATGGCTTGGCATCCACCTGCAATTAACTGTGGTAGAATAGATCTCATTCTGCAGCTAACCTTTGAAACTGCTATTCTGTAACATCATAAATCTTTCTGAGGTTACCTCTATTTCAATTAGGTATGCCTTGTGAATAGTTCAGACATCTAGCGTTGGACCCACAAAGTTGATTGCTTCTCTCCCGATGGTTGAACTGTGAATGAGGTACTCTTTCATTCAAATAGAGGTAAACCTGAGAGTGGCTTTATAAGGTTGTTATAAAGCACTTTTAAACATGGTTCATGTAAACTCCCTTCTTCAGTGCCCTCTGCCAATCTGAACATTCAAAGTGCATGTCTTGGCTCTGTTCTAACACAAAACCATTAACTAGAAATAATATGAGGCTTATGGAATTATTCTCTAAGAAGTAGTAATACTCTTGTATACTATGTATATATGAAAATGAGCTGCTTAAAGATAACGTATTGTAGTTATTATATTGTAAAGTACAGAGTTCAGCCATCAAAAGTAGGAATATTGTTTTTTCCTAAAACAGATTATTGAACAAAAAGGGGACCTGTCTTCTCTTGCATAGCATAAACCAGTGTTACAGACATGGAAGAGATTATTTAGTGAGTTGCTTTTGGAAAACAGTCTGTGAACAGTGCAGGGAAAACTACCATGGATCGCTTCAGTCATGGGATTTCTTTTTTCTAGAAGGAACTTCTTCAATATTGCTGACACTTCTTTTTGAGTAAAGGCTGATAGACACCATACACATAACACAATTTAGGATTTAGCTCGAATAGCTAGTCTGCGGCACCTGGAATGGAAAGCCCATCTTTATTGATAGTGTAAGTTGTAGCAGTAACATTCTGATGTGATAACATTCTCCCTGACAAACCAGAAGGACGGGAATTTAAGACAAGTGAACTTGTTCCAAGTACTGATCCCAGTTTTCTTCTCTTCCTGCAACCCCTTAGATGTGCCATATATACTGAAAGTGGAGTCTCATCCACACACCACATGCTGGCCTGGTAGGACACTCTACTTGCTAGCACCTACTTTTCCTGATAAGCAGCGCTGGGTCACTGCTTTGGAGTCAACAGTAGCAGGAGGCAGAGTTTCCAGGGAGAAAGCTGAGGCTGATGCTGTAAGTACAGACAGGTTGTATAATAAAATACTCTTGAAGGGAACTATTGAAATTTTCTTTCTTATTGTCAAACATACTGAGTTTGAAATCAAGTTAAATTAGTTAGTATTGTTAATGTCATGTGACAGGAATACCATCTTGACATCCTCCCTAAATATTATACTGTTTGGCAGTTTCTGGTTTGAAAAAGTTTGTTTTCTTAACCACTTTGTGGGTGCTGAGATGTCCCAGGATTTCTTAAGTTCTATAAATTCTCAAATGGTCCCCATTCCAGCAAGTTTTGGGATGTATGTATGTCTTGAAGGGATCTCATGCCACTCTGTAATATGCTAGTATATGAATCATCTGCTAACTTCTGTATTATTAATAGATTGATGTGACTGTCTTACAGCTTCCTTTATGCTTCTTTCCTAACTTTCAGGATAGTTGTGTCTTGCTATGTGACAACTTATTAGCCCTTTTCAGATAGTGTCTCTGAAACTTTGACACAAATTTCATGTTGCAGAACAACTCTGGTTTTCCAGTCCTGAAACGCATATGGCTGCAGTTCAGATAATATGTTTAGTGTTAGTTACAACCTGTGCAACTCATATCTGGAGGCAATAATGTGCACTAATTTTTGAGACATGATTATACATGCTAGTTCAATGCAAGTTATTGTAAGTAGTGCTAAGCAGTAAATTTTTTATTTGTGTTTATCTAGCTAATCACACTATTTTCTTTTTGTCACTTACAGAAGCTTCTTGGAAACTCACTACTGAAGCTTGAGGGGGAAGACCGTCTGGATATAAATTGCACAATGCCCTTCAGTGACCAGGTGATGACATCAGTGCACAACACTCAAATTGCTCACTGTATACCTTGCATGAATGAAGTATGTGTATCTGACTTGTAAATAGGAAGACGTATCTCTTTTTGTATCTTGTGTTAGGATCCCATTTTTCATCAGCTGATGTCATACAGGAGTGAAATTAAGCCTTGGAGAATTCTTGTGTTCTTTTAATGTGGTGCTGACTATCTATTTTCTCTTCATAGGTAGTACTTGTGGGTACGGAGGAAGGTCTCTATGCCCTGAATGTGTTGAAAAATTCCTTAACACACATCCCAGGACTTGGTGCTGTTTTCCAAATTCACCTCATAAAGGATCTGGAGAAGCTGCTCTTGATAGCAGGTATGATGCTAGGAAGACGGCAGGTTTTTGCTTTTGTGTAAGTGTTCTGTTAAACACTTAGTTGGGATGGCTTAGGAGAAACTCCCTACAGTACAGCTGCAGTGGGACTTGATTTCCCTGGGTTCCTCTCTCCTTTTTATGGGTAGCTTTTTGGTGGTACTTATCTTGGCATCATCTCCAGTTCTCGTGTAAGCTAACAAATGAAGTAATGGCCATAATATCCTTGCACAAAGAGGGTGAGCTCT
The DNA here is from genome assembly GCA_007922195.1 of Podocnemis expansa. Lineage (NCBI taxonomy): Eukaryota > Metazoa > Chordata > Testudines > Podocnemididae > Podocnemis > Podocnemis expansa. The sequence goes on from ML682041.1 coordinate 20,985,978, forward strand.
GTCTTTATAGGTGGGTGACTTAACAGAAGCCAATGCTTTCAAACTGGACTTTCTAAAGTTAGGCTTCTTAATCAATATTTAGCACCTAAATAAAAGTGCTCTGATTATCAGAGGTGCTAAAAACTCAGTGCTCTCATTGAAGTCAGCAAAAAGAATTTGTTGATTCTCATCCCTTCCTGGACTACTCTGGCTTTCTCTGTAGAGGAGAGGAAATACCCTTTGCTTGGAGCTTTCTCAGGCAAGCTCCTGTCCTGCTGTTTCTAGGACTCCCACAGTTAAGAAAGGAAGCCAGCAATGGAACAGCAAAAACAGCTCTTTTCCTTCCCCTCCCATGTGGCAGCTGAGATCTGCTGATCACCTGAAGGAGAGGAGGAACAGCAACTGCATGAAATGCCTCAAGCTCCCGGTGTGGATGCTTTGGAAGCTGCCAGGGAAATGGAGGGTGACAGTGTGTCTTAATGCTTTCCCATAGTAAGGGGCCTGATGCAAACGTACAAGGCCAAACAAGGGAATTTATTTTCAATTCTTCTTTGTTTTTATGTCACCCTGATAGGCCATGAGTTGGATACCACTGTCCCAGAATCTGCAACACAATGACTGTGGATCCTAGGATAGTGGTGTCCAACTTGTGGCCTGCCTTGCAGAGGGTCCCAGAATGCAAGCCCATGTGATATAACTAGGGCTGCTTTCACCTTCTGTTTTTTTACATCTCTTAGTCTACATGCTAATTCAGGCAACTTACTTTCCCAGTGGTGCTGAGCTTCAGGGCCTGCCCTTTGACTGAGGACTAGATATCATAATTTAATAGCTAAAATGCCTGTTTACTGTTTGTAAGGAATTAACATAAAAGCTTCAGGACTTTGTTGATGGCGTAGCTTTCTAAATAGGTTTTCAAGTTGGTAGGAAAGAAAGGAATTATTGATGAGTTACACCCAAGGTGACATTACTGAAACTTGAGGGTTCCAGCATTGGTCAGACAGATCATTAACTGTAGCATCTTCTAACTTGTGGGGGCAGAAATGATAAAGCACTTTTCACTTCAAAAGGAGGAACCTTCCCCATTAATTTAGGCAGTGCCTTTGTAGGGAACTGGAACCGATAACAATCCAAGGAGACAGTGCATGTTCTCCTGGGTTTGTTTATTACTTCTTTTTTAAGAAGTCCTCTTTTCACATAAAATGATTTTTACATGTAGTGTTCTGTAGCTGTTACCACAGTAACAACCCCTAAGGAGAAGCTGCTGCTTATGTAACTGAATAGGCTCTTTCAGTGAAGAGTGAAATCCTCCCCTTGCTTAACTACCTCACACTGAAAATATGTAATTGTTTCTGTCCTCAGGAGAGGAGAGGGCTCTGTGTCTTGTTGATGTAAAGAAAGTGAAGCAGTCTTTAGCCCAGTCTCATCTCCCTGCCCAGCCTGATATCACCCCAAATATCTTTGAGGCTGTCAAAGGATGTCACCTGTTTGCAGCTGGCAAGGTAGGGTATAGTTCACTCATGCCCTAGGCCAGTGGTTCTCAACCACTGTGTTGGGGTCCATTTCTGTGTTGCCACACAGCAGCAAGTGTGTGGTGAAGAGCTGGGGAATGGCTGGATGTGGGTGGGGTGGGCTGGTGCGTCCTGTAGGGTCGTAATATGCAACCAAAGCATCTGACGAAGTGGGATTTTTCTCCCACAAAAGCTCATGCAAAAAATAAAATTGTTAGTTTTTAAGTACCACAAAACTCCTTGTTTATTTGTTTTACTGAAGTAGACTAACACAGCTGCCCCTTTGGATCTAGGCAATATGCAACCAAGTGTGTTGCAACCTGCAAAAGGTTGAAGAGCCACTGGCTGTTCTTTAGTTTATTTATTGATCCCAGGTACAGTGAGACAGTAGAACAGGTTTCCAAATTTAATCTTCATCAAATCAACACCTTTTATATCTTGTCATAATCAGCACATGCGGGGGCTGCATTCTTGTGTTTCATATATTTTATCAAATAAACTAAGTAAAGGGGCAGAAGGAAGAGTTGGGAGGGATGGAACTTGTAGGATCTATAACAAATATAAACAAGCACAGACAACCAAGAGACATGATGGAATATGCTAACCTATTACGTGATACAGGCTGTGACATAAACCTAATATTAGTGACTGGAAAAGGAGCTTTGTGTCACTCGAAAGCTTGTCTCTTTCACTACGGAAATTGGTCTAATAAAATATGCTACCTCATCCAATTTGTCTCTGGCTATAGGCGTTTGCTCTCTATTTTTAGACTCTCAGGATTAATGAATTCCTTATTCTCTCTCTCCGCTTTTGAACAGAGCGTGATTCTTTCCAAGGGAGCAGATTTGCTCACACATTAGTATCATTCAGCAATGGTCAGTGTGTTTGCCAATTTCAATATGGAACACTTGGCCATTGCAGAAGGTCTCAGCAGGAGCTGCTAATGCAGATCTTTCAGATCCCTGACAAGTTGAACATAATTCATTTCAAAGCATAGTTTAAGATAAAAGTCGAAGACGTTAAAGCTAGATCTAACATTCCTTGGGTTAATTTGAGTTCATTATTCCTCTTAATAGAAACATCATTCTGATAAAGCTTTTCTGTTCTTTTAATATGCTTGCTTCAACTACAAAAGAAATCACAGAAGCAGTTTAGATGTATGCTGTCCTTTGAGAGTGTGGAAAGGCTATTCATTGTTTCACTAATCTGCAGTTGTTCCACCTATTACAAATATTACTCACCTCTTCAAACAGCTGGGTATCTTTCACCAAAGGGAATTGTTTCATGTGTTCAAAATATTTCCCACAGCTTTGGCGTGAACTTCTGTACTGCTGTTTGTAACCATATTTGTAACCTTCCCTGTAGGTTGAGAACGGACTCTGCATCTGTGCAGCCATGCCTAACAAAGTGGTCATTTTGCGCTATAACGAGAGCCTCAGCAAGTTCTGCATCAGGAAGGCAAGTTCACTGATTTCTCTCGGTAGTTCAGATATTCCCAACAATCCAGTCTGAGAGACTAATTTGTTGAGGAGCAACTGCCTAAAACCTATATTATTCGTATGGACTTTGTTTGCCAGGTAAAATGACAATAAAACTAACCTGCCGAGCAAAAATCAGATCTGTTAACAATTTCGGGTGAGTCTACATTGCAATTAAAAACCCACAGCTTAATCTTTGCCAGCTAACATGAGCTAAGGCTGTATGATTGTTTCGTTGTGGTGTAGATGTTTGGGCTTTAGCTAGGGTCTGGGCACTAGGGCCCTGTGAGGTGGGAGAGTCCTAGAGCCCAGGCTCTAGCCCAAATCCTAATGTCTACACTGCAATTAAACAGTCCCATAGCCTAAACCCAAATCCACTGGCATGGGCCTGCCATTGGTATATAATCGCAATGTAGACATACTCTTCTTGTAAGAAGAGTCAGCAGGTTTGGAGAACAGCAGATCAGAACTGGAGTTCAGTGATATGGCCCTAATGGTCTTGCTCGCCCACACAAAGTGTGTTTTTCTATAATAATTTGAAAAAGTTCCCTGGTCCCTTAGGGTTATCTATGTGAAATCATAAGCAAGTGGCCTCTTTTTAATAGTGCTTCTATTAGGTAACTGTTTTTAAGAAGCAGTGCATAATCTTAATTCTTTTACTCCCCCACTGCTGTACTAAATGGTAGTTAACTAACTGTGTCAATGGTAGGACCCCTCTTCTCCTGTACTAGCCTGGGTAGCCAGCAAAGAGAAGCAGGTATACAGTTGTTCTTTAAGTCTTACCATAGGGTGCTCATGTACATGAGATTGGATTTTTTTAATTACAGTGCCCAACTGGGCCACACATGCTTCATTTTGGAGGCCACAAATGGTAGAATAGTCACTTCCAGGTGCTTCCATCTTATCTATGGCAGAGAGATAAAGCCCAGCAACTGTCCCTGCCACTTGTGTCTTGAGAGAACCTATTTGGTTCTTCCTTTTTTAATATATATTCTCTTCGTTCTTTCACTAAAGGATATTATTAAAAAAAAAAAAAAGATTGGCAACTGAGGTGCTCAATTTTATACTGCCTCAGCGTAGTTGATTGTAATGTACATAGTAGTCTTGAAGTACCTGAAGTTGTGTCAAGATGTAACATTGTGTAAAACTAGGATCACAGGTTGGTCTGAATCTGCTTCTCAAATCTGTCTATGTCCTCTTCACCCCCATAATGAGGCTGTGTAGTGACCCGCGCAGCATACCTTTAGAGTGTTAGCCTAATCTATAGGTGACAAAGGTCTGTCTGAAGGAAACAAATGCAGACTTTTGACTTTTCACAGATCTAAAAGATGATCTGGTTGCAGCTGTTACTGCCTGCTTTTCTAATATTAGCTGGAGTTCAGCCAGACTCCTAGCATGCACACCTGCCTTCCAAATAGCCAGCAAACCTCCTTAGAGAAGGAAATTCATGGATGCAGCAGGCAAATTAATACTAAACTTGTCAGCAAGAGCACTGTTCCACCTGCTGGAGACTGCAGGCTCCCAGTCGACAGTTGTTAAATTCCTTCTATACAGAGAACTGTGTCCACTCGGAATCCTGTGTAATAAGAGAAAGGTTTAAACAAATACAGGGGAACTAAAAGAACAAAAGTGTAGAATAAAGATTATCTAGGCTCACACCAGTGTGCCTTGTCCTTCTCTTCCAGGAGATTGAAACTTCAGAGCCCTGTAGCTGTATCCATTTGACCAACTACAGCATAATAATTGGAACCAACAAGTTCTATGAAATCGAGATGAAGCAATATACCCTTGAGGGTAGGAGTTGTTTCCTGTCATGCATTTAATATCTGTTTGAATGCTCCTTTGAGGCAGATATTTGTCTGCCTATATGGGAGCAAGGAGTGTGAAGTTACAGAAAAACTGGTGCTGACATTGCTGTTGCCTTCTACCCCCATACAGAGTTCCTTGATAAGAACGACCACTCCTTAGCCTCTGCTGTGTTTGCTTCTTCCACCAACAGCTTCCCAATCAGTATCATACAGGTGAATCCTACAGGGCAGAGGGAAGAGTACCTACTTTGTTTCCATGGTAAGTGTATCATGCGGTTGCTACAGCTCGATGTAGCATTTGTCACAAGACACTTGCATTTGATAAAGTGGGTTGGAGCCCACGAAAGCTTGTGCCTTAAGAAATTTGTTAGTCTTTAACATGCTACAGGACTCTCGTTGTTAATTCTTTGTACAAACCCAAAAATTTTACTGAAAATAAAATCTGGTTTTTCAGATAACCACTAAAATTAGACACTAGTTTTCTTTCTCAGACCTCATACTGGAAAACAGCCTTGTATTTAGATAGGACTAAACAATTTAGACAGTCTCAAATCGAAGGCAGTTTCTGGGGTTTTGTAGGCATATTCCTCTGATGGACAGCAGCAACATGGAGTTAAATCCACACTTTTGCTGAATGCTGCTTGTTAAATTTGCACTCTAAATCTTGCACAAAATTTGGCATAGTCGTTCTACAGTCTTTATTCAGTTAGGACTTTATGGGTCCCATTACCCTGGATAAAAGTACTGCTTGTTAATCTATCCCAAGTCAAACAGTTCCGAGGTGAAGGTATAAAAGGGAGCATGGCACTCCAACCTCTTCTGTTCCTTCCCTGCAACACCTGGTGGGTAAGTAGATCTCCAGAGTAGAGGAGAAAGGCAGGCAGGGAATGTTCAGTATAAATAGATGTTTAACCATTCTGACTAGTTGGTTAAACACTTCTGCCTTTCTAATTTAAATTAGAGGATTCTTTGTGCAAATCAGTCACTTCCATAGAAGGATTGCTGCTTTAACCTCAGTGAAGAAACAAAGGATTACTCCTTTGTAATGTAGTTATTTTTGTTGATTCGTTAGGCCAAAGTCCTAGAAGTTTGCAAAGCACCTTTAACTCCAATCTACTAACCCTTCAACTATTTACAATAACAGCATGCTTGGGCTGCAGGCACACCTTTAATACTAAGATTTCTGTGATCCACCTGTGTGGAGATGCTGGGTTTGATGGTGGGATGGTTGTTTTCTGCAGAGTTCGGTGTCTTTGTGGATTCCTATGGAAGGCGCAGTCGGACAGATGACTTGAGATGGAGTCGCTTGCCTTTGGCTTTTGGTAAGTATTGAATGACGGTCACTAGTTTTGTACTAGTCTCACCCCTTTATCCAGTTCTGGAATTCTGAAATAAGTATTTCAGGGGGAGATGTGGGGTATCAGAGCCGGGAAGGAGCCCCAGTGGGAAGGAGCCCCTTCAGATTTAGTATTTACAAATAATTATAAACCTACATGGATGTAGCACCCTTTGAAGTGTGAAAAATAAGAGAAAAACTAAGTCAAACTCAGATATTTGATTGAAGTTCCCAGCTTAGCAGTGACTAAATTGGCCACTGAAATTTTTAATGATGCTTGCAGTTTCTGAAATATTCAAGAATCTATCATATCAGAATGAAACTAGAGGGTCTTTTGCAGTGTTTAATGAAATATTAATTGGCAAAAACCTATTTTTAGATCTCGTGTGTATTGTTATGGTTGATGTAAGGGTGTGGGAGTCAATAGCTACAAGACAGCGTTCCTTTACACTTGTTTCTCCTCCCCATTTAGCAATATAGAATTTAGCACTCTTACAGAAAACCCGCATCCTTAGTCTTCCCTATGGACTCTACAAGGTCAGCTTAATGCCACAAGCTTCCTGACTAATTTTTACTAATGTGCATGGTGTCCTTTCTCTGCTGCAGCCTACAGAGAGCCCTACCTGTTTGTGACTCATTTCAATTCTCTTGAAGTGATTGAGATTCAGGCTCGTGCTTCTCTGGGGTAAGTCACGATGTGCTCAGCACTGAAAAGAGAAGAATATCCTTAGGATTTGCTGCAGGGGTGATGGCTTTCCAAGAGTAATATACAACAACTGGATGATAAAGATTATTTTTTTCTCTCCTTCACTCAGCACTCCTGCACGAGCCCACTTAGAAATCCCAAATCCTCGGTATCTAGGGCCAGCAATTTCATCTGGAGCAATTTACCTGGCCTCTTCCTATCAGGACAAATTAAGAGTGATCTGCTGTAAGGGAAATCTAGTAAAGGAATCCAACAATGAACATCACAGAGGGTCTTCTGCTACACGCAGGTATGATTACTCTACTTTAAGTACTGAAACTGCTGTTACTTGTGGTATGCCTTCAACATTAGTTCTAGATCTCTTTCTCCTGTACTGTCTCATGACAACCTCATTTTGCTCTTATGGGAGGTCAGCTTCTCTCGGAAGCAACAGAGAATACTGTGAATTTTACAGATCTTTCAAAATCCACAGTACCAGCGTCTCCCCTGTGGAAACATGAACTCTCTGGGCCCGTACCTAGATAACTTCCTCCTCAAATACTTTCAAAACAAAACAGGAGTGTTCTGTGATGTCAACAATAGTCCTGTGGGAGGAGACATAGTCCCAGGTGATAAAGGATCTCTGCATGAACTAGAGTGTGAGATTCTTTTTGAAATTATTTTAATGTGAGTCCAAAACAAATCTTTTTAAGGAGGTACATTACCTCATTGTTCTGGATAGAGATATATCCCAATCGAGTTAAGGCTCTTCTGATGGTTTTCAAACCCACTTTCAGATACCTAGGGTCCTACAGAACAGGATATTCTTCAACATTTTAGAACATTTCAGAAATTATTTGCCATAAAGAAATTGACTTTCAGACATACAGACAATCAGGCTGTAATGATTTCCGTTGAGATAATGGGAAGGCCTTCTGTGTTGAAGACTGTGGTGACAGTCTTTCTCACTGAAGAGCGGTCTCCAAAGAAATGGGTTCTAGTCAGTTGCTCAGAGAGCTGCAGTGAATCCCTAGAATGGGACTGGATGAAACAAAGATTAGTTTTTGTCCCAAGTAATTGGAGTGTTTTGTATCTTAAGAAAACCGATACACATGTTCTGTTTTTGAATTGTATATACAACAGTAGTAAAATGAGATGTTTAAACATCAGTACACTGAATCAAAACTTTAAATAATGATTTCTTGAAATATATTGCTTTCCTTATATTCATGGAATTATCCTTAACTATAACAACAGGGGCTGGCAGAATAGTATTTGGAGCATAAATGATATATTAGTATCATGCTGATGTGGCTGTAGCTTGAAAGCCTAGTGCTAACATTCACTTTTATATGAAAATGAAACACAACTGGCCTGAAATGGTGTTTAAAAGCCAGAATCTCAATCTTTTAAATATTGCATGTTTGAATGTGACAGTGTAGGAGACTGAAAGAAGTGACATGATTTTGCTTTGTTAGGCAGACAGAGGATGATTTGGGCAGGTGGTCCCCATGAGTGCTTCATTTAGGTGCCAGCTTGCCACAGCGACTTTGATGGGAGATTTTGAGCAGCAGTGTCTTCATGAGCTGCATGTGCACAGCTGGCGTCTTGCACTGTTCAGAGTGCACCAACCATCGCTTGCGTGGCTTGTCCCCTCAGGTCCTTCTCAACCACCTCTGGCCAGAGATGGAGCTCTGCAGCATTCTCCTTTTCAACAGAAAAATGGAGAAAACAGTCTGATTACTCCCTATTTTTACCCAGTTTCTCTCATAGTTTGTTAGTTTTTACTTTTAGTTTTCAAAAAAAATCTTCTTCTCGGTTCCGTTACCCTTCCTGTTACTCTATAGCTGGCTCACAAGGATTCAAAAGATGCCAACAACGCAGGGACACGATGTCCATCTCAGATGGGCACTGCCTCTGCATAAAATGCTTAGGAGACAGACACTTCTCTGTGAATGCGCTCAGTGTGCTAAGCTAAAAATGCATATCCATTGGGACAGAGACCTAAAACAAACTTCTCCTTATGAAGAAGTCACTACAGCCTACTGCAGATGCTGCTGCTGTGCAGGAAAATTAACCACCAAGCTTCCACTCCTTAAATAACAAGGGGAGGAGAGACTCAGCTTCATTGCACGGAGACTTGTGAAAATGAAAGTGAGCTCCAGAGATAAATACCACAACAGCACCATCTGCTACTAAGGGGTCTGAGAGAGCACTGCCACACTAAGAGCCATGGTGCCAAGGAAGTCTGTGCTGAGTCTAAGAATAGTGCCAATGACAGCCTCTTCAACACCCATAAAGACTGCAAGGAAAACAGTACCAACATGTGTTCCTGTTCCTCAGCACTGCCACTGATACTGTCTCCAAGGGCAGCACATCCTACAATGCCAGTTAAAACTCTCGTACTGACTCCACCTGGTACTGAACAAGTGGTACCATCAGGCGTGGCACCGATGAGCCAACCGCAGCACCATAAACAAACAGAGGCTCAGCATGCCTCAGTGTTCTACGGCACTGACTTATCTCCTTCATCACGGGGTTTCCTGTCCCTGATTCTAACACTCTTTTCAAGTGAAGGCGATCAGTATTCAACTGCATTCTTCTCTCCAGACAGAGCTGCATCCATTGCCTCTATAAAATCACTGGCTCATGTGGAGAAAACAATGAGGGAATGGATACACCAAACGAAGACCCTGACACAGATCTGTTCACAGGCACTCTTCCATAAAGGACACACACAATACGTAGAACCAAAACCTTCCACATCTGCTACGATACGTAACAGATCGCCCTCTCCAACTCCAATGGCTGACCCTGATAAGATTTCAAAAGGAGAGAGTGTGCAGGAGACATCCCCTCCACATATCTTGTCACCTGTCCTGGACAAGGCTGTCATGCTGGCTTCACCATCTGGTATCAATGATTCTAAGCAATCTCAAGATCTGTTCCACAGAGTGGCAGTTGCAGAGGACATACCATTAGAAGAAGTACAGGAATCACAATATAAACTACCCTGCATATTTCACATGTCATCAAATTCCAAAATTGCTTTGCCAATGAATGGGGCTATACTGGAATCCACAGACATGATCTGGCAAACATCAGCATCCATACTCCCTATGTGTAAATGTGCCCATAGCAAGTACAATGTCCCGACTAATGGCATGGACTTCCTTTTCATTCACCCACCACCTAATTCCTTAGTGGTGGAAGCAGTCTATCACAAGAGTAAACAAGGCACACAAAAATCTACTCCTAAAGACAAGGATAACAAAAAGATGGACCTTCTTGGTCGCAGAGTATATTCATCTGGAACATTGCAGATCAGAATAGCCAACTACAATGCTCTGCTTGCTAAGTACGATCATGACAACTGTGAGAAGATCGATGAACTAAAGGAACACTTACCTGAGGACAAGCAACAATTGCTTAAGTCCGTCATGGATGAAGGTCAACTTAACACACGCACATCATTACAGGCATCTCTAGATGTCGCAGATACAGCAGTCAGGATCATGGTAACTGCTATCACTGTGCAGAACGCTTCATGGCTTCAGGTGTCAGGAATACCAAAAGACCAGCAAACAAAAGTAGAGATTCTGCCTTTTGAAAAGCATAAATTATTTTCTAAAAAGACCAATGGAACCTTACACTCAGTGAAAGATTTCAGGGCAACATTAAGAACCCTAGGCATATACAAACCTTCTTTCAAGAGACATAGATTCGAAACATATCAACAGACAGACTACCAATCCTCCAGACAGCAAAGGCCATATGATCCTTACAACATTGACGACAAAGGAGGAGACAACTGTCTAATCAGCCAAACTCCATGCAATTTCCTTAGTCCAAGCAGATATTTTGAAGGTCAGGTTGAGAGCTGTCATGCTGGCTTCACCGTCTGGTATCAGTGATTCTAAGCAATCTCAAGATCTATTCCACAGGGTGGCAGTTGCAGAGGACATACCATTACAAGTAGTACAGGAATCACAATATAAACTACCCTGCATACTTCACATGTCATCAAATCCCAAAATTGCTTTGCCAATAAATGGGGCTATACTGGAATCCACAGACATGATCTGGCAAACTTCAGCATCCATACTCCCTACGTGTAAATGTGCCCACTGGGGCAGACATCAATAATCTTTGGACATTGGTTGCAACCATTTTTCAACCTGTGGTCTATGGTTACTACCAACAGATGGACTCTAGACATCCTCAGCAAAGGCTGCTACATCCTTTTCAAATCCACTCCACCCACCAACCCCAACCCCATCCCCCTTCAGGGACCCTTCTCACAAGCAACTCCTATTGTAAGAATTCTCCCATCTTCTTGAAATAGTAGCTATAGAAGAGGTCCCACATCAACATCCTCAGAGAGGTATCTACTCCAACTATTTTCTAACCCAAAAGAAAAATGATGGGTAGAGACCCATCCTAGATCTGAGACTACTGAACAAATACGTTCATGTCCAAAGGTTCAAGATGGTAACATTATCAACGATCATCCTAGCATTAAATCACAGGGGTTGGTTCTCATCCCTTGACCTGAAAGATGCATACTTTCATATAAGTATTCGCCCAGCCCACAGGAGGTTTCTTCCGCTTACACTAGGCACAGCACATTACCAATACATGGTTTTACCATTTGGCCTCACCCATGGTTCCTTGGGTATTCTCCGAAGTACTCTCTGTGGTTGCAGCTCACTTATGATGCTCAGCCATTACACTGTACCCCTATCTGGATGATTGTCTTTTACAGAGTCCCTCACGAGCCAAAACTATCCTCAATATGCAAACAACACTAACATTCATGGAAAACCTGGGGTTCCTGATAAACTTAGAGAAATATGTGATGACCCCCTCTCAGATACTAGAATTTTTGGAGCTTATCTAGACTCCACCATTGCGAAAGCATCCCTGCCACATCAGAGATTCCATAGCATACTTTTACTTCCTCCATGATATTTTGTAACTCCTTACACAAATGCTAACACATGTCTCCAGCTACTGGGACACACGTCAGCCACCACTTTTGTGGTGGAATATGCCAGGTTTCACATGAGACCTTTACAGGCCTGGTTAAGATGTGTATACAATCCAACCAAACACAAACTGAACAAAAAGATCATAATACCACCACACATCAAAGAAACCTTGGAATGGTGGATAAATCCAAACAATCTACTATCAGGAGTACCCTTTTTCATAATTCCGCCATCCATGATCATCACTACAGACGCATGGCTTATAGCTTGGGGTGCACACACTTCAAACCAGACAGTACAGGGTCTCTGGATGGAACATGAGGCCCACTTCTGCATCAATCTGCTGGAGCTCAGAGCGGTACAGAAGGCATGCTTCCACTTTCTCCCACTGGTGCAAGACAAATCAATTCAGATTCTCACAGATAACATTACATGCATGTACTATATAAGCAGATGGGGGGAGCACGTTCCGCATCCCTATGCATAGAAGCAACAAAACTCTGGAACTGATATATCAGTTATTACATAATCTTAACCGATTCTTACCTACCTGGACATCTGAACATGACTGCAAATGCCCTGAGCAGAAGATTCAATGTTGACCACGAATGGGACCCAAACAAGACAATATTACACAAGATCTTTCAAGATTGGGGATCACCCAAAATAGGTCTCTTTGCCACAACCAAAAATTGACAATGCAAACAATACTGCTCCAGAGCAGGTTGCAGGTACGAGTCCTTAGGAGATGCGTTCATAATAGATTGGCAGGGACCACTGGTATGTGCTTTCCCCCCAATACCACTTCTACCATGAGTGATAAACAAGATGAGAGGGGACCATGCCAGAGTAATTCTAATAGCACCAGTGTGGCCATGACAACTGTGGTATCCTAAAAATGTCAGTTTCACAGTTGCAAAAGCTTCCAACCAACCTGGAGCTACTGTCACAAAATGATGGCATTACTACATCATCCCAACCTAGTCAGGCTCCACCTCACAGCGTGTCACCTTTGTTCCAGGAAAATTACCAAATACCAGGACAAAAGGGAATTTGGATCTTCCTATCAGTTCGGGCACTGTCTTAGGGCATGTATCAACCCCCCAGACTCAGCAAAGAGAATGCTGACAACCTCAAAGATTTTTAATTAACATGAGCATATGCTACATAAGAAAACCAAAATCAAGGTAAGTACCCTGGTATACAAACAATACAGGAAACAGATGAACATAAAATGAGAAACTAAACTAGAGTCAAACCCTTACACCTTCCTTCCATGCTCCCCAGCAAGGCTGTTCACAGTTTGCCTTTGCTCTCTAAAGCACTGGTCATGATACTGGAGGGAGAGGTTCCACAGTGGAGTACGTCCCTGTCATCATCTCCTCTTGGTCCAAAGGTCATCGACTTCTGGGTCCTGGTCAGAAGTCCTCCTCTCTTGACCTATCTACTTCTGGGCACTTGGCTTGGATCTTCTTCTTGAAGCCAGCTACAGCCCACAAAGTCCCTGAGCACCACCAACTCTATCTTCTCTACATGTGCCTGCACCTGTCACCACGAGGCGCATCTCTCACATCAGTCTCCTCAGACTAATAAATCTGACTCTGCTGGCCAATCATCAGCTTGGATTTTCCCATGCTCATAGCTCACTGTCCCTCAAGTGGTGCACGGACCTCCGGTCTCTGGGCAGAGTTCTTGCTCTTGGCAGGCTGCCTAGTGACCTTGGTCACGCTGTCAATCGACTGAAGCTTCTAGAACTCTTCAGTCCTTTGAGCTCTGTCCTTCTGGGGAGGTGCACTTCACATTTTAACATTCCCATATAACACTTTACAAAAATCAATTTCACAATAAAAATATTTCCCTCAACGCCTCCGTGCTTCCAAGAGCTAGAAATGCTATGCTCAGAACTGGTTCAGAACATACTCTTAAACAGTAGAAAATCAGCAACCTGCAGATTATATCTCTACAAATGGAAGAGGTTTTCTTTATGGTCTACCAGCAAAGAGAGAGATCCCTTTATGGCACCTATACTTTCAATACTAGACTACCTCCAATGTTCCCTCTAAGCTGCATGGTCTTGCAGCCCCTGCCACTGCCCAGTGCAGGGAACACTGCTGGCCGTGCATGGCTGGCAGCTGCAATCTCTGCCTGGCCAGAAGACAGAGTCTTCCGGCTGGCTGAGAGCTGCTCTGAACTGGGAGTTCTTAAAACTTCCGCTCGGAGTAAGCTCTCACCGAGCATGCACAGAGCCTCTGTGCATGCTCAGTGAGAGCTGCTTCTACCTGGAGGAACAGCCGGGGGCCAGACTGCACTGCTCCAGCAGCCACGTGTGTGTGGGGGGGGAGGGACTGCGATTGAGGACAGGGCAGGGGCAGGCAGCTATGAAAGGGGCCGGAGGGGTGGAGGGAAGACGGGGTCGAGCCAGCTGTGGGGGAGGGCAGGAGTGGGCTGGCTAGGGGACGTGGGGAGGGTGGGATCAGGCCTGGGGGCGGGGGTGCTGTGGGCCGTGCAGTGAGCAACATAATTTGCTCAGCTGCCTTAGGGCCTTAGAAGGAACATTGACTATCTCCTAGAATTAAAATCAAATGGCCTCTCACTCAACTCCTTGAGTCCATCTCACTGCAATGAGGCATCTTCAGTCTTCTCACACCAGGTCACAAAATGCTTTCTAATGGGACTTCAAAACCTATATTCTTAAGTCGTGGAGCCTACAACACCATGGGACTGGCTTCTCATTTTGAAAATACTTACAGCCCCCCCTCCCCCCACCTTTTGAGCCTCTAGCTGCCTGCTCACTGCTACAGCTGTCCCTGAAGGTAGTCATTTTAATTGCCATAGCCTCAGCTGGGAAAGTAAGTGAACTTGGGGCCCTCATAGCCAATTGCCCTCTACACAATCTTTCATAATCCCTCCATAACTATGAGACCTCAGCCAAAATTCATTCCCAAGGTCTCTTCTCACTTCCATATCACCCAAACAATATACTTACCTGCTTTTTACCCAGAGCCACATAAGCTGTGTCTACACTAATCAATTAGTCCAGGTCTACACTAGGCTTTGCCTAGTTCCAACTCAGAAATTTGTTAGCTTGAACTAAGCAAAGCTTAGTCCAGACTAATAAGTTCAACTGCGTAGTCTGGACTAAGTGCTTAGTTTGAACTAGTAGTATGTAGACCCGGAGTAATGGCTTAGTTTGAACTAGCTGCACTGACTAGTTTGAACTAAAAAGTTAGTTTGAACTTGTTGGTGCGGCTAGTTTGAACTAACCAGGAACTGCTTAGTTCGGACTAAGGAGGTCCAAACTAAGCTTTGTGATGTAGACATAGCCATAAGGACCATAATGACGCATGATAACATACGCAGAGCACTCTTCTTCTACTTGAAAAGAACAAAGGAATTCCGTAAATCCATGAGACTTTTCATTTCCATCATGGAACATTCAAAAGGAGCACTGATATTTTCCCAAAGACTCTCAAAGTGGATATCAAGATGCATCTATGTTATGGACATGCCAGTTCAGTCACCCCAGGACGAATCAAAGCTCACTCAACTAGAGCCATTTCCTCCTTGGTGGTGGTCCTCCACAGCGTACCAAAGGCAGAAATCTGCAGAGCTGCAACATGGTCTGCAGAAAATACCTTTATTAAACACTATGCCATCACCAACCTGCCACACTTGGGCACTAAATTTGGTTCCTCTGTTTTGGCTACAGTTAGTGAACTTGCTCCAAAGTCCTGCCTACCTTAGTCGGTAACTGTTACATATTCACCAGAGTGGAGCACTCCCCAGAACTGTTCTCAAAGAAGAAAGGAAGCTTGCTCACCTTGGTGCAGTAGCTAATGTTCTTCTAGATGTGTGTCCCTGTGACTGCTCCACTACTCCCCTCATCCCCTCTACTTTGGAGGCATCTCTTTGTGGTAGAGAAGGAGTTGAGGGAACAAGCCACATGAGCAACGGTTGGTGCACTCCAAACAGCACAAGGTGTTGGCTGTGCACGTACAGCTTACGGAGACACTGCTGCTAAAAGTCTCCAATCAAAGGTGCCGGGGCAAGCTGACACCTAAATGGAGCAGTCACAGGACAGTATAGTATAGTGAACAGTGTTACCTATAAAGTGAAAAAGAAGTCTAAAGATTGGCAGATTTGTAACCTCTCTCCTCTTGTCCTCTTTATCAGCATGTTTATCATGTCATCTTATAACTTGTGCTTCTCGTTCAAATCTTATGAGCTGTAAATTAATTTGTAATGTTTTTGCATATAGGAAAAGCCTGCTGCTATATTCCTCAGAAAATAGGTAGTTCTTGTAATTGTTGTATAGATTTGATTGGTGTAGAATATTCCTTAAGGAACTGAAATTTCTAATTTAGTAAAGACACTCCTAAAGCTATGTAGTCCCTTGATGCAGAGATTTCTACAGCAGTACTTGTACTTACTTTCAAAAAGAGGATAGACCTCTCTTCTGTAATAGTTGATTTCTGGTTACAGCCTGGTTAAAGCCATACTTATTTACGTCATCTCACAAATTGTCATTTAGGCCTTTTTAGGACACCATGTTAAAGTAAAACTAATGGTAGGAGACTCTGTCTGTAATAATGACATTCCATCCAACCAAGACTTGTCTGGTGGGTGGCAACAGATCTATCGATTTGTTGTTGTTATATTCACAGGGCGCACAGCTGGGAGCTTAGGAGTATGGCTTTTCTAAGCAGTTACAGAGAAGTGGTTAGCATTTTTCAGTAAGGCTGAATTAGATTTGTATGCTCTTTTATTTGAATGCTGTGGAGTGATTGGGGGTAAGATGTGCTCTCGTTAATAAAAATCTAACTTAAGGTTTTTGTCACTCAGTGGTCCACGCCCATTGTTTTTGAATGACAGTAGCCCTAATAAAAGAGGTCCCCCCACATATAATGAGCACATAACTAAGCGGGTAGCATCAAGTCCAGGACCACCAGAAGGTCCTGGCCACTCTCGAGAACCAAGCACACCCCATCGGTATCGAGAAGGAAGGACAGAGCTGCGCAGGGACAAGTCTCCTGGGCGACCACTGGAGAGAGAGAAATCTCCGGGCAGGCTCCTAAGCACCCGCAGGGAAAGGTCCCCTGGAAGACTGTTTGAAGAGAGCAGCAGGGGGCGAATGGCTGTGGGAGGTGCAAGAACTCCACTCTCCCAAGTCAATAAGGTAAGCTGTGAGCTCGGTGAAAAGTCTCATCATCTTAGGGAGGTATCCAGGTCTCCCAGTGGGGAGTGGCTGTGTGTGCTGGGAAAAGCCTGTGTGTGTGTGAGTGGCTTCAACCTAAACCCACTTTAAAATATACGCTCAATCACAGTATATCTAAGCTATATGATATGCATTGGCCGTGTGAACATGTCTTCCAAAGAGATTATTTCCCTCACCTGCTAGTTTCATGCCATTTCATTTCATTGGGTATTTAGATTTCTGTATTGATGGCATCGTGCATCTGTGAATGAGAAGGGTGCCTGCACTGACAGAAATGAGGTCCACACTGGCAACGGGAGGGGGGATTTGTCTGAGGGAAGGTGCTTGTCGGCAGCTTACTATATGTCAGATGAAGATGGTGACCTTCATTGATGGTAGGGCAAGATTCATGTTATGTAGCATTTTTATTCAGGCAAGTAGATAAGTGGTACTCAGGAGAACTGTTTCTCCCATGTTATATCACGTGGGCCTACATCTAGGAGAAGAGGAATGTTTTACTATATCTTATGTACTCATTTTATTGTATGACATGGGCCTATATCTAGAAGAAGCATGTTTTGCTATATCGTATAACTCATTTCATTATATGACTTGGGCCTGCACCAAGGAGACAAGGCATGTTTTACTACGTCTTGTATAACTCATCATTTTACTGTATGACTTGGGCTTATGTATTTTACTGTATGACTTGGGCCTACATCGAGGAGAAGAGGCATGTTTTACTAGTATAACTCATCATTTTATTTCCCTGCTAGGTCTGGGACCAATCTTCAGTATAAATCTCAGCTAGACAAATGTACTCCTCATTGTGATCTGCAGGAAAAACAAAGGAAATGTACTGAGTATATGCACTCCATGCTTCTGCTGCCCAGTTACCAAACAACATTATTGGGCCAGAACTGGCTCCACGTCAGGGGACACGTGACTCTTACAAGGACTGTCTGCCTCAGTTTATTTCCCTGCACCTTCCTGCAGTCTTACTTTTTGCACTTTGTTCTACTGTTACTCTTTCAAGCTGTTCATAAACTTTTTGTACTTAAGCTTTAGTCTCAACAGCGCATCAAGAAAATCAAATGGGATGAGAATCCTGTCCCAAATCTTAATGTGGTTAGCACCATTTACCAGAAAATAAATCACAGTTCTGAAAAAGATGCTGAAATTTTGGATGGCCTTATAAATTCAAAGGCCATGGTGACTTGGTTTCAATAGACAGCATCACTGGATCTTCTCTGCAGAATGCTAGAGAAATAATCTGTATCTGTTTGTTCACCTGCCATTTTCAAAGCTCATTCTCTTCTGTTCTCCCTAAAATTGCCCCAGTGCAGCTTTGTTCAGCTGGATGATAAGGGCATATCCCCTGATTAGATGGTCACAATCCCCCATGCCCTAAAGCGAAGTGCATTGTTTCTGACATACTGGGGTACAAGACTCTTTACCCAGGTTTTCTGCATGGCAATTCATTGCATGCTGTCACACCATCACTCTGGCTGCTCTCTCCTTTTAGGTTGCTGTGCTGAGTATTGTATCGTACCTCACTTGTAAATTAATTGAAGCCTTTAGATTACGCTGCAAAATAACCACCATGGTTTACTGGAGAATTTGGCACCAGAGAGCGTTGCAATCCTTATTATATGACAAGAGAACTACACTCACTAGCCCTCACCTTCAGATCCCCCCAGCGTTAAACGCTGTCCCATTCAGAAATTGCATCCAGATCCCTAGTCGTCATTTGCCATAGAGGTCACTCCCCATGGTGGTTGTCAGGTTGCCCTCTCCCTCACCCCTCAAGATCTTTAAAGGAAAGGATGAGAAAGCAGGTGCACAGAATTGTCATTTCTCGAAACAAAATTTTCCTTTTATAACTATTTTGTTGTACAGTAAGAGTCATGGCACTAGAAGATACTTGCAATAAACAGCTTTGGCGGTTACCAAACACCTCACCTTTGCTATTGCCTCTAACCTCAAGCCATTTATTGCGTCATATTCTCCAATGCCATGAACATTAACCCTTGTAAATGAGGCAGAGAGCAAATTATTTTCAAGGCAGGTTTTGACCATTTAAGTCTGCAAAAGGAAAAGAGCAACACTACATCTAAATTTCTTGTTGGCTAAACCTTTTATCTTCTGCGTGTCCCTTGCCAGCCAGTGCCAACCTGTCCTGGATACCCATAAACCTCCAAATGACTTGTCAGTGCCCTTTGGCAAGTTCCATGGATATTGTGTTCTGTTCTCTTGTCTGTTGGGTTATTTTAGACCAGATGATTTGGCAGGAAACATGCTGAAACTTCTCTTGGTCTCAGTATTTTGAAAGGTCACAGAGATCAGTCTAAATATTTGCATATCATGGAAGATCTTCATGACCTGAGAAATGGGCTTGTCAAGTCCTGAAAGTGTATATCTCGTGTCTTGTTTGTGAAATGCTTCCTGCTATAGAAATAGCTCCAAGGACTGTACATATTTACAAGAAACTTTATATTCGTAACAAAAGGGAATTGAATCAGTTTCTACTTTTTTATTGTAAACGCTGCATTTTTCAACACTAGCTTTTTGTTTTAATGGTGGTTGTGGACAGCCATCTTCAGACATTGGAGGGGCCTCAGCTTAGTCCTCCCAGATCCCATGAAGAAATATTGTAACATTAAATTGCAATCAAAAGCTTGTTAGCATCAATAAGGTTTTAGGTATCTAAAAAGTACAGGATTTTTCTTCATTACCTTTTTATTATTGACAAGCAAGGGAACCAGAGTTACAGTTCAAGCTCCACCTGGAAAATATTGAACTTTGTTGTTGAACAATAACCAAATAAACCAATTAACTCTATTGACTAGCATGGTGGAATGACCTTTTCCTTCCATAGGATACCACTAAGCCATTCAAACAGATCAGCCCATGTGAGGAGCTGTGTAACTGTGACAGGAGTGGAAGCTTATCGAAGAGCTCACCTTCAGAATATTCTGCCTTTTAGCAGACATTTTCCCTTGCCTATGTGACATCAGAAAGTTAAAGCATGCTGTCTTGAAGTGAAATAGAAGTGACTTGGTCCAAATTTTTTAACTAGCAATGATGAGCCCTTACCTACATGCCCATTGATGGTGGTAGAGATGCATGAGAGTGTCTGGAAGAAGAACTTGGCCCCTGGCAAAATTTGAGTTAGGAATAAACCCTTTTAATTGCCAACAGCATAGTCTAATGCTGCTGCTGTTCTAGTGCGGCAGTGTGCTCAGAGGAAAGGGAACAGTTAGTTATTCATCCCACCATCTTAATATTCTGGTGCTGTAATGCCTGAAAGCTGCAATTTTTTAAAAGCCTACACAAATATAACAGATTGTACATCTTAGTATCTTACACCTGGTGGGAAAACTCTCTAGATCAGACTTACATGTAAATACAACTATTTTTAACTAAACCAATTTTTACAGGGTCTGAAGAATTCTTTCACAGGAAGAGTTTTTAATATTCACTCTGCTGCCTGCACTTATTTCTGTCCTACTGTTCACTGTTTTTGTGCACATAAACACCCCCCACCCCTGAAGGATTTTCTTGGAGGGTGTGTGGGAGAGTTACTAATAGCTACTCTTACCCTTTGGTCTACACAACATTTTTCATGGAAATGTTTTGCATAAAGCCAAACTGCTTAATTTATCTATTGTGCCTACTATCTGATGTATATGATGAAATGCTAACTTGTTAAATGTTCCTTTATTTCTATTCTAATGTGCACAAAGAATATATATTTAAAACCAATTGTTTCAGTCCTCTGATGCATGATCAGAATTGTAACAACACTAAAATAGTCCAGAAACTGGTGAAGTAAAATATTTATTAAGCCTTTTGATTACCATGAGCACTACACAAATTCTCAGTGTCACCTTGACCATCTGGTCTGTGCTGAAATTTCCTGGAGCAAAAGCAGTCTGTTTACTGCAAAACTGTTAAGGTTTACTTCAAGAATGAGGTGATGAAGCAAGGGGATGGAGAAATACTGCACCTACCACCAGCCAGGAATGTAAAGTAGCAGCTCCACTCTGCCCCCACTTTTCCCTTGGCAGGGACTTAATTCAGCTGGTTCAGACTGTGACTAGAATACAATGAAGCTTGTGGGGGAGTCCAACCCACTTTCAAGGACTAAAGTTTGGAAACAGCAGAAATGGTGGCTACCAACTGTTGCCATGTGCCACATGGCACAGAACCACATTAGAAAGGGGTGTTGCTTTGTCAAAAGTCAAAGCTGAAAAATAGCATGTCACCAAAAGCTGTGCACAACTTCAGTCCTTACACGGAGTTTGACAGGAAACACCCAGTTCCTCGAGAGACTACTCCAGTCTCAAGGTGGAAGGGGGAGAGATTAAATACTGTGCCCCTGTGTGTCACCAGTGGCAGCTGCTCTCCATCAGTGCTGGCTGAGGGAAGTTGGTGGTGGAATTGGCACTTCTGCACTTTGATACAGGGCTCTGTTGTCCAAACACTAACTGGTGCTGTTAGAATGGAAGGAGCAGAGATGAATACCACTTCCACCCAGGAAGGCAGTGGTGTTAACTTCTCTCAGTTGCCTCACACCTTTCTCCCATTAAAACAAGATATGAAGCAACTTACCCAGTCTGTGTCCACGTGGAGAGATGGGTATCCTGTATATGTCAATGAGACCCATGGTGTGCAGGGAAGGGGACAGACAGGCTGTTTAATCATTAGGCAGGAACCAGAGCTGAGGCCTTGGCTCAAGTAAATGCAGATTCCAGGCACTTGAACACAAAGCGGTGCATGTGAAAGAAGCCAGTTTATGAAACCAGTGGAACAGTGAAGGAACGGGTAGTGAATGTAAGAGAAATTGAGTAGCTGCAGCTTGGTCTTAAACTGGGGCTAGGAGTATGTCCTCTTGAAAGTTTCTGCCACTCATGATTTCTTTTCTAACCACCCTAAAGTTAGGAATGTAATACCTTCCTCCAGCCAAAGATTTAGAAAGGGGCAGTGGGATGTCGTGTTAACTATATATGTGAGATGATACCATGTTTCTGTTGCAAGAAGTTCAGCTAGCTCAGGAGCATTGCTGGCTCTGTTAAAAGCAAGTGCCTCAAAAATGGTAATTGCTCAGCCCCCATCTCTCCCTCCCTGGTATACTAGTGCAAAAAGCATAGGAAGGGCAGCTCAAGCATTCCTTTTACATAGCAGTGTGTGAGCCCTGCCCCCTTTGAAAGGCCCTCAAAGATAGATTATTTAATGCTGACTGGTGTATGGGCAATGCCTCACATGAGGCTTTTGCCATTTGACAGCCACTCCTCCCTTTGATGTGTTTCTAGTGCCTAGCAGAAGAGGGTGGGGGTGTTGCTTGAGCTGGAGAAGCCATGGAAAGCAAGGTTGCTGCAATATCAGGTGTGAGGCATGAGCTATTTAGAAATGTTTGCCTTAAAAAAACTTATTTGTGCTAATTTTCCTCTGCCCTCTGTGCTGCTGGAAAGGGTTGAAATAAGTGAACTATGCATGGACTTAATTGGAAAAATACATCAAGCTTAGCTCATGCTAATGATGTAATCCATAAAGGCTGTAAGTGTAACACAGTTCTACCTTAGTGTCCCAGTCACAGATTCCTTCAGTCCTGCCCTATTTATTTTACTGCTTTGTAACCAAAAATGTTCTCTGGGGTTGGTCACGTCACGGCTTCCTCCTTCATTCTAGCAAGACATAACCCTAATTTAGTGACAACATGAGGCTGTGGGCTCAGGTCACTAGTAGCATTGACTGCATTTGAAAATAAGCCTGTCTTAAAATCTGGCTGCTCAGTGATGCTTGCTTTTTTATTTTGTTTCAAACAGCTCTGCAGGGGGAGGGGGCGGTGCCAAGTAGCTATCCACTAACACCTCTCTTCAGCATCTTAGCGCCAGTAAGTGCACTTGATGCTTATTTCATTTAGCATGTAGAGCATAACCTACTTGATTACACTGATTATTGAGAGGTGCCTTAGTTCATATTTGGGCAAACAGTTTAGCCAGTGCCTGTAACTGACCTCCCTACCCTTTTGTGGTGCACACAGTCATATATGCTGTTAGTCAGCCAAGATTTATGATTAGCTGAGGCCAGCACATTCTAAAGATTAGCATTTCATTGAACAGCAGTATCCAACTAATTGATGGTCATAAGTTAAACAAACAATTAGCAGGCTTCTATATGCCAGTGAGGTTCAGGGGCACCCAGCTGACAGTAAAATGGAAGCTAGGGGCCCTGGATAAGGGGGCAGTACCATACTTCACTATTGCTCACTCCCCAGTGAAGGAATTTAGTTGATTTGAAAGCCAAAGTAGTACCCTTTTTTAAAGAAATGGGTGTTGTGTGGGCTTCAAGCCTTGCTTGTATCCATTCCCAATTAGGGATACATGTGCCCTCATGCATGGTTGCCAACAGGGCTGCATACATCCCCCCCTGCTACAAAATGGAAAGCTTATAGTATGGTGGGAAAGATAAATGCACTGGTGTAATCATAGGCTCAGGTCAGATTACTTCAGCAAATCACACAAGTCAAACAGTGGAACAACATATCACAAACAGGTGAGACTGTCATTGTTTCTAATGAGAAAGCCAGCCCATCTTGCTTCAAACCCTCATTAATGCTGTCAAAGCTGCATGTGACCTCAGTCTGTGGCTTCTCTTTGAGCTTTGATTTAGACTTTTAGTCTGTTTAAAAACTGTAACAGACATGTCTTTCATGGTGTGATGTGAATTTTCATTCAAGCCCACTGTTTACATCCCTATTGTGGGCTGACAGCATAAAAGTAATGGATAGACTTTGAGGCAGCACTCTGGCTGGGCTTCTAGGTGATGTAATCTGTGCTGCTGAGCTCTTCCCTCCTTTTTTATTAGTCAGTGCCCTTCCCATGCCTGGATTTCTCATTGTCCCACATTCCCAAATATTACAGTATGCAGACAGCACCAGGTGTAATTGCTCTTCCAGACAGTTCCACTGATGGCTGACAGCTGTCATTAACTGTAGCAGCTATAACGTCAATTGTTCTAGGCCATGATGTATACACCCCCTCAGAGACCAACACATACAGATTGCTCAAGCTGAAGCTGCTTAAAAAAAAGTCAAACCAAAAAAAGAGGAGGGGTTTGGAAGAGCTGCTTTCCAGAAGTGAAATCCTTGGGTTTTCCAGCTGTCAAATTTAAACTGTATTATCCTCTAGTTTGTAGTGAGAGTTTGTGTCATGGCAAGTTTTATAAAGCTGCAGTAACTACAACCTTAACCATGGAGAGAAACTGCAGAATTAGCCAAGGATTACACAGCAAGTCAACCCAGTAAGATGTTGGTCAGGGGATGACAGAAAACAAGAACACAGTCTGTTTTTCCTTAAAATTCTTTATTTTTAAACTAATTCTGAAGAGGTCAGAGAGGGGGACAGGAATCAGAACACTGAACTGGAGATCCAAATGTTTTTAAAGAAAACCAGTAGCAGGGTGCCCAGATCTACTGAATACTCCAACTCTTCTAACAAGGCAATTGAGCAATTCAGAAGACTGGAAATTTAACCATTTCACATCCAGTCCTGCTCACCAATCACCTAAGTCACCACTGACAAGCTACCTGCTTGTTTTGTAAAATGTGCCCCTTGTAGGAGGAGATGGACAGAGGTCATACTTGGCACACATATTGGCATTCAGAGGCACCCAGCAACTGCCGGACAGGAAGACTGAACTACGCATTCCCTGAGTTGGTCCCTCCAGGTCAGGCCTCAGGCACATTGGCAGGGAATTTTGCATTGGCCATGCTGCATTTGTTCTCGAATCAACCAGACCACGGGTTGCCAACTTATGGAACTCAAGAGCCACCCAAGTTGATTATTAAACCTTCAAAAGCCACACTGAGGCATATAGCCATATACTTTTACCTACTGAATTGATTTGCTGATGTTCTTCCACGAGCCACACTTTTTCATTCAAGAGCCACGTGTGTCTCCTGAGCCGCAGTTTGGCCATGCCTGAACCAGACTGTAAGCTTCTAGGAGAGGCAATTTCCAAAGGGATAGCCATGTTAGTCTAGTCCAGCAAAAAAAACAAGGAGTTGTGTGGCACATGCACCCACAAAATATAAATAAAGCAGGGCATGATCGATTCTGTTGTAGGCCTTGCTACAGCAACAGCTGGCAGAGTCAAATACAAGTAAAGATTCAAGGCCAATCAAGCCCTTGATGTAAGTGAGTGCGGTGTCACTTCACTGGGGCTGTGGGTGCTTACCCGAGCACTCGGGTTTGGTCCTCACTAGTTCATTTACGAAAGGTTTTACAGTAACTTGCAATCTGTAGTTAGAGTCCTCATGGTAAATTGATTGACCTCATAGAAAGACAGCCTAAAAGTCCTCATCGGCAAGAGAATTACAAGTCTGCATTCTGTGATAATCTGTTCTTGTATTATGGTCTACACAAAACCCAGCAATTAAGAACAATTGCCTTTACCAGCAATTCCACTGGGGTAAGTTATTTCTCAGTTTTCATAAGAGAAACCATGATAAAGCATTACTCAGATTGGAAAACTTTCTGAACTGCATCTACTGATTTAAAAAATTGTGAGCACCTGGTAGCAACCTCTTGGCCTTGCCTGAAAAAGCTGCAACAAAAAGCAGGCCATTTTTCACAGGGGAATGGGATATTGGGGAGCTCAATGATAATCTAGTTGTATGATAAAAAAAAACCAGCCACTGACAGTGATTTGGCCTTTCATGTGGAATGAACAATTACAGTCAATCAGCAAGGAGCCTGCAGTTCTCAGAATATGTATTTTCTACAGCCTGGCTCACCTATTCTCATGTATCCCAGCCCGATTTATTTGGTAGCCCACAGGTGATTTGTACTGAGCTGGAAAAATGGCAGCACCACCATCTGTTTGGTCCTGGCTGACTGAAAATATCCAAGTGGGACTAGGAGAACAAGGCAAATGTGAAACAAATCTGAAGTCTTCAAAATTGTATGAAATCAGTCTGTTTACGATAGCATAGAACATGCATGTTTTGGTTTCATGAAGAATTTGTTCCCTCTGGCACATCATTGCTCCAGGATACCTGGTCACCAAATGCAGGACTAATCATATTGGCTTGTACAGCAATGTAGTCACATACTTTTTCTTGTAACGATGGGTAGCACTCAGCACCATCACTCCATCCTAGAGAAGATGGAAAACAAATTAGCACAATATGGGTACGTCTACATTGGAGCCTTAGGTCGACTTCAGGAAGGTTAAGTTGACCCACAGACTCCTGCGGCCACACTGGGCTTCCTTAAGTCAACTTAATGCTTAAATCAACCTTATTAAGTCAACTTAAGCCACTGTAGATGGAGTAAGCCCTTAAATTGACCTAATTGGCCTCCAGGCCTCCCCCCCCCCCTGCTGGCCTCCCTGCTCCCACTCGCCCCCCCCCCACTCCCGGCATCACCCCCCACAATGCACCATTCCTCTGTCGACCTAGCACTTGTCAGTGTGGATGCAGGCAGTCGACAGGAGGTTTCTTCCAACTTAACAGAGCCTCCAGTGCAGACAACCCCCATGTAATACAACTGCTGTGATAAGACGAGACTCCCTCACCTTAATAGAAAGTGCATAGAGGTGGTTCAACATGACATGATTGGGCTCAGGAAGCAGAGCTGGATCGCACTAAAAAAAAACCAGGAGAGACAGAATGGGGAAGAATAAATTTTGGCAGATCATCATTCACAGGCACCCACTCAACACATCTTTGCATTGACTCCCACCCAAAATTCCAATACAGTCAAAGATTCCTTAAGGAGGGACCAAGCATACTGATGGGGTTACCTTCCCTTCACCTAGGAGTGGACCTCTTACCATTTCTTACAGGTTTCCTAATTTCCCAGAAGCTCTGCTAGTTCTCCAGTGCATAGATGAGGGTTTCTGGTCAGGAAACAGTGTTTCTATTCTTCTGGTTTTGAAAAATAATCAGTTAAGATAATTACAAATGGACTAGTTTGAATTGGATAATAAACATCTAACCCCCTGCAGTATACTTGCAAAGTCTGGGACCATTACAAGCAGCTCCAGTGTATGGCTAACCTCTTAAATACACGATCCGAAGAAAAAGTTTGTCTACTCACGGAAATGCCAGTATCCTTGTTGAGGATGACCTGTAGCAGGTGTGGTGGAAGAATAGGTGGAGACTTGAAGCGTTCCTCTGGCTTACAAACATAGGGATCCTGGTGGTAAGGTCCAGGGGGTGAACTGGATAGCTCTGTGAGGGAGATGATAAATATTTAACCTTAGAACATTCTTAAAGAAGATAAACAAGGAATCCAGTGGTGCTTTTAAAGACTAACATTTATTTATCACATTGGTTTTGCTAACATGGCCCCCTTTGGAACTGAAAGAGGATAAAATCTTTACAGGTACATTAAGTTGCAGTAGTAATTTCAAATCCAGAAACATGTGAATGACAGAAACTGACTGTGCAATAGATAACACCTCTAGGAATTATGGAGATGCCACAGTTCCAGTATGTTGTGGAGAAGCATTTCCTGCTGGACTAGAAACAACCAAAAAACCCAAACCCAACCACCACCACCCAGGACGTGGCTGTTGCAGGCGGCAGTTACATAGCGTAGTAGGAAGTTTTGTCACCTCATCCCAGTACCTAGTCCCTGTTCAAAATACAGTGTTAATCTTGACGCTAGTCTTAGCAGCAAGACACCACTCCAAGAGCGCTAATATGGGAAGAGGAGTAGCTAAGAGAATGCAAAAGGAACCCTGGTTCACAATCTGGTTACAGAATTTGGGAAGTTTGCAAAGCTCAAGCGCAAAAATCATAGGACTAGAAGGGGTGGCTCATATCATCTAATCTAACTGCCAAGATGCAGGGTTTGTTGGGTCTAAACCACCCCAGGCATCCATAGATGAGTGTCTGGCCTCCTGAAAACCCCACAACCTCCCTAGGTAGGCTGTGCTCTGCCCTACTGCTTTTAGAGTTAGGAAGCTTTACCTGAGATTTAATTTAAATTGCTAGGCAGTGACCCTACGGCCCCTCCTCCTGCCACCTGGAACAAGAGAGAACTTTTATGACAGCTTTTCGAGTATCTGAAGATTGCTGTCATATACTCTCCTCCTTTTCAAACCAAACAGGACATTTAGCAGGAAGCCCAAAGGATCATTTTTAAGGTCCAAAGATCTGCCTGCTGAAGATGAGGTGAGCACTAGTGTCAGCAGTCAGAGGTTCAAGAATCCTGTCCTGCCTTTAAAAAAAAAAAAAATTCCTGACCCAGTATTTTTGTAGCACACATTTGGTACTTAGTGCTACCACAGATTGATTGCTTTTATGCTAGTTTTTTTGCAGCCTTGGCAAACAATAGAATGATCCTCATAAGGAATGCACTTATTATTTTGCAGTTTTACAAGACAATCACAGCAGAGGTGCTGAGAAGGATCACCAGTTGCACTTCAGAGCAGACAAATAGAATGTTTTAGAATTTTAAGTTTACTGGATCATTAGACAGATAAGATGAGGGAGGTTTTATCTTATTGGATCGACTTCTGTTGATGAGAGAGACAAGCTTTCAGCTACACAGAGCTCTTCTTCAGATCTGGGAAAAGGTCCACCTCAGGGCTTGACAAAACCTGGGTGTCAAGTTGCCAACAACCAGGCAACAACAGTTTGTAGCCTGACAACTGCAAAAATGCAGCAGTGGAGCGCTCTCTGGTGACCAAAAATAAAACTGCTGGTGACTGGCTGGGAGCCCCTTTTGTCAAGCTCTGGTCTACCTTGCATGGTCCATTACAACACATGCTACCAGCTTATGGAAACAACACATCTACAAAGACTATTAGAGGATCATATACAAACACATTCTCTTTGTCTCCTCCTGGCATTTTGCTCAGCTGCCCTTTCCCCTTAGAGGGAACATTGGTCTCCACTGGTAAATTCTTAACAGTGCCTACGTTTCCAGTGGTGCGCATGTGCACAGCAGCCTCAGTCCTGACATTATCAAGCTGCTCTGCATTTAGCTACCTGCTGGAGCTAAGGCAGTGTTCATAAAGTAGAGGCTGCTTGCCTACCCCATCCTCGGGCCTGGTTTGGTAGATGTGCTCTGTTGCTGCCCGAGAGCAGCTCTGCCAGATCAGGTGCAACACAAAACACAGGAGGAAGAGGAGCAGCAGCCCCATCTCACCCAATAGCTCAGTGGTTAGGGCACTTGTACACGTTGTGGGAAACCTGAGTACAGACCCTCACCCTCCCACATCTGATGGTGGGATTCACCTATTTGGGGGATTTACCTCAAGAACAGGAATTAAACACAGAGGGTATTTATGCAACTTCAAGCATGTGGTATGAGATTACAAACGGGTTCATACCAGACACATCTGAGCATTTCTGGGAGTCCACCATTAAAGCATCAAATACTTCAAAGTCGGTTTTCTTCACTTGAATGATGTTGTTAACCGTACCAAGCTGGCTGGTTACCACCGGCTAGGAAAACAGAGGCAGAAATCACAATTCAGAAGATATGCAAGGTTGTTAATATTCTACAGATCTCAAAAAACAGCATCCCTCTGTTCTCATCACCAACTTCTTGTTTACCCTCTTGTTATTTAAAAGTCAGCCAGCATTGCTAGGTTTGAATTGGTATAGTTACCTAGCCAGGATCATTTCATCAGCTCCAATTGCCATTGTTACCAAAGGCCCTTCTTTTAGGTTAGCGTGGGAGCCAACTCATTTCTCTGATTCATCTGCACGAATCATCTTGTAAACCTAGAGAATCACTGAAAAATGTTACCTCCGAAGGATCATGCGTCCACTGACCATCCACATAGAACTTGTACTGGTGCTCTCCTTCTGGCAGATCCAGGATGGCTACGAAGTTATTGTGGCTGTGATTTCAAATAAATACACAAACAATTAACCTTTTATTTGGAAAAATTTGTCCATCTACAATTATTGCAAGATAAAGAACATGAAGCTCTCAAAACAGAATCTCTACAAAGTTCCTGAAGGGAGTAAGGACATTTTAAAGACAGCATGTGAGGCGATCCAATGCAATAATCTAATGCAGAGAAACATGCTAAAGCTAACGAGTAACTCCTCAGTGACAGCTGAGTCCCGTTTCTTCTGATGCACAACTGAATAAACTGCACATGAATGATGAGTACCAGAAAATCTATGCTCCCAGCATCAAAGGGTTAATGATGGGTTTTGGCAAAGGCATTCGTTTTGTGTCTTCATGTTACTGAACATGAGAGCCCATCAAACAGAACTTTACATATTAGCTCAGCTCCCTCCAATACATCCTTACCTTACAGTGTATCCAGACACACAAATCTCACTAGCAAATGAATGAACAAGAACCGTGAAAATGAAAACAGTAACTGAACTGCTGCCAGAGAAGCTGTGTTGAATAGATGCAGGTTTATCAGTTTGTCATTCTTGTGCTATGAGCTTTCTGCCTGTTTTGAGGCCTTCTCTGGCAGCATGACATAGGTCAGATAGAAGCCATGCCATGTGAACAAAGGCCAGTCCTTCCTTCTGCACTTTTTCCCAGGAAAGGGGGCGAAGTATGCAGACCGACATGCCTGCCAGTGTCTATTCAAAAGGGACTTTTGAGACAGTTTAACTCATTCTTGCTTTAGTGTCGGCCAACTGAACAGTAGAGAGAGAGAGACAGACATCTCATTTTCTAAATATTCAATCTGAAGAAGAGAAACCTACTCCCTTTCCCAACTCTGTTATTATTCCCTTGTACCTCTGCTAGGAGAGGTCTAAGGTGTCAGACAAGACATCAGAGACCACACAAACTCTACAGACCACCACGCCGAAACCCACTCTCTCAATCTTGGAATCCTTCCACTGGCTTCCCTTGACACACTGTTCCATGTTTAAACTTCTTGTTTGCCTCTCAGAAGCCCCTAATAACTCCATCCTAGCCTGTATCTTGGGCCTTGCTTTTCAGTACATTCCTCAATCTCTTCACTCTGAAAATTACCCTAGTATTGACAGTCCACTGGCCCCTTTTTCCACCGCTGCTGTCTCCATAATTTCATCCTATGCCCCCTTTTCAAAACCAGTTCACCAAGCCTCTTTACTCAAAATCCCTTAAGCCAAAAAACCACTTTGGGGCAACACAGCTAAACACACCAACTAAGTCCTCTTCTTTCCTCAGTATGATTTGTCTCTCTTCCACAGGGCCAAGCAAATAACTATATTTCCATAGTACAACTTTTACCTCCAGCAGTCGAAGAATCCCACCATTCAAATACTGATCGTTAGCATGATTTCTAAGATTGCTATAACTTCTTCCCTCAAGAGCGCTCAAAACAAATGGGGATAAGCAACAATCTGAGCCTAACAATAATGTAACACTGCTTGTTTCCAACTTTACACAGAGCATTAGTGATGCAATGTGACAAGTTTGTTACCTTTTTGTAAGAGGAAGTTTATTCCAGTTGTTGAAGGTACCTGATAGATAAACCTCTTTTCCTCCTCCAGTCCAGCGAAAGACTGTTGGCCGATCTTGAACAGGTGCTTTTTCACTTACTTCTAGATCTTGCTGCCAAGCCAGAAATTCCTCTCTCTCTTGTGGAGCCTAGAAGCACAAAACTTTACTCAACAGAAGTTCTATGTTGGCTCCTTTACCCTGTGAAAGGAGAAGCGAGCTTAGAAAAATGTAAAGTTTGACTGAAGGAATCCTCAACCCTACACGTGTTCTTCAGTATTCCCATAAATTGGGAGCATATGTAGGTAAACACTCTCAACAGTTTGTAAAAACCCTTGAAAGTTAGTAGCCTCTCAAATTGGCAGAAGATATTAAAACAGAAAGCAAAGCACTTAAACCAGAGAAATAACCATCACAGAGCCAGCTCACAACTGCAGTAGGAAAAGTACACAAAATACCTGCCAATATTTAAAGTGAAGAGCAGAAAAATAATTAAAAAGAATTTCCTTTCATAGGGTTTTTGTCAGCTTGCCTTCTGCAGAGAACTCACAACTGGACCACAGGAAGGTTATTGTTGTTTATAGGGTACAGCTTAGTGTAACATAAGATCAATTAAGTTGAAAAATTGTGAGCTAAACATTCTTATTACACCCAATGGGGGTGGGGGGAGGACAGCAGATCAAAATTAGGAGTATTAGAAATTCATACTAATTAGGGAACTCTGACAAAACTTTTGAAATGGGAAGACAACCATCATCTCGAATGTTTCTGAGTATGGTGACTGAAAAAAGCACAAAGAAGCTCAAAAGATACAGCAAAGGCAGGCAATACATTGATAAAAAAACACTAGACAAGAGCTAAGAGTTAGTTGTCGCCTTAACTTTTCTGCAGTTTGTTAGTTAAAAATGTAGTGTTTCATTCACAGAAATCTGCTTGAATGGCAGCAGAAATAAGGTTTCTTCCCTTAAAAATGAGACTGATAAAGTCAATGATGCTCCCAGTTTCTAGAGCAGCCTGTACAGAAAATTGGCTAAAACATCATTACTTTGGCAACTTCCAAAATTCAAGTTTGACAGTATTTCTAAGGAAGAAAGTGCCAGTGTCACGGTTTATGGCAGAAGAGGAGCATCTAACTTATAGTACCTTTATTTCCTCAGAATGGAACAAGTCTGCATCTTCAGGGCTATCCATCAAGATTTTTGGTCTATCACCCTCTTTTGTACTAATGGCTCCACCAGAATTGTTTCTCCGGGGTGTCTTATGGCCCCCCTGACGCTCCATTCCAGCTCGCTCACTGCTTGTGTTCCCCATTTTAAGGCCCTGAAAAGAAAAAGTTGTATCCAGTGTGAAAACACAGACAAGTGAAATTTGAGCTCTGCCACTCTGCTTTTAGGAGAGACTCAGAAGTAAGTCCATAGTAAAAGAGATGGTGATAAAAAGCAGACGATATGCCTACTCTGTTTGTGCGCACACAGTACTGAGAGAAAGCACTGTAATTAGTAGACCATAATAGCTCAAAGTGTTTTTTAAGTAACACAGGAAGACTAGAATATACAGATACCCCCTCACTCTACCCCCCATTATGAGCAGGGACCAGAGAATAAGACCCTATTCTTTTTACTTACAAAGCCAGAGAAATAATTAAAGTAGTCTATGCTACAGACATCTTAAAAACATGCTACACATAAAGCAAAGAATTTGTTCCTAAAGCAGAAGGGATAACTGTAAGGAAAGTTCAAACAGAGCCCTGTTCTGTGCTGCAAAGTAAATCCTGGAAGCTTGAAGCATACAGGTAGTTGTCCCAAAGGCACTGTCAAGATTTTTTTGTCCTGCCTGTGCTCTTTCAGAGACCATCATCATAAGATAAAGTCCTCTACTTTACCACTCAACAGGTGGCCACATTAGGCTTCCCCCAAAAATGACATCCGTACAATCTGAGCTAAATGAAGATTTATCTATCCGTTAAAGAAACTTGATATTCTTTTTAATGTGGACGCCAACACATGCTGGCAAACATGTTCATACACATACAGTCAGTAGCATGAAATCCTTACACAGATAATGGTGACAGCAAGAACTTGGCTGGGCCCAAAACTTAACCAAAAAAATACGAATTTTAATTCTTCAAATGTAGCCAGCGCAGTCATTTCAGAAAGACCTACCCACTACAGATTTCAGAGGGGCAGCTGTGTTAGTCTTCCAGCAAAACAAAGAAGAAGTCTCGTTTGG
Organism: Podocnemis expansa; assembly: GCA_007922195.1. Classification (NCBI taxonomy): domain Eukaryota; kingdom Metazoa; phylum Chordata; order Testudines; family Podocnemididae; genus Podocnemis; species Podocnemis expansa. The sequence continues at coordinate 21,019,612 of ML682041.1, forward strand.
CACTTACAAAGACTAAGAGATTTATTGAGGCTTAAGCTTTCATGGGCACAGCCCTCTTCCTCCCACACAAGCTTATGCCTTGACAAACGTGTTAGTCTTTGCAAGCGCCACACGGGACTCCACAGGCAGTGCTGAGGGCCAATATGTCTGTCATTTCTGAGCCGGAGGGAGAGGGGTGCTTGAAGCTGCTGCATTTGTGTAGTCAGGGTGAGGAAGGGGGCTGTCCCCCCCGAGAGCTCACGCGACAGATAACCCTCCTAGTCTCGAGCTGCCCCGGGGAAAGAAAAGTCGCCTCCCCGCCTCCCGGCGCCTGAGGCGGCGGCCCGGCCCGGCCCGCTCAGTAACGGCCGCACTCACTCGCCTCGCGCCGCTCCCAGCTCGCCCCGGAACCGCCCGGCCGCTTCCGCTTCCGCTTCCCGCCCCTCAGCGGCGGCACTTCCGGTCCGCGCGGCGCGGCCCCCACCAGCACGTGGGGGATTCGTGGCCTCGTCTTCTGGCTTTAGGGCGTTCCCGGACACTGCAGCCTGCTTAACTCCTGTGAGGAAAAGGCCAGACAAAACCAGGCGCTTTAAAATGCCTGCTAGACAGAGGCGTGAAGGGAAAAAGGTCTGGCAGCCCAGCCAGCAGGATGTAGAGGAATCGGGGGCCCATCAGATTATCCTTTAACCACTGCTGGGCTCAGCTGATCCCACCTCCCCTAGGAGACTCCTGATGGGTCAGACACCATCGCCCTCCGCGCTGGGGCCTGATGCAGAGCAGGGGCGGAGTGAGCAGGGCTGTAGGCAGAAGGGGCAGGACAGGGGAGCAGTCTCCCTCAGGGGAAGCTTTATTCTCCACCCATGCTAACTTTATGTTGTTTACCTGGCATCAGCTAAGCTAAATCATCTTGGTAATGTATTTGTTTTGTTTTTAAACCCACTCAGTGCTGTGTCTGAAGAGAAGGGTGCATTTACTCCAGTTAACGAGCTGTAACATGGCCTTTATCTCTTTGTAAGAGCAAACAAACCTTATTTGTTCCAGTGGTCCAGGAAAGGGTTGCACACTTTAGAATACACGTTTTTGGGGACATTCAGGATGGGTGATGTTGGGGGGGGCACACACTGCAAATAATAAAGACTGGTGGCTGGCAGGCTGCTGGTGTCTGAGTTGCTGATCCAGCTCACAGTGTGGCCATGTGGCCGCACAATGCGGCAGCAAAGCAGTTCAGGCCCCAAGGGTTGCATGGCAGGCTGAGGCTCTCACTTGTCTGTAATGCACTCCAAACAGCAACAGACTACCCTTGTCTTACATCATCAGGCTTTATGTAACCTGTTTCAGAGACTTCACTGCCAGCCTAATTTATTCCTATATTTACCTATCATGCTTTTCTATTATGTTGGCAAGATATGTTGAGTTTTATTTTCAAATTAAAAAAAATATATGGTGGAAGCATGGTCTTACAGTTTGGACCAGGGACTGGTGAACTGAGAAACAGAGACCACTTTGTCTTCAGAATGAGTGAGAGCAACGTCACAGAGACTCCACCAGCCCTTCAACTTACAGAAAAGAGAGAAGACTGGTCTAGTTACAGCCTCCGTTATTCAGTCAGATGTACAGGTTCAATGGCAATGGCAGTGAGAGTAGCACAAATACCTAGGACAGAGAACTCTAAATTAAAAATATTCTGAGTTCTAGTCTTGGCTGTCACACTAACTCCCTATATGTCCTTGGGGAAGAGTTTTAATCTCTCACCCCCTTAGTTTTCCCAACTGTAAAATCATAGACATGTAAGGCAGGAAGGGATCTTGAGCGGTCACATAGTCCACCGCTAGCACTGAGGCAGTATTAAGCACTTGCTGTCCTTGACAAACAGTGATACTTAGTAAAACTGGGTAGGTACTGCACAAACATTTGTTTAAATATAACATCAAATTTTTAAAGCAATTTGTTCCAGGTGTGTTCAAGCCCCTTTGTGTTTGCTGTTCATAAACATGGATGAGATAGGGTTTCCCAAACCCTTGTGGAAAACAAATTTTAAGCTTGGACTCTCAAAGGCTTACAGCAAACTAATTTTAAATTAATGAATCACATCAGAAACTGTTATTCTGAATATACATCTCCAATCAAGGAACTGAAATAATAGGCTGTGACGTAGGTGACCAATCAAAATTAAGCAACACAGCTTGGATTTCAAATGGCAAAACACAAGGTGAAAGAAGTGGGTGAAAAAAATTCACTGAATAATTCTGAGTAAAAAATCCATTTGAGAAAAACCACACTGCACTTATAGACATGCCAAAAGTTGCAAAAGGCAAAATTCATTGAATAAGTTGCTTATATTATTCACTCAACTCTTTATCATGTGAGAAGTGGTGAGAGGTTCATTTAAACAATGCTTGTAAAACATTTGCAAGATGAAGTGCCATTTGTGATTTTTTTTTTTAATGTCTTAGCAAAAAGCAAAGGTCAAATCCGTCTCCCTTTACTACCTTCTGTGACTTTTTTGACGTCAATAATGTGCAGATGAGTGACACAAGCAGAACATGGTCCTCCTATGCAAACTGAAAAGCAGTGTCACATTTATAAATTAATTTTAAAGGGATTTTTGTTTATAGTCCAGTATAATAGCATCATACTTAGAAGTGGCTGGGAATTTTCTGACATGAATTTTGTCAAAAGGAAAAAAAAAGCCAATTTATCAACCTGAGATGTTCTGGAAAAAAACTCAGCTTTGACAAACTTTTGTTGACCCTCAGGCTTCATGATTCTTCAGCTTTGGGGTAACGCATACATGTCAGGACCCGTAGTGCTTCTAGGTTCCCTGTCATGAAGGAACCGAGAAACCTAGGGAGGTCTCACAGCTTCCAAGTTCTGTGTGACAGAACCAGAAGCCTGGCAGCCCTGCAATCCCTGGTTTTAGCCAGGGCTCTCTAGGCTGTGTCTCCCCTGCCAAAGATATTGCAAAATAGTTATTCTGAAATAACTATTTAAAATTTATTTCAAAAATAATGATTTCAAAATAGCATTATTTCAAAATAAGAGTCTAGAGAAGACTATTTTGAAATAAGGTAGGAATTATTTCAAAATAGAGTCTTCACTAGACTATTTTGAAAAAGGAGAAGGCAGGGAAAAATATAGGGCCCTTATTTTGAAAAAAGCCAATTCCACAGCTCTTTCAAAATAAAAGCTGGTTTAGTTATTTCAAAATAGCACTTTGATTTTTTTGTTCTTCCCAAAATAACAAAGTGCTTATTTCAAAATAACAAAATGCCAGCATGGACAGGTAAAAAGTTTTTTTGAAATAAGCCTCATTTCGAAAAAGGTTTTCAGTGTAGACGTATCCTCTGAGTCTAGGTTCCCAGATAAACAGCAGTGTGAAACTGACAAGGCTATCAGTTTCAGTGAGCAGTTGCTGGGGTCTCCAGGAACATATTTTATTTCGGAAACACCATTTATTGCTTCCTGTGAACCAGGCTTGGGCATCCAAGCAGCTGCTTGACCTACAACATCCCTGTTGCTATTTTCAGTGTGCTAGTTTGATCAAAGCTGGCATGCATCCAGTCTACCTGGCTTGGGAGACTCACTCTCAGCCGCAGTGTGAACATCCCCTCTGGCTGCATCTGCAGTGACCTGTAGGCTCCCAGAACTCAGGCTCCAGCCCAAGGCTGAATGGCCATGTGACAATTTTACTGCCCTGCTCTTCAAGCTCACAAGCCCAAGTCCACTGAGCTGGGCCCGCTTCAGGTGTTTAATTGCTGTACGGAGGCACCCTAAATGGCCTGCCATCAACTGGAATCCCAATATGATGCACAGGACAAGTTAGGCGCCCAAGGAAGGGATTTTCATGAGTCGGCCAGCCACCTACGCGAGGGAGGAATTACATATCGAGGGGAAGGGGGAGGTTTTAGGCCTCTAAGCTGATGCCCTGGTGCACCTAACTGCTGGGCTAAAGATACTGGCCCCCGGCCCTTGGGACCCTCAGCTGCAAACCCTTTCCAGGAACCAGGTGCTGAAGCCGGGTCAGCCACTAACATAACCCATACCCCAGCAGCCAAAGCCATCTCTCCCTGTCTGCTGTTCACACTGGCTACCTCTCACACTTGCCCTGCATTTCTCAGTGCTCCTGGCTGTCTTTTGTGCAGATGACCTGGCCCTCCTGATGTGGGGAGCTGGCAGGTAGTACGTGTTAAGCATGCCCTGAGCTTGCCTATAGGCCTTACCCCACTGGTGAGACAGGCACATTCTGCTCATTCTGAGATCCCCACTGTGGGGCCTCTGGGTCTTTGGCTTGAAAAAGTTGCTAGTTGTGTGGTGGTATCAGACCTGCCTGACCTTGCAAATGCTGCTGGGTGGAAATGCAGGTGCCCACAGGGTTAGGTGGCAGCTGAGCACCAGCTATAAAAATGTATCTGGAGCCTGGCGGTGGACTGAGGTGCCTCTGGAGGTGGATCGGTGCCTAGGCACTTGTAAGCCTCTGGCCCGATTCTCCCCTTGCTACTACAAATCAGGAGTAAGTTCATTGAAGTGCCTGGATGCCAGGAAAAGCAGGAACAGGCCGAAGATCAGCGACTGAGGATACACATTATAAACTGCACAGAGGCTATTAAGCAGACAGACGCTAGGACAGCATACAACTTCAGGCTGTTTCCAGGGAAGGAGGCAAAAATCCCTGGTCTCTCATCCAGCACGTGTAAGCATCATGAAGTTGCATAGCAAGTTGCACACAGACACCATGAGAGCATGGGGGGAGACAGGCAGCATTCACGGGTCACACATGGACATGGTGTGAGGACACTGGGTGACAGGCCACTCCGAGAAGGTCACACGCAGTCATGAGGACAGGGAGCCCTCATTACATGGTATCAGGATATGGGCACAGGTGACCAATGCAGATACGGTGTGAGTACACAAACAGGTGACTTCCAGGGGCACACACAGACATTGCGTCAGCACATTGGGAGTGTGAATTTATGCTCCTGCAGCGTTTATTTCCCCATTAACACGGATGTGTGCATTTGACTGATCATTCTGAAAATGACTGAAGGTGTCTGGGTGCTACAGTGCTAATCTTCAGTTCACAAAGTGTGATGCTTGCTGATACACCAGCAGATGGGCATAACATCTTAATTTTTATAGTGTCCTGTTGGTATTAATTTGCCTTATAATCTAATGAGATATATACAGCATGTTGTTTAAACATTCATCTGACACACTTTGTACAGCAGAGCAGAAATGCCTCTTATATTTAGAAGCTCCGCTCTAGTTACATATCAGGATACATGCACACTGCTGTTTTGCAGAATGCACCTGTCCTGTAAAATGGGAAAGCTCCTAATCTGAGCCAGGAGCTGAGGCCAGCGATTTAAAGTTGCCATCTGTCTCTGCCTGTAACAAACGTGGGGAAGAAAAGAGCGCTTGCCTTCAAGAAGCAGCAAGAGTCTGAAGAATGCCAGCAGGGTGCAGAGAAAAATCTCAGGTCTGGGGCAGGTTTGCCAGAGACAGGAAGATTCTGTCATCTTGCTTTGAGTGCAAAAGCAATAGAGGTGGAATTTCTGCACTGGCATCTCATGTTTCTTGGATTTCCTATAATTCTGGTGTTTCACTACCTCTGATATAATTTTACAAGGCAAATCTGACAGCCCATTTTTCTCCTCCAACTGTTTGGGGTGCAATGCATAATGAACCCAATGCACCAGGTGCTGACTCTGGCAAAGGCTCCATTGTAAAACAGGAAGCATGGCTTAATGATCTGAGAACAGTACTAGGAGCCAGGAACCACTGATTCCAAGTCCCAGTTTGGTCACTGACGCTTTCTGCAGCCTTAAGCAAGTCACTTCACCTTCCTTTGCCTCATCTGTCTGTAAAATGAGGATAGTGGGGAAATGGTGCTGATTACATAGTTAACGGGTGTAACATACTTTATAAAAGCTAAGCATTATTTTTACTGGCCTAAACTAGTTATCTTATTCAGTCCTTGTGTGGCTAAATCTTCCACCGATTTCAAGCGAGAGTTCTAAGAACTAAGGAAGCAGAGCAAGATCCCACCCAGTCATGACAGGAATGCTGGGCTCTAATATTGCATCCATCATCTGTAAAGTTTTAATATTCTGTGTGGAAAGATACAGACATTAAAAATTACACAGGGCCATACTGTGACACCCACTTTCAAGCAGAATTCTCAGTTGAATCAACAGGAATTGACTAGGTAAAGAGCAATGGCATGATGACAATATGTGGCTCTTATGAAGTGCTTTTTGTCAGTTATCTCAAGCACTTTGCAAAGGCAGTAAGTATAATTACCCCAATTTCATGAGAGGACAACTGAGGCACAGAGAAGTCCCATGACATGGCGAGGTCACTCTGGAATTAGAATTCAGGCCTTCTGAGTCCCAGCCCAGTTGACAACACTACCCCTTAATGAAGATTGGGGGGGGGGGTTTCAAAGAAAGGTACATTGTTTTTACAAGATATATATATATATGTAAAATAAGGCTGACTTTCTGTGAAACATCAAACAAGATGTTTGGATAAATGTAACTTATAAAAGAAACACGCAATCTGTGTTGACCTGAGCATAGCTAGGCCTCCACTTAACACTCCGAGAGGCACTAGAGGTCCTTCTGTTAAAATGATCAGATGTGAAATTGTTAACAATGTTGGCTTCTGCATGATCACTGCACTGCAGGGCAGTTCCTTTGGTCCTTAGAGCCGTTGGGCCCAATTCCATTTTCAGCTCCAGTAGTGTAAACCCAGAGCAGCTCCACTGGAACACTCTCCCCTGAAGTCACTGATGACTCTGTAGCTCAATAGCTCCTCAGGCGGTTTGGGGTGTCTGCAGAAACAGCTCCTCTCCTTCCCATCCCTAGGTGCTTTTGGCTCCGTACATTGTAAGTAGTTAATGACAAGAGTGCTAGTAGATGCCAGTGGATTTTGGAGAACCAGCATTTTCCATCTGCTCTGACCATTTTCATGGTCATTTTCTATTCTCAAAACACTCCCCAAACAATCAAGAAGCTCTTGTAAATTATTGCAAACAAATATATTTCTGTGCAAATATTTGTCACCTTTCAGGGAAAACTATAAGCAATGGCTGCTATCTTTCACGATGAAGATCACTTAGTCTTTAAGGGTATGTCCACACGCATGTTTTAAATTGAAATAACACTGGTTATTTTGATTTAAAAATGTGTATGGCCACTTGATGTTTCCTTATTTTGAAATAAGGAAAATCATTTCGATATAATAAAACCTAGTTTTATATTGAAATGAGGATTATCTCAAAACTGTGGTTTCGAAATAACAGCGTTGCTGTGTATATCGATACGACCCACATATCGATATAACACTGACGTTCTTCCCAGTGTGCATGGCACCCCGGAAGGAAGTACCCTCCCAGCACCCTGGCCAGGGAGGGAGTGGAGATGCAGGAGGGTGCAAGGGGGGCCCACCCCCACCTCCAGCTGCCTGGGCTGGTGGTGGGGGAAACACCCTGCACCCCTGCAGCGCAGGGAAAGAAGTCCTGCACACCTCACTTCGCCCTGCACCTGACAGGCAGCAGGGACAGGGAAGCCAGTGCGCTGCCCTTCCCCCTCCACTTCCAGGGCGACTGGGGCAGAGATCATGGGGTGCTCGCTTCCCCTGCCACTTCCCCGGCAGCAGGGCAGGGATCGGCAGTGCCCCTTTTCCCCTCTGCTTCCAGGGCAGCAGGGTCAGAGATCGCGGGGTGCCCCGCTTCCCCCGCCACTTCCCCAGTGGTGGGGCAGGGATCAGCAGTGCCCCATTTCCCCGCTGCATCCAGGGCAACGGGGGCAGAGATGCCAGGGGTGCCCTGCTTCCCCCAGCACTTCCAGTATGGGGGGGGGGGCGAACGTCGGGGGGTGCCCCCCCGTAAGCGGCAGGGGAAGTGGGGTGCCCCTGGCATCTCTGCCCCCACCTGGAAGCGGTGGGGGAAGTGAGGTGCCCTGTGCTTTCTGCCCTGGGGGCTTTTTTCCTCCTGCCACTGGCTCTGGAGAGCCAGTGGCTGGGGACTGGATGGCAACATGGCCCTGCCAGGGGGCCATGTTGCCACGCCTCCCACGTTACCCCTCTCCTAAATCAAACTAGCAAGTCCTGTTTATGGACATGCTAGATCGATTTGGTTTTTTTGTCTGGCCTTATTAAATTGATTCAACTTGAATCAATTTAATGATTTTTATAGCAATTTAGCTTAAATCGATTCAACTTGAATCGATTTAAGCATGTACGTGTGGACATAGCCTAAGTGCCATAGGATGCTTGTTTTGGAAACTCCTGCTATTTATCTTTTCCACTAGGAGCAGAAAATCACATCTTTTTTTCTCTAACTGCAGGTCAAGGGCATCTTGCTTAAACTTCATCCACACAGTGCAAGCACAGCACAGTGACATTTGAAATTGAAGTCATTCATTAAAAACCACAACCAAAACCCCAATACACTTTGCCTAAGTGAGCTGAACACACACACGACTGTCCTCATAGTCAGCATGTGGTGTTGGGGGTTGAAGCTGGTGATTATACCAGTGGTCCTATAATTTAAGAGCAATGCAACAAACAATTAAGCTCTTTTATAGCAGCCTTCATCTCACAAAGGCGCATGCCAAATCAGCCAGGAGTCAGAATGATGTGGTGGAGGTACTGTTTTGGGTAAATGCGTCCACATGGGGGAAAGAAACACATAGCAACAGGGACAGAAAGAAGCACGCAGAAGCAGAGAAAGAAGCTCCGGACACAGAATGAGCACAGAGGGATGGTTCTAGAGAGACAGCTGTTGGATCCAGTTTGGCTAAAAGAGGCTTGAGGCTGTAGGCAAGGAAACAGTCTGCTGCTGGTTGGGGCTGCCTAGGCTCTGGGAAACAGGACTTTGTGAATGAGCTGTAAACAAACAAGCTTGTCTCAAGGACCCGACTCCTCCCCCAGCTTTTCCTCCTAAGCGCAACCACTTGCAAAACCCCACACTTTTTATTAACTGCTGAGGCTACAAAAGGTAAATGTGTCTATGGACTGCAGATGGAGGACCCACATACTGGGCCATATTTCAGCCTCTGGTGGACAACGGGGCTGTCTCTTGTAAGGCAGGCCTTCACTGGACCACTGCCAGTCCTTGTAACGGGTGCTCAAACTAGTTCACTGAGCATGGAGGAAATGCCAATAGAAGGCTTTGCAGGGAAGAAGCAGGCACAAGCCTCGTATTTTCAGCTTCTTCTTTGGAACATGACTCTGCTGAGTCCCCTCATCCACTGCTGAAAGCCGTTGTCTTGTTGGTGTGGATAGACTCAGATAACGTTCAGCACCTACATGCCTCACCACTTGTTCTACCAGGATCTAACATGCTTTCTCACAAGGGGAGTTTAACTTGAGTGGCCCAGCATGACAGCAGCACATTCCTTGTTGACTCTGGCTGAGCAGGGATGCTAGGATAGCTGTTTGATGCCCACTGTCAAATGTAGTGGAAAATCCAAGGACAGGCACAGCTTTATTGAACATACACGAATAAATGAAGAGCAGCGAGATCAGTATGTCAGTACAGTAAAATGAAGAGTACTTAGGGCACTGATGCTAAAGGGTATCAGACTAATTGCTGGGTTTCCTCCTTTCTCTCTCTCACTTGATTTAAGTGGTTTCATATAAAAAGTCTGTTTTTATACAAATCAATAGCGATGTAGGCTGGCAACCTTTGTTATCTTCACAGTCACTGCAGAAACAAGGGATCAACTCTCAATTACACTACAGGCCAGCTTTTCAAAGGTATTTAGGTGCCAAAAATTGCAGATGGGCACCTAGTGGGTTTTTCAGAAGCGCTGACAGGTTAGATGCCTAATGCCTCTTGATTTCAATCCCACTCTGGCACTTCTGAAAAATCACCCAGGGCACCTAGCTGCATCTTTAGATAACTCTCAGTTCCCAAGGCCTCCGAGCAGGGAAACAAAGGCCCAGATTGTTCCCTACATTGCAGCTTAGTATTTTGTACTGTTAGGACCAGATTCTGATTCCCATTACCTAGGTGTAAGTTAAACCTAACTTCTCTCAGTCAATGGAGTTTACTTTGGATTTATCAGTGCAAATGAGGCTAAATGTCATTGTTTATTGAGAGATTTTCTGCAGCTCTTTCATCAGCCGCTTTCTCTGAACACATTCACCACTGCTGCTCGTCAATCACTAGTGACTTCTGAACATGTTCATTTTAATTGGCTAAAATGTATCGGTAACATTGGTAGAATGAAGTGTAACACCTCTGCCATTTCAGATTTAAGCCCTTGAAAATGAGAGCAGAATCTGACTCACAAAAACTATGTATTTTCTATACCTGCAGACCTCCTAGGTGCCACCACTTGAGACTTTTGCTACACTTGAAAAAATAAGCATGTAGGTCCAAATTTTGCACTTTCTTACTTTACTCTGAATTTACACTAGCACAACAGAGCAAACTTCTATCCATACTGGCTAGTTGTGGTGCTGATCTTTTACTGGACTATGTTATACTGAATAATTTAAAAACTTACATCTTCAGTAACAATAGAACGCAAGATCCTCTTCACCTTGGATTGGGTGTGCAGCACCAATTCAGTCAAGTCCTTTGTTGTTCCTGTCCTGATTCCTTTTATTCTGAAACCTGAATTTCTCCAACATGGGTTTGAAAAAAGACAAACTAATCATTAAAATAAATAAATAAATAAAATGACAAGAAACAGTAGGAAAAACACTTCCCACACACCGGAATCAACATGATTATTTAAAACCAATTTTATTCTGTCTCTCATTGACAATTTTGTTACACCCAATAATAAGGCAAGCTACAAAACATTTGAAACCAGTGAAACAGTATCCAAAAATCATTAGGAAGTGCTCAGAATGGGCCAGTTCCTGATCTTCTTAAAGTCAGTAGCAAACCAGCTGGGCAAATTCTATTAGTGTAAATCCTCAGTGAATCAATCTACTTGAGTGGAGTGACTCAAGATTTATACTACTGTAATTAAGAAAAGAACTTGCATTTCCAACTTCAATGAAAGAGAATTTGGCTACAATGAAGGACGAAACAAAAAACCCCATATTGCAATTCTGTTAAATACCTTTTCTCGGTGCACAGAAAATACACTCTGTTGCTGGAATATATGCTTTGACGGGTACAGGTTTCTGAAGGTTATTCCTCTGCAATATAGTTGTACTCATGCCTGCCATGATTCTCTTCTCACTTACACTTGTTTTAAACCAACAAAATTCTATCAATGTCAGTGGAGTCACTCCTGATTTACACCATTGTGAGTGAGAGAAGAATGAGTGAAAACTGAAGTTATAATCATAATTGAAGCCAACACAGTTACAATGATTTACTCCAGCGGAGATGTTGCCCTCCATGTTAATCTTTCCTATACTTCATCCTTCTTGAGCGCAGGATGTTTTGCTTATAAAACAAATCTGTTCTCTTCAGTTTTCAGCTAAGAAAGTGCAGTTGTATTGTCCTGTCTATTGATATTTGTTTAGGGGCATAATCTATTCTCCTTAGGATATGTCTACGCTTCCCATGGCAGCAAACCCATTTCAGATTCCAAGCCCCAGCGCAAGCTGCAACTTCAAAGCGCTGTGTACCCAGCTGCTTTTAAGAGTGCTAGTACAAGCCAGACTAACCTGAGCGTGCTGACCTGCGCTGAGAGTCTTGCTACCATGGAGTGTGTAGGCATAGCCCCACTCAGGTAGATCAGTAAGTACCTCAGTCTGCAAGCAGGCTGCTATATTAGTCAGATGCTACTCAGTGTCAGACAGGCTGGCAACATCTGTCTCTCACCAAGTGCATTTATACACAAACTATCATGGAAGGGTGAGTCAGTGAATCAAAGACAAACAGTAATGAAGGTGTGGCACAATCAAATAAACTGATTTGCTTGAGACACTGTAAAAAACAGATCGACAAGCACATTCACTAAAATGCAGCTACTTTGTCAAAAAAAATGAAAATGTTCTTATATGCACAGCACGGAACAGTTTCGAGGGGAAAAATATGCTCAGCGCAAATTCAGCATGGGAGTGAGGCCAATGCAAGATGGTTCAACCATACAAGACAATGGATGAGAGAGATCATCTGGAGAAACTGCACATAGACTCACAGCATGGGACAAGAGAGTCCCTTAACAATCTAACAAGGAGTCCTGTGGCATCTTTAAAGACTACCACATTTCTTCTTCGCATGAGCTTTCGTGGGAGAAAATCCACAGGACTCTGTTTGTTTTGCTGAACTTGACTAACACAGCTACCTCTTTGGAACTCCTTAACAATCTAGTGATTGAAATCAGCCTTCAGACGGTGAAAAATCCACAGTGAACGACAGAAAAGCTCAGGAAGATTCGGAAGGAAAAAACTGCAGGTTGAGGTTGACTCTGCAGCAGATAAAAACTGACCATGAATTCATTATGTATTATGATAATATGCTGAGACCATTTAAAAATATTACACAAACCTTTCAGGTCCCAATCCAAAGCCCAATGAAGTCCTTGGGAATCACACTATTAGCTTCACTGAGCTTTGGATGAGGCTATAAACCATGTGCTGTAAACAGTATAGACAATTTGGCTTTGTGTCACTAAGTTCACTCAGTGAACACCCCTGGATCCAGGGTACATGCCACATAAGGAAATAAAGTCGGTCACTGAGGGCCAAGACCCTCCTGTGCATTAGGACAGGAGGGTGTGCGCTGCTCTAGACCAAGAAATCTTTTACAAATAAATACCTGTGCACATCTGGTCACACAGGTTTGATGCACTAACTTTGGACTATTAGTTCATCCACCAGCAACTTGCCTCTGGAGAGGGATTTGGGAGGGTCAAATCTAACAGTCTGGAATGAAGGATAATTTTTCCCCCTTCTTCACACATTTCCTTCCCAGAGGTTTAGACGATGATAATCCTTCATGCTCAGTCCTGGTCTTCAGACAACATGCTGCAATGGCATAAAAATATGTCTTTTTTGAGAGAGAAAGAGAAATCTAAGTTTAAATTATTCATTCTAATGGATACATTATTTAATGGCCTTTGTTCCTATCAAACAAACATCCCAGTGGATTAGTGTTCAATAAGCTTTTGAACTGAACCATTAACTTGCCATTGGCATCAGTCTTCTGTCAGTCAGGTCTGAATTTTTAATCAGGGGTTCCTAAATCAGTGGAGGCTAAGATATCTGATTGCCAGGAAAGAATCTAATGTTTGCTAAAAGGTCAGTCAACATTTTCAGAAGAGCAATAGGAGCTCTTCCTCAAACTGTAAAGATCAGTCAAGGAAGAACCTGGCTTTGCAGGTAACACCAACATGTGGTAGTAAAACAAACAAGGACTCTGGTTGCACTTTTAAAGGCTAACAAATTTATTCATCACATGGGCTTTCGTGGGAGAAAACTAGACTAACACAGCTTCCCCTTTGGAAATTGTCATCTGGTAGTATGGCAATGCATTAAGGGTCATCAAGATCCTTATTCAAGGTCTGATCATCCCTCCTAGACACCATGGTTAAGAAAGGAAAACCCAGAGGTTTCCTTTATGAAGTTTCTTCCTAATTTTTGTGTTGGGGGGATGGGCAGCCTGTCCCCAAAGAAGCAGCAGGTGTGGCCCTCAGAACGCATGGATCTCCCAAGGGCTAGGCTGATCTCACAGGATCTACTGGAGGCCGTTGGATACTCAATGGTGCTGGACTCACGGCTGCTAACCCTCCCTTTCTCTGGACAATCTCCAGAATGTCTCTTGCAAGGAGCTGCCCTGCTAACTCCCTGAGGAGGATTCCAAGCTGCTCTGGGAACTTACTGAGGACTCCAAGCACAGTGTAGGGGGTGCCAATAAATAGTAAATACAGTCCTTTAGGAAATTTACATCTGGGCACTGAGCAGGACTATGTCCATTCCCCCACAGAAAACAAAGTCCAATGAAGATAGTTGCCTCCTGGCAAAGGTTGGAGCGAAATAACTGGGTCCTTGATTTTTATTCAGGCAAAACTTCTGTTAAAACTGAAGAAAAGACTACCTGAGCAAGGACTTAAAGAATTCTCCACAATAGTCAGGATCAGGCAAAGATAAATAAGGACTTCAAGGTTTATCCCAAGTATTGATGGGATACCCAAATTGTGCCCAATCAAAGGGTATTCACTGCCTATCTGCCAAGAACTGGGGCAGCACGTAGATTATGAGAGCAGGTTGCAGTCAACCTTATTTTATACGGAGATGCAGGCGCAGGGAGCTGCAGGCTACATTATAGGATGGATTGATGTCTGTCTCCATTCACTGCCTCTTTGGGGAAGGTACAGCCTTTTTGTTCTGTGTTTGTAACAGAACCTGGTACCTAGCACAATGGGGTCCTGGTCACTGAGTAGCACACCTAGTTGCTACAGTTATACAAATAATAAAAATAAATTAGTCAAACCTTGAAGATTCTGATTCTAGGTATGTTCTTTATCCTCTTGTTGGGATGCTGATGTCACTAAATAGCCTCTGACTCTTACTTGTCCCTGTGCTATTTGGTATATAAATACCCGTAACATGATGACCCATGACGTGAGTTGAGAGAAGGTGTTTCTGGAGGGATGGGTGTGGTTAACATCAAAGAGATGCTAGCATCAGAGAAGGGACCATGGTGAAGCAGGCTGAGAACAGAAGGGTGACTGAAAAGATCTAGGTTCCCTTCTTACCTCTGACAGACACTTACTGTGTGACCATAAGCAAGTCAAGTCATCTCTTGGCTGCTTAGTTTATCCTATCTGGAGCATGGAGAATACACTCATTTCAGACCTCCAGTGTATTTAAGGGTCTGCCTATGTAGCCCATGGCTGTGAGCCTCCGAACCTGGGGAAGAGACTTGTACTTATGGGACTCATGCTAGTGCTCTAAAATATCTGTATAGACAGCACTTTGAAACTGTTAGCCCAGCTACCAGCCTCCACCCCAACTTCAAAGTGTAGTCTACACAGCAAAATCTGGAGTGCTAGCATGAACCCTGCAGCCCCAAGTCTGTCAAAGCAACAGGCTGCATGTACATACCCCATCAGGCTTAATACATGACTCATGATTGCAAGGTACTTTGAGATCATTCAGTGGAAAATGCTGGGGAAGTTAAAAATATTATCATTATGTAATAATGAGTCACTGATAATATATAAAGTTACATCAATAATATGTAAATATATATTTATAAAATAAAATAAATGTATAAATTAACAAGAAAAAAAGTGTCCAGTGGCAAATTGCATAATTCCTTAACCCTGTTCCTTACAGCTGGGATTGCCCAACACCAAATCATAGTGCTGTGTGTTACCTAAGGCCCTATGAACGTGAAAAGGAAAAGCCTGGTACTTCTAACAGTTTTGGAAAGCCTGACTGTTCCCATATTTTCCCTCTGAGCCACAAGAAGGGTGTCACTTTCTGACAGCTCTGTGACTTGCCTGGGGTGAAGCTCCATCCAAGCAGAGATTAAAGAGGGAGTCAAAAGATCATGCAAATGTTAAAATACCCTAACAGTTGAGATGAAATTCTAAAGTGGATGAATACAAACTGCCCTCCTCAAGTGTGCACCTACCATGGGAAATTCGACACTGCTGTTGGCAGCACAGTTTATGACAAATTGGGATGAGTTGTTGATGTGAATGAAAAAAGCTCTGAGTGCATGGACATTGGCAGGAGAACCCTGTGTCCTCTTCCTTAGTATTTTGGCCACCCTCCTCATACCTAGGCTGTCTGCATTTCACAGTCAAGGCTATGCAGCCTGGTTAGTGTTTTTTACTTTGCTTTATCAGGGCTTCGTGTTCTCCACATACCTCCTCAGCACTCTCCAACTTACTTTGACTATTAAATCCCTTCAGCGATTCAGATCAAAGCATTGGTCTTTAGCCAATACGTTTCAGTGCCTAATGGGAAACGAAACAGATTTGATCTCTAACTCTGCTCCCAACACCACCCTCATCACTACCTTCAAACACACGCTTGTGTCAAACTGAAGTGGTTTTAAAAAATAAAGACCACAAAGGCTGTATAAAATCACAGATTATGCTCAGAATTGGGCCCAAATCCAGTCCTGGTGCTGGGGAGAGAATAAATATTATGAATAAGCTTTTAAAAGTAAAACCTTGGAAAATTGAGGCTTCCCTCATTTCACCACTGTGCCCTGAGCTCAGGAATCTGTGTCCCCACTGCAGTTAACAAGATGGAAATGAAATCCCTTGCTGCATTAACTCCACAGCTGTCAGCAGGAACAGAACTGTAAGACCCTCTGCTCCACAGATCTAGGTCTGTGTCTCCTTCACCAAAGGAGAATCCCCATCCACTATACCAGGCTTGTCCAACCTAAGGCCTGGGGGCCAGACTCTGGCCTGCCAAGGGCTTTCATCCGGCCCGTGGAGTGCTGCCACAAGAGCCTGGGAGCTGGGGCTGGCCAGGATCCTTGTCAATATCACACCCTGCACACAGCACAGCTGCGGGGAGGCCTGGCATGGCTGGAGAGCTGTTCCGGGGCTGCATTCGGCCCCTTTTGGGTGAGCAGGAGGCAGGTAAAGATGGAGTGCCCTGAGCAGTTTAAAATCCTGATCTGGCCATCCCCCCCAGTTCTGCTTTCCTCCCACACCCCTAAACCCTGACCTTAGGGGCAAAATCTCTTCTGTAGAGATTGCTACCCATCAATGTTTCTGGTACAGAGATGCCCAGTACCAAAACCTGTGACCCCTGCAGAACTGCCAGGGTTTCTGTCCCATCTCTGACTCTGCTCTCCTCTCCCCAAGCAGTGCTTGGCAGGGAGTGAGGAGAACAGAACTGGTGGGGTCCGTGTCAGGAAGTAGCTGAGTCCTGCCACCAGCTGCTCTGCTCCTCTGATCTCACCCTTCATTCCCTCCCCCCCTCTGCCATGCTCCCTTGTCCTGTCTTGCCCCCTCACACAGGCATCCCTGCACCCCTTGTCCTCCATACACAGATCAAGCAAAAGCAATGCCAAATATCACACTAATTATTTTATTAAAGTTTATTAATAAAGATTGATTTGTATGTCTTATCTATCAAAATTTTTCTCACTGGGCCCCTGACTAAGAAAAGAATTGCAATGTGACCCCTCACCCAAAAAGGTTGGACATCTCTGCACTATAGCTAGGGCAGAGATTAGAGGCATCGTAGGCTACACTCATCAGCAGGTGACACGAGGCTTCACCCACTGCCTGCTGAAGTTGGTGGAAAGACTAATGGACTTCAAAGGCCGGTGATGAGCAAGTCTGACACTAGCACATGTACTGTTCACTTTCACAAGCCGAATTACAACTTATGTATGGCCTGGCCTAGCCTAGCACAGAGTGAGGGGTATAGCTCCCTGCACTGCTTACATCTTAGGGGGTACTGCTGCTGCAGGGCAAACACAACTTTCTTCCCTTAGGCCTTGTCACACAAAATGCCTTGAGCTTCACACTTGGGCTAAACTCAGTGGTGAGGTAAGTGGTGGCTTAAGTTACATTTCAACAAGCCAGCATGAGTGTCAATTACATTCCAAAGGAGTGGAAAGGGTTGTGTGTGCAGGGAAGGACACTAACAAGAGAGAATACCAGGTACAGCAGGGAAGGGCCTTCTTTAACTCACGCTTTTTGTTACATCTTGTTTATACAGGGAATAGCCCCAACTCCATAGTCAATGTAGTTCAACCAGTACTGGCATAGGCAAGGACATGCCAAAGTTTTCTAGCACTGAGAGAGTCACGTCCTACCCTTGTACAATCTGTTTAGCTGGTGAAAATGTCAGTCATGAAAATGTAGAAACAAAACTCAAAATCTCATTTGACCTGATCCTCAGGTGGTATAACCTGGGGTAGGCTTCAGTGACTTCAGTGCAGCTGCACTGAATTAAACCAGATCAGGGTTGAGACAAATAACTGTTTCAGTCTTCTCTAGAGTTGCCCCAGTGAATTAGGAAAGTAAATCCATCTAGTACTGAAAGTATTCAATTCAAACCAAATATGAACCTTTTTCATCTGAGGCTGACGCTGCTAAGTCTGTATTTTGTTAATGATCCCTGATCTCAACGCTGTGCATTTATACTTTATTTTGAAACATTCCAGCATAAAATTTAAAGGTGAAACTAAACATGTCTCATTAGATTTTACTAGCTATGAAATTTATTAACATAGCTAAAGTATCTCCAGGGCCAGACTAATAACTGGGTAGATGGAGCACTGGTTTAGAAACACCAAACTCTCAGTGTCCTCTAAAACATCATGTTTAGGAAAAACCAGACTCTCCTACTCAGGCTCTGCTTCATCCTGTTTGTCAGATGCCATTTCCCAACTTAAAATGGATGTTCTCCACATGGCCTTGTGAGGGCCGTGTCTGCCCTGCACATGCCTGGGGCAACTAAAATAGTCCTTTTAACCTATTTCTTTGACCTGTTTTTTATTAACCTATTTCTCTCAATGACTATATAGGTCTATTAACCTATAGGCTACACCTGGAAGGGAGACAGGGACTGGTGAGGCCTAGTGGGTGATGAAGACTAGTTGGGGGAGGAGCTGAGCTAGGATTGTAAAGGGAGAGAGATGGTAATAGGAAGAGGGCAGCAGGGATAAGCTCTGCAATCAGAGAGAAGAAAGGAGAGGAAAGGAAGCACTGGGATCCACTCTTGGACTACTGATTCTGACAAAGAGCCGAGAGGGGAGAGGTAGCTCTGGGGAGTGGAGGCGGCCCCAGAGGTGGACCAGAAGACAGGTAAGAGGCGTAAGGAAGAGCCCAAGGAAACAGCAACAAGGTTGGATTAAGCAGATAACTGTGCCTAAGATCCCTGAGCTGGAACCTAGAGTAGTGGGTGGGCCTGGGTTCCCCTACTGGTCACTGGGAAGGTGGCACAGATTGGGCAGTAGATCAGAAGACAACCTGAAACAGTTGGTCCAGTGGCCCTTGACACCTCAGAATGGGAGGATGATGTGATCAAGGCAGAGACCCAAATGATGAAGAGGGAGTAACCTGAGTCCAGAGGGAGAGGGGGAGGGAGAGAGAGAGAAAGTGTCTATGGGGCAAGCAACTGAAGGAAGAGATATCAGACCAGATGAAAGCTAATCCTTAGAAAAGCCACAAGGAGACAGCCCAGCAGTAATAACCATATCACAGCCCCCTAAAGAGCAGGGGCATCGCTACATTGGGGCTGGCAGGGCATGGCCCCTGCATCTCCGGTCCCAGCTAGCTGGAAGTGGCCTGATCCGGCTTTGGGCCACTTCCAGAAAGCGTAGATGGCTTCTGCTGCTTCTTAAGAAGTGTCAGGGACTGTCGTCTGCTTCAAGCCTCCTCCAAGAGGCCTGAAGCTGGGGACAGTCCGTGTTGCTTCCCACAAGCAGCAGGGATGCTCTCGGCCACTTGGGGACTGTCCCTGCTGCTTCCCACAAGCAGCATGGACTGTTGCCGGCTGCAAGTCCCTTTCAGGAGGCTTGAAGCTGGATTGGGACTATGTGTGGCCGGATCAGGGCCACATGTGGGGGGGCATGTGCCCCACATCCTGAGCCTCCCGGAATCGCCCCTGCTAGAGAGCACATGACAGCAGACAGCAGAACAGCTTCTTCTCTCAATGACTGCAGTGCAGCCTCGGAACTTGGCTCAATATCTTAACCATGAAAACAGGCTCTAGACATTTCCCAACATAGCTGGGCCAGCCTCCCAGCTGCTCTAATCCTTTGACTGGTTCCTCAGAACTCCCCAGAGGGATTGAATAAAACTAGTCAGGCGATGCAGAGAAGGGCAGGATTCCTCCAAGGGTAGGAGCTTGCTGAAATATAAAGAGCTCTTCTCCCTTCTGAATGCACCAGTCCCCTGATCTATTTTCAGTCTGCTGCAGAACAACCTTTGGAAGTTCCTGTGATATGTAGACTACTACCGGCCCTCATCATATGCTATAGTTCTTCCCAGCTGTCTCTGATCTTTGAGCTCACCCACAGGAGTGGCAAAACCTTGTCACAGAGAGCAGAATTTTAGGTTCCAGTAGCAGCTTTATTCTGCTGACCCATTCCCTTCCCTTAGCATACCCTCAATCTGCCCAGAAAATGACAAATTTTTGTGTTCATAACATTCAAGTCCCACCACTCTGATCCATGCCTCTTCACACCACAGTTCAAACGTACTAGACATGGCTAGAATACTCAAAAGGAATCCCAAGAATATTCCCTGAATCCTGTTAAGATAAGGAGGGCCCTGCCGTTAATAGGAAATACAACTTTTGCCACTCTTTTGTATTGGGAAGGAATTTCCACCACTCCCCCTCTACCACTGCTACTACCATCTCTACCACCAAGCCTCCTTTACTAGGACTTCCCAACCAGCTGAAGATGACGTAGCAGGCATACAGCTGGAGCCTTCCTTCTACCCTTATCCAACCACTGATCAAAGGGCTTGCTCCTCTCCTGAGGACTGAGCATGTTTATGTTTGGGGAGAAGGGGCCAAAAAAGGAGATGCTGGAACAAACAGATAATTGGGGCTGAGATTATGAAAGGTCCCCAAATTCCACTGTAATAAAAAAGGGAGTTAAAGTGCAAGTCACCACATAGTCTTCATCCAATGCATTCTAAAAAGAATTTAGGCATTAGTGACTGAACTGCTACCAAAAATACCAACTTCTTAAATCAGTGACTGGACCTAGAGTAGTAAATATTGTATGCATCCTAAAAAAAAAAAAAAAAAAAAAAAAAAAATGTTAGCAGTGATCCTGCTGAGCATTACAGATCAGTTAAGACAATACCAGGTAAATTGTATGAAACAATAATTTAAGAATTATAAAACACTGAGCTAAACCTAAAAATCATCCTGGCAAGAAAAATCATGCCTCTCATTTGTTCAAATTTTTTGAAGGAGTCAGCAAAATAGCAGATAAGGAGAAATGGCAGGTATAATTTAGGAAAGTTTTATGGACATCCAAGTGAAGGCCCTCTGCAAGCTTCTTGGGAAATAATGAGAGGAGAGGTAAAGTTCTGTCCTGGGTCTTCTCTGGCTACATGTGGTGAAGTGGAATGGGTTATCTTGAGAAGTAGTGGAATCAGCATCCTTAGAGGTGTACCTCGACAAAGCCCTAGGTGGGATGAATTAGTCAGGGTTGGTCCTGCTCTGAGCAGGGTGTTGAACTAGAACACTAGATGACTTCCTGAGGGCCCTTCCAACCCTATAAGTTTATGATACAAGAAAATAACTAAAGGGGAGGAATCTTCCAAGAAATTAATAGTGGGGTAGCTCAAAGGGTCATAACAAGACTGTTATTAATTATCTTTATTTCTTATCTGGAAAGGGGATGATCTGCAAGGGGGCAAAATTTACCATTGACCAAAGCTGTTTAGGTTACTCAAGTTTAGAAAAGACTGTGAGGAGCTTATGAGGGAGCTAGCAATGACTGACAATGGGGTAACATGAGAGCAGATGGAATTCAGTTTTGCTAAACACAGGTTAATGCACACTGGAAGGTAGAAGTTCAGCTACTTGTACATACTGATGGCTCTACAATAACTGTTTCTGGTCAGAAGAAAGGTACAAGCCACCGTGCACAGCCCAGTGAATACATCTACTCAATGCATAGCAGCAGACTGTGGTCAAAGAAAGGCAAACACCAGGCTACTTTGCAGCAAAGCAAAGGGGTCCCAAAGTCAGTCTAAAAGCAGTTTGCCCACAGAGGTCCTTTTCCACTACCAGCATAAAGTAACTCTGGTGTAAATGAATCAGGCCCCAGCTGTTTGGCTGTATTAAGGAGGAGAGAGATAACATGGAGAATATTACAATGCCATGGTGTATATCAAAGTTACACTCTCCTCTGGGACACTTTGGACCCCCTCATCTCAAAAAGCGTTTAGCATTAAATAGGAATGGGCCAAAAAGAGGCAACAAGAATGATTAGAAGTCTTCTACTGGAGAGAGAGACTAGAGGTTTTAAGACTGGGAAGTGAAGAAGAGGAGTCATTGCAATGAATGTCAAACAACAAGCAGCATAGAAAAGGTCAGCTGGGTCTGCCTCTTTGCCCAGAGTGGCTGTCACAGTCAAGAGATTTCCCCACTCATGCGAGAGAAGGAGGAAAAGAAAGGAGAAGGCAGGACTGTGACAGGATGCACATCCGTGCACCTCTAGGTTATGGTCTAGGTAACTTTCCTGTTTGCTTTTGCAATGCAATTGTATGGTGCGATTCCCTTTCGAATGCTCTACTGTATTGTTATGTTTCCTACAGAATCATGTATGTGCACAGAATGAAGCATGTTACATAGCACAGACCCTCAGAACTATCTTTAGCACAGAGGCTGGAGAATTATGTAACAAAGACAACAGAGCTAGCCAAATGCCTGTAGCACCTCAGCCCAGGAAGAGATAGAGGGGCAGAGGGAGACTGAAAGGAATGCAGACGCTTACAGAGAAGGGGAGAAGCTGCTGACAGGGGCTAGAGAAACACCATCTTAGAAGGACTGTGGGGTACTCAGCCTATCCTCATGGCCAGGAGGGCCTAAGCTGGCTGAACTCCACCAAACAGCCAGTCTTGTGGTTAAGAATAAGGAGAATAACAGGCTTGGAATAGTGTTGTCAGGTTAGCATGCAGTTTATATCTTTTATTTACTTGTGGAAACTCCTAACTCCTTTATTTATTAAATGATTGTGCATTGATTTGTTATATACTCACTTAAAATCATATCCTAAAATCAATAAACTGTGTTTGTTTTATTTAATACAGTATGAATTTAAGCTGGTGTGAATCAGAGTGGCCAGGTAAATCCATTTCAGTGTCAAATGGACAGACATGTGTCAATGGTGATTTGGGGTGGGTCCCAATCAATGTTCCCTCTAATTTTTCAGACTGTGTGCACAAAAAATTTCTTTGTGTGTCCTAGTATTGGCACTGCTGACCTATTTTGTTGCGTGTGCGTGTTTCACAACCTGGGTACGTCCACGCACACACTCGCACAGCTTAGAGGGAACAGTGGTCCCAATCTCTGAAGGATGCAGCTTCCCAGTGGTGTCTTGAGACTGAGGGTACTCACATGGGGACCATCCCATAGATGGCCAGAGGGTGCATCCCACTGCCTGGGAGGCTGATGTGGATTGATTTGGGAGTGAGTGGTTACCTGGCAAAGCAGGGTAAGTCAGGGTTCAGGAGTGGAGATCAAGGGTCTCAGCAGCACACCAGACCAGATTTGAGGAATGGCCTGTCACAGGGGCAGTGAGAGAGAAGAGGAGTGGGGGACCAAATGAACCCTGGTGTCTTCATCTGTAATCCTATCTGGTCTCAAGCTAAGCAAAGGCAGACCAGGAGACTCTGGACATGAGATATCTTCGCTCTGAGCCAGTACGGGCATGCATCTCCGCACACTGCAAAGGGGCACTGAGCTCCATGAGGCTCTCTCCTTTCAGCGAGCTGTATGGAAGAGCCCCAGCTTTATGGCACTTTTCATAAACACAGATGTGCTATCTCTGACCTCCTAGGTAATTACAGGCTATTTCCTTAACTTCTCTCTGTGGTCATTTTTCTGTCGGAAGCAGTTGTGCACTATTAAATGCTAAATGGCTGTTGCATTCCATTCCCCAGCGGTGGCTGCATTTCAGTGGTCACCGAGGTGCTCTCTCTTTACAAGTTGCATATTAACTTGTAAAGCACTTCAGATGATTTAGTGAAAGTAAATACTCTATAAAGCTGATAATAGATATAACTGAGTGGAATGCATATTGCTAAAGAGAAAGAACGTATTAATGCACAGCCCTGAGAGAACATACTGTTGTCCTAATTATTTTTGTCCTGTTTTCACAGTAAACTTGTACTCTGCCTGGGTAAATCATTCTAGAGAGACAAGTTTCTCCACCAGTGCTACAGAAAGATAGAAGCTGATCATCTGTACAGAGTGTTGCACGTGAAAAACCTCCACAAGCAGCAAGACAAATGAGAAACGCAACTATTTGTGGGTGCTTTTTGGAATGATTATCGTTAATTAATACCAAAAAATGAATCAGTAATCACAGCTCTTCTCCTGCTTGGCAATGTTACAATATACTCAGTGTCTCTTTTCTGATACTGAGATTTAGTATTTATACACAGTAACATCTTGCACTTGAGGCACTCCATGCACTTCATTTACAACTAGGGAAACTAAGAAATGGAGTGATAAGTGACATTCCCAAGGTACACAGTAAGTGAGCTGTGAAGGTTGGAGGAGACCCAAGTATACCTACCACCCAGTCCTCTGCTCTAAGCACCAGCCATCACAACCTCCTTTTCTTCTAAATAAGAAATAATGCCAAAATTGCTCTTTTAGTTAATGAAAGTGAACCCTTAAATTATAACATGAAACTTGTGACTAGTGTCGATGTGTTATAGTAGTCAATCTCTTATAATGAAGTTCCTGTTCGAGGAAGAACATTTTGGAAATCACCAAGCTGTCCTTACCGTTGTGAAGTGAACCACACAATAGATCCCGATAATCAGAAGGCCAATGATGATCGCTGCAACCGCAACCCAGAGTGCATTACGACCCAGTCGTCTTGATCCTTCTATGTCTCCTTGACTATAACTATTTAAAGACTGCAGAACAGAAACAGAGTTAGTGACTTCTGTTAAACAACTCAATCCACCCGTAAGGTTGACTGACTTTCCTAAGACTATGTCTACATACAGCCTATGCCTATTCACAGGGTGTGTATAAACCACCCTGACTGACAAACTACACTGACATAAGCACTCATGCACACAGAGCTATGTTGGCAGGAGAGCTTCTTCCACCAACACAGCTTCTGCCATTCATGGAGGTGATTTTCTTATGTGGTTTTTATATTATGGTGTCTTCATCAGAGGTGCTTCAGCTGCACTGGTATTGCTGTGCAGCTGCAACATGGACATTGCCTTAGTTTACTTCCCTGCATTTGGGGACTGTATGCAAGACATCAGCATATTGAGCATCCTTTTTAGAATGCATATTTGTACATCACAAGGATCAGTGTACTAGGGATTCTGGTTTTCTCTTTCTATTTTCACGAATTTTCAGGACTATTCTTGGCTACTTCAGGTCTAAAATGCACACTTCCAAATGTCTAAACCTGAAATCTGGAGAGCATGAATACGAAGAGAAATGGATGGTTATTTATATCAAGCAGCATGATCATGAGATGAACTTATCTGAAATGTCTTAAACGAACCTGGCCAATTTGACTTTTTTCCAGTGCTCATTTTTCAAAGCCACATTCTAAAGCATTCAATGTGGTGTTAAAGGGACAGACAAAGCAAAGATCTATTGTAGCATAATACCAGGACTCCAAGAGGAAGCTTATTGGACAGAACTCTGCACTTCAGATTTTTGTAAAATCCTGTATATATAGTTATGCCTTAACAACAGTCTGTTTTTATATAGAAATAGGGTATGTACATGCACACACTTATATACATGCACACACAGGTGTATGTATATCTATACACAGTACAATGCTTTTGTCACCACTTATTTAATTTTTGCTCTGTAGATAAAGTGAAAAGCCCTATTATGCTTACTTTCCCACTGAAAGCTCAACATTCCCCCCTCACTCCCGCATATATACAGTGTAAGGCTATGTCCACACATACATGGTAATTTCGAATAAGTTATTTCAAAATGAGTTATTTCGAAATAAAGTCCCTATTTTGAAATAAGTTAATTCGAATTAAGAAAATGTTAATTCGAATTAAGGAAAAGCCTGCTATTGAAACGGCTGTTATTTCGAAATGGTTATTTCAAAATAAGGCCGTTTGGACATGTTGTTTCGAAACAACATGTCCAAACGGCGTCATTTCGAAATAACAGCCGTTTCGAAATGAATGGGGTTCAAGCTGTTTCGAAATGACGGCTCTTATTTTGAAATGACAGAGCCCGTCATTTCGAAATAAGAAAATGTCGTGCGGACCTAATCTTTTTTATTTCAAAATAACCAGTGTTATTTCAAAATAAAAGAGACGTGTGGACATACCCTAAAATTCCCAGTAAAAATGCTTTTACTTTTGTGTGTTTTGTGGCCAGCAGTCAGTATTTTTAACCTTATCTTAGGTTATTCCAACAACTGGTTTTAAAGCACTAGGCCTGAAGCAAAAAATAGTAATTTGAAAATTTGTAGTTTGAAAATTCCTCTAATGCTTTTTCCTGTGCCTGAGTTTACAAAGATTCACCTGAGGGACTTCAGATGGAGGTTTAATTGAAAGAGTTTACTTATCAATCAATCAATCAATCAATCAAATTTGGTGAGATCTAGTGCACAGGATTAGCTCGGTGATACTGAGCAGCACATAAAAGAAGTAATTCACTGGCAAATTAGGAACTCCAGAATCTAATCAATTTCTTAAAGCTGGTTGCAACCCAGGATGATCCTTTCTAAGTTTGTTGTGGTATTGAGCCATTTACAAGATTTTGTTACAGTGCCTTAAAGCACCCACCAGTGCACACTCCACTACAGCAAAGTTTCATAAACACACCATAGGGTCTGTTCCAGCCCTATGGAGGCAAAATAAAGAGTTGTCAATGGACTTTGGAGAAGCCGTCAGCAATGAGTGAGAATGATAGTCTTCAGTATTCTATTTGTCAAACAAAGAAATTTATTGAGTACATCTTTTTCTGTGGATAGCAACACTGCACATAACTACAAAGGCTATAGCTGAAGTCACCAATGGACACAATCATCTCTGTGGTTGGTAATGAGGTCAGTGGATAAGGTATCTCAGTATCAGTTTTCCTCTTCTTATGGTGGTCCTGATAGGCACAGTTAAGATTGGGTGATGTACTGTGCATTTACCAGTTTCAAAAGTCTCCCTTTTGAGTTTAACCTCAATTTTGAATTTCCTGTTCTTCCCATTCTTTTTCTTTTTATAGCATTTTTACCTTCAATTTACTGATAGGTGCTCTCACTCTTCATTCAGATGTAACTTGTCTGTGAATGTGACAGTGTCAGAAAACACCTCTGTGACTAAATCATGACACCTTTACTAGGTACCTTGTTTCCTGTTCCACACAAAGGCGCTCTGGCCACTAAGTGCATTTAGAACTCAGAGGATACCAAATACTCCTTCACAGCCTTCCCCAAGGACCTGACGCTTAATCTTAGATCGATTTTGCAGCAGTCAGCATCAGATACAGAGCAACCTAATTAGGAGTATCATTTGCCAGACACCATACATGCACTGGTTTTTAGTGAACGGGTCAAATTCAATGATGTAACTTCACTGAGCTCAGGGGAATTAAACTAGGGAGGTGGCAGAGGAGGAGGAATTTGACCTTATGGGCCACATTGTGGGTAGCCTTGTGTAGGTGTGCAAGGGTTAATGCGAACATAAGAAAACAGCTGGGTGGGCATGAGATTTGTGGGAAATTCTGCAAGCTCATTTTCTTTTTCATTCCAGAATAGGATGGGAAAAAAGAATTAAAAAAGAAAAAAAAGGTCTGCAAAACCAAATTATAACATTTGTCCAGTTTTGGGCCAATCAAAACATATAGTTCTGATCTATTTTTAAAAATTATATAAAAGAAACTGAAGCAAAAATTCATTTTTTTCTAAACAAAAAGTCAAAGTATTCCACTTCAGCAGTGTCAAAATGGAATCAATCTGTCAGCTTTATCTGAATCTTGCGTTGTTTTTTTTTTTTTAAATAAAACTTCATCTCAGTTGCCATGTTCCTACAAAATATTTCACTTTCAGTGAATTGACATTTTCCAGCTGAAAAACATGCAACTGTAATATTTCAAAAGAGCTCTGCTAAGGAGCCTCCCTCCTTGTGCAAGGGCCAGATACCACTTAGGCCCTTGTGCTCTCTTACAACCTGATCCCATCACCCTTACTCACATCAAATAATACTTTACTCACTGAGTTGTCACTCTGATTTCCATGGGCGGCAGAACTGAGCTCATAAGAACCAACTGGGGTGCTGACCCCAAACCTTTTGCATTTCCCCAGCTGTGGTGGCTTCGCACAGCGTGGGAAGCCACACCAAGTCCTTTCCAAGGGGTGTGGGCAGGGATTTCCCTAACCCTACCCCTACACCTCCCTTGAACTTCCCAACATCCCCCAGTTATCAGCTAGTAAGAGTGTTATGCCAGCTTAGTAAGCACCCCAACAGCCCCCCCCCCCCCGCCCTCCAATTTCAAGTCCTGGGGAAGCTGCTGGGTGTAGGAGTGACTGTGCTCCTCCCCACAACCTGTGCTCTGCTCACTTCTTTCTCTCTCAGACACAAAATATCCAGGAGCTTCCACTAGATGAACAGGTGCCTTCCCTGCCTTTCAATGCAGGCTGTGGCTTACAGTCATAATTTAACTCTGAATTTAACTCAGTGTATGGGCCCCTCAAAAGTCTGTGTAGAAAGTTTACAGTTTACTCAGCTAGAGGATTAAATTCTTCCAACCTCTCCAGAAGTTCTTCTAATCTGTTCTAACAATAGCTGAACACCCACTCTTTATTCCAAAGCAGCAAGAGTCAACTTGGATGTATTTAAGTCACTTTGGAGCTATAACACTCTGGGAATTTTCCTTCAACTAACACAAAACAGCCCAACTGATTATTCTATCAGAAAAGTAGGTACATATCCCCAGACTCAGCTGTTGTGCCAAGTGAGGAAATGGCCAGTCTGCCTTTCAACTAGCAGTGGTATCTCCTATTTGGCACTCCACCGAGAAGTCTGTCTGTTATTATGTCATACTAGTCCAAACCTTGCTTATCTATTCAAGAAGTTTTTCCACTGTCTTCAGCAGGACTATCTGCACATGTAGAGCAGGCAGAGTTTGGCTCTCTGTGCTATTTGGAAGGATGGCAGGGGAGACAAGGTGAAACAAGGAGCTAACTTTTTCCATTTTTCTGTGTTATCAAAAACCATCTCAGTTTTTCTCAAATTACCCTGGTGAAGCTAAATCTATGAACATGTTGGGCTTGGAGCAGAGGACTGGGAGTCAGGGGTACTGGGTTCCTTTTTCAGTTTTCTGCCAGCGTCTTTGAGTATGCTCTTGGATAAGTCACTTAATGTTTCGTATCTATCTGTAACATTAGTCTAATCAGGTAGCCCTGTTGTCTAGTTCAGCAAAACAGGCACTTAAAGACTAACAAATTTATTTATCGCATGAGCTTTTGTGCGAGAAAATCCCATACTCCTTGCTTGTTTTGATGAATCTAATCAGGTTTACTTATCTGCTTCATAAGGGTGTGGCTGCATGTTTTAATGTCCTTTAAGTGATCTAAGTCAACATATGGAAGAAGCTATAGAAGTGTATATCATACTGTATTACTGAAGTTATCATGCTGGATTTCATCAGTTGCTTGCAGGAAAGACCCCAATCCCTAAGGGGCAGACAAAAACATCATCCTGTTCTTAGAGTAGTTTGATCTCTGTAGTATATTTATTACCCCATTGAACACATGCTACAGGATGAAGAGAAGTATTCACAAGGCAAGGAGCTACAAATCGCAGCTCTACAGGGCAGTGGTTCTCAACCTTTTGCAGGTCATGACACACTTGGCAGCATAATGCGACCCTCCAGGACACACCAACCCACCTTGGTTCTCTTTGAAACACTTACCACTGTCTGGCAACACAGTAATGTGTCCTGACACAGTGTTTGAGAACCGCTGCTATAGAGCTTTTCTAATGTATTTTGAAAGCATGATGGAAAGCTTTAAGGAGGCCTGTGTAGACAACTGATGAATAAATAATTCACACTGCATACTTAAATAAATAATGGTATTTGAATAGAAATCCATGGGTGAGGAGGAGGCAATTAGCCTTAAGGGGCAAGCACCAGATTTAAGAGAGATGGGCAAAAGAGAAGCATCAAGCAGTGAATCAGATGAGAAACATCAAGAGGTTTACATTAAACAGAATTAATTAGATATTATTCAAGGCTAAAACAGATGTACAGGAGGGACAAATCTCAAGCCACCAGAAATCAATGCAAATCTTTCCATTGACTTCAAAGGGCTTTGGCTCAGACTTTGAATTCTCAACCATTAAGAGAACTTCAGCTGTTACAGACCTGAATCAACTGAACCCCAACCATATTTCTAGGGCTAGGGGTCTGCAATCTGTGGCTCTTTGGGTGCCCTTTGCAGCTCCAAGTCCCAATCACCCCCTGCCACTGAAGGACCCTGCAGGTGGCTCACAACCAGGCTCCAAGCCCCCCCTTGCCACCAGGGGACTTTGCAGGGGGCCCCGGCCTGGTTCCAGGTTCCTGCTCCTTCCGCCGGGGGACCCTGAGGCACTCAACCTGGCCCAACTCCCTCCACTCCCCACCAGGACATTACACCCACTGCAGCTCTCAAAACACTTGATTACTGAAGGAATTTTTAAAAATGGCTCTTCTTCACTTTCAGGTTTCCGATCCCTGTTCTAGAATTAACCAATATGTCTATCCATGCTTAATCATTTAGTATCTTGGTCTAGTTTCAATAGCAAATTGCAGCCACTTTCAGTCTAATTATGAAATTTCTCAAATTCCTACTCTCTACTTCACTTTCCAGTCACAAATTCATTAAAGGCCTGGTCCTGCAAACCCTTATTTATTTCAGCAGCCCCACTGCTGTCAGCATCTCTATTCACGTGAGCCAGGCCTACTATACTCATTTATTTATACATGCATTCCTGTGTTTGATAACTGGTTGTCCTGCACTCACAGGCATAGAAATTTTCAGGATTGGACCCTACAGCTTTTATTCATTTTACAGTGCTTTCTCTATTAAGTGTTTTTAGTGTTCTGGGCTTGCCAACAATTCCTTAGAGCAAGATCTGACTATATTGCAAAGTGAAATGAGCTGAGAGCCCTGGCAGTTTACAGATGGAAAGTACCTTAGAACTCAGCCTCCCTACTACACTGATGAACCTGAGCAGCCTCAGATGAATTGCTTGAAATCAGTGGGTATGTCTACACTGTGTGTTTAAGTCGACTTAAACAAAGCCCTGTCTACATTGCAGGGCAATAAAGTTGACTTTAGCACTTCCACTTATAAAGTCGACTTTACAGTTAAGTCGACTTTATTAAGTCGACTTAAGGCAATGTGGAGGGGAAGTTGCCTTAAGTCAACTTAATTGGCCTCTCAACCACAGAAAACATGGGGATGGAGGCTGGCTAGAAAGCACAATACAGCTGTGTGGACCACAGTCAAACTTCTCATGTTCCCTTCTGAGCCGGACCGGGCATCACAGCCCAACCTAGCATTCTCCCCATTCTCAGCCCGCTCTGCATGTCTCCCCCATTCTCAGCCCACCCCACATGTCTCCCCCGTTCTTTGCCCACTCTGCTTGTCTCCCCCATTTTTAGCCCAACCCTCCATGTCTCCCCTGTTCTTTGCACGACCCCACCTGTCTCACTCCTTCTCTGTCCAAACTCATGCATCTCCCCCTTCTCTGCCCAAATCTGTGTGTCTCCCCCCCTGCCCTTCTCTACTAAAACCTGTGTGTCTCCCCTTGCCCTTTTCAGCCTGACCCTGCCTCCCCCTCTCTGACCCAACCCTGTGTGTCTCCCCTTCTCAAAGGACCCCCCTGACATTGTTGTAAAACAAACAAGGAGCCCAAAGGCACTTTTTAAGAACAACAAATTTATTTATTGGATGAGCTTTCATGGGAGAAAAATCCCACTTCATCAGACAGTTTGAAGATGGGGGAATTTACAGAATGGTAGGAAATAAATGCAGGGGAGTGTAAGACATAGGGATCAGGTCACAGTCTAACAGCAAATCAAAGCAGTTGTTAAGATTCAAACACTGGGAAATAGCACATGGAAAGAAGGAAAGAAAGAAAGAAAGTTGCTATTTCTTTTAGATTAGATTGTGTGAAAGCAGGATTAAATCCTGACTATGGATTTTTTCCCCCCATTATAACAGGTGATTTGACTTCACCTTCCCATGTGCTGTTTCCTGGCATTTAAGTCTTAACTACTGCTGTGCCTTGCCCCTGCACTGGCAGTTGCCCTGCAGCACCTGTTCCAGAGCCAGAGGAGTCAGGGCAACCCAGGGAAGGTGTGGAGTGATGTGCTGGGACATCACTGGGCTACATCAGGCTCCCTGAACTCCCTGTTGCCACACACAGCATGGAGGGTGGTGTGGTCACTCACTTCGTGTAGTAAAGGAGTGGCCGGAAGAGAGGGGCACCTCTGCTGTGGTGCACTGTGGGCCAGATACCCACAATGCACCACTGCTAAGGCAACCAAGCAGCTGCCAATGTGGACGTGGGCAGTCTCCTGGCATTTTGAGTGTGGACGTGCTAAGCCAGCTTAATAAAGTCTACTATAAGCAGACTTTATTAAGCCAGCTTAACTGAGCCCTGTAGTGTAGACATAGCCCAAGTGCCCTACTGCATAATTACCTATTACCTGCTTTTTAAACACAATGTCATTTTGCTGTTCCCAGATAAACCTGCAATGCAGCACCTGGAGTCTAATAAGTAGCCATTACAAGTTTCATGCCTTGAGGTCTAAAGTGTGTGGGTCAGCTGCCAAACCTGTTTGAAGGATGCGTCCCATCCAGTCAACAATACTAGCTCCAAGAGAGAGCCAGGACAATCCCATTCAAGAGAAGAAGCTCTTGAGATGCCATTGCAAATATAAAACCACATGGAAGTTGACACATTACCCCTATTGCCACTAAAACAAAAGAACCAAAAAGGAGTTATCAGCAACAGACAGAGAGGAGTAACATAAAGAGCCCACCACCTGGAGGCTCACTATGGACTGCAGTGGGAACATGGCCGGGCACAAAATTAAGCAAATGGCACCTGGACTATGTGATTGATCTGTAAAGGAGGAGGCACAGAATCTGATCCAAGTTTAGTGAAATCAATGGCCTCAGGAGCAGAGAACAACAAGCTGAGGCAGATACTGGAGCATAATGATTGCTGTATTTCATGTGTCTACGGAACCATTCACCTCAGGAGGTCACACACACCAACTACCTAAAAACCCAGCACCTCTACAAGGTTGGTAAAAGCTGCACAGCAATCACTTCTCCCACTGTTATGAAGTAGCTGCATGTGGGGTAGCACATACCCACTGTTTAACACTTCACAGCAACACAAGGGGAAGAACAATATCCAGGCAGAATCGCAGATGAATACAGGTGGAAAGTGCATCACTCAAGTATGAAGTTCATCCAGGACATTGGGGTGAACTCTTCTACTCTTGCCAAAAATGCCAATCTATTTTTAATGGCCTCGAGGGACCAGGGTCTCAATTTGGCAGCTTGTCCAAAAGATAAACCTCCAGCATTATAGCAACACAACCTCATCCTCTTGGACTCAGTGACCTCCTGGCAATGAGTTCTACAAGGAGGCAAGGAAAAAGGAGAGAAAAATAACTAGGATAGGTGGAAAGGCCTATTCAGAAATGCTCAAGGAAATAAGACATATGACAGGTAAGACTGGAGCCCCAAGAGTGAGCAGATGAGTGGGAAGAAGAGATCAGCACAAGCAAGGAAGTAAAAGAACCCATTACAGTGCATGAATTGTAGAGGATAATATGTGAGATAAGATTTAAAAAACCCTGTCATTTAATCCAGCCAGTAGGTTAGATGATATCTTTGGTGAGAAAAGTATTTCAGTTGTCAGCTTATGAAAAGCATGATAGACACTGGTCTCTGTCCTGCTCTCTTTGAAGTTAATGGGAATTTTGCTGTTGATTTTCATGGGAGTAGGATGAAGCACATTTTATCAAATATATGCTCATTTCCAGTAATTATATCTATATTGTAACTGCACTTCAGTCTTCTCTGAGGTAGCATGGTTACCTCTACAACAAATATAGCTGGGCATCTTCTGTGAAAAATACAACACATCGCATGGATATGAATGCAAATCCTCAGGGATTCTGAAAAACATCTGGAAGACAGAGGATATCAGTATCAGGAACTGGGACACTGTAAACATAAAGGTTCTAATGCAGAACTTGGTGCCTGGTTAAGTAGGGTTGTTACGGGAACTGAAACACTATGGGGCAGTGGGATAGAGCTGTCAAAGAATCTTGGACAGGTTATTTTTGTAAAAAAGGAGAGGTTCTGCATAGTGGTGAGGTGAGCACAAAGGATTTTCACACAAGAAGCACAGAGCTTTCTCCCCCCCTTTCAAGGAGTGGGTGGTTGAAAGTTGCATGGACGGTTTAGCATTCAGGAAGTGCCCATCCCACAACTGCTTCTACATATCCAGTAGAGAGATTTATTTGAGTCTGCCTACAAAAGATTGTGTGATTTTAAACTGGGATGTGGGCAAGGGCATCTCCATACAAGGTGAAGGATGCTGCGAAGATGACCATGCAAGTCAATGAGCCAAATTCAGCTCTTACTTGTTACACATTGTTTCTAGCGGAAGCAGAATTTAAGTTGATAGCAAACGGATATTCATGACCTAGAATAATGAATTATTATTGTTTGGATTTATACAGTATGCAGAACATCCAGAGACATAAGGGATATCACATCCCATCAGAGCTAGATCTTCTTAAATCAAGAAAGAGATTATGTGGTATAGATTGTCAAAACAAACAAAGTATCTACCTGGTTAAAATGCAACTATAGCTAATGCTTTTCATCTCTGAAATACATGGTAGTCAAGACCACATTGGAAAATCTCTTAAATTAGTGTTTTGGTACACCCTATACATATGTAATCAGTTGACTACATAAATATGAAAAGGGTTTAGGTATTTACTGAGCTTTACAGCCTCATTGGCAAAAAGAAATGCAATACACAAATAAGTTTACGTTCTCAGTTCCTTAAGGCTAATTCTCCATTAACTAAATGAAGAGTACATGATCTGTGTGATCACTGTCTTTTTAGACAGGTTAGGACCAATTCTGCAACCCCTTACCAAGGCAAGTAATTTTTAGCTACGTAGTCCCAAGTTATCAGGGCTTCTTGCATTAGGAAGGAACTACTACTTGTGTAAGGATTTGCAAGATCAGCCCTTTATGTCTCAGTATACTCAGTGCGTTAATTTTCATGGGTTATTGCCAAAGAATTCAAATCATTACTGTTCTGCAAGTTATTATTGCCTGATTTGCTATCAGAAATGCCCATATTTACTGCTAAAAATCATATACCTATACGTTTTGACTTGCTGAAGAAAAAGCTGTTCCTCTGCCAATCAGAATGCTACTTTGCAGCGGCCACTTTCACACACGACCCTGTTAGAGTACATGGCCGCAGTACTGAACTAGTTGGTTTAACAAAGTTAATTGGAATAAAACTTAGTGACCAAGATAGCAGGATATAGGAGACTATTTTAATCATCTTTGCCTGCATGGTTTATGTATGATAAATGTTTCATTTATCTGGCAGGAGAACATTATGTTGTGACACTGATTCATGCCACTGACACTCATCTCCTTAATGGTTTTGGCTCTGATTCAGTAAGACGATTAAACGCTTGGCTAACATTAAAGCCAGCAAACACTTCCATTGACTTCAGTGCGACTACTTGTACTCTTAGTACAAGCACCTTCTTAGTAGCACTGCCAGAAAAACAGAAAAAAGAAAATGCTTCACAATTCAGAACTGGATTTTTTTTTTTAACATCCTTACAATATCTGAAAATCTTCATTACCATTTATATCAAATGTCAGAAATACCAGGCACCAGTTTCCTTCAAGCCTTGCAGAAACTGGTGTCTGGAAAAAAGCAGGTGGGTAAAAACTTAACCCAAGCAGGACTAAAATGCTGCTGCAAGGATCAAGAGAGCACACAGAAGCGCCTCTTCCAAAGGACACAAATCTGACATCAGGAATCACAACATTCAAAAACCAGCAGGTGAACACTTCAGTCTTCCTGATCATGCCATTGACGATTTGCTGAGAGCTGTGCTCAAACAAATGAGTAATGACTCAAGGCTTCAAAGAGAAACTGCAGAAGTGGAATTCATATACAAACTCCACACTTGTTTCAGGGCTAAAGAAGGGCTCTGGATTTTTTTCCTCATTACAACATGTGATTTGACCTCACCTTTCTCTACATGCTGTTCCCCAGTGTTTGCATCAAAACTACTACTTTGATTTGGTGTAACAATCTGACCTGATCCTACTATTTACACTTCCCTGCATTTGTTTTCCTTCCATTTTGTAAATCCCCCCTCTTCAAGCATCTGATGAAGTAGGATTTTCTCCTGCCAAAGCTCATGGGATGAACAAATCCGTTAGTCTTTAAAGGTGCTGCCAGACTCCTTGCTTGTTTCACTGAACTAGACTAACGCTGCTGCCTCTTTGGATAGGGTTACGAGATGCCAGGCAAAAGGAGGACATGTCCTCCTTTTTACCTTCAAGTCCTCTGTCCAGCAGGCATTTTAAATACATGATTTTGTCTGGCTTTTTATTTACAGAGGGGTAAAGTATGCTGGAACACCCTATTTTTAGGGGGAAGCATTCCAGGCCCCCTGAAAGAGAGAAAACTATTACATTAATACCGCTTTTTCTCTATGTATCCTCCAACTTCCCTCCTTTTCCTACTTCCCTTCCCACGCTCTGTGACCTGCTAACCCTACCTGTGGAAGACTCTACCGACCTTGTGGCTGGCCTCCAAAGCTACAAAGACACGTGAATAAAAGTTGCTGGCCCGCCTCGCCTTAGCCCGGCAGCGGCGCCGAGCCTCCTCTCTGCCCCGGCACCCTCGATGCCTCCAATCGTTTCGCGGGACACGCCACGGGGGCGCCAAACGAGCTCATGAATATTCATGAGCCGACCGCGCGCTGGTTCCCCTGCACGGGGCGGCCGGGCCGAGCGCGCGCGGGCAACGGAACTAACGGCCGGCGCGCGCCGCTCACCATGACGGAGAAGACGAAGGCGACGATGTTGATGGGGTAGGCGGGACAGAAGCAGGAGAAGATGCTCAGCGCCAGGTAGTTGCGGGGCCGGCGGGGCTCGGCGCGGGGCGGCTCATCCCGCAGCGGGGTCTCGGGGCCGCCGTCCCAAGCCCGCTTGTGCTCGGCGTCGGGGCGGTCAGCCATGGGCGAGGGGCTCCGCGCTCTGGCCGGGCGGCTCCGCGGCGGCAGCTGAAATCCCGGCGCCGGGCTCGGGGGAGCCGCGGGCTCGGCCCGCCCTCCGCGCTCCCCGCCTCCGGCCCCGCCCGGGGCAGCGAGCCAAACCCGCCCGCTCGCCTCAGCCTGCGCGGGGCGGAGGGAGACGCTGGGCGAGGGACGCTGCACGCGCCGCGCGCGCGGCGGGCGAACGGTCACTCGAAGAAACCTTCCGCGCCCGCCACGCGCCGGCCGGCCGGCCCTCGAGGCCAGTGAGGCGGGCGCGTGGGTGGGCGGAGCCTGGCGGCTCCTCGTGGCCAAGGTTCATCTCCCCAGTGCACGTGTCAATAGCTCCAAGGGGGAGCCGGCATCGTCTGGTTCAGCAAACACAGGAGTCCTGGGGCGCTCTGAAGGACTAAACCGCATGAGCTTTCCTGGGAGAAGATCTGACAAAGTGGGATTTTCTCCCAGAAAAGCTCATGCGATGCATAAATGGGTTAGTCTTCAAAAGTGCGGCAGCACTCCTTGTTTGTGTCCCCTTCATTAGCAGCATTTTGGATAGACTGGTGATCTGCAGAAGATTCAGTCTGTGGAGGGAGTCCAGTCGGGGGTGGAAAAAGTATTTCCTTTCATCCCGTTTTAACTGAGGTGCGTGGTTAAGGGTGAACCGCACTCTTAGCAGGTGGTTGGGATTAGCTGGCATAACTTCTGGGCCTGTTGGCTGGTCACTGCAGCGTTCCTGCTAATAGCCACAGCTGTGTGGGCAAATAGGATCCAGGATATTTTGGTTTTGGGGTGGAATGTTTTCATATTTTCATTTATTTGTAATGAATACAGGTCTGTAGAACCCTCTGCAGATACAAATATGTGGATGCGTGGCAATTCTGCATCCACAAGGCATGGCCCATGTGGTTATCTGCCTTATATCCGTGGATGTGGATATCTGTGGATAGCTGCACATTTGCAGGGCTTTGGCTACAGGTCCACATATTTTTTTATCTGCGCAGAGCTAATCTGCATTTACAAGAAATGGTCTGCAGATATCTGCAGAAATAACATGGATAGCTGCGGATTTGGAGGGCTTTACGGGTCTAACAGAGTGCCACCATCAACCAGAGGATGGAAACAAAAAGAATGATTCCTGCTGCTGCACAGTCTGCAGCAGCCCCACTGTCCCAGAAATGAGGGAGCAGAAGTGCAGCAGGCTCCTGGTGCTGCCATTGGGCTGGTTAGCACAAACCCCATGAGACACAAGGCAGGCTACAGGTCTGGTGGGATGTGGAACAGAGTTCTAGGCCCCCAAATGAGTACTGGCTGGGGTTGGGTGTCACCAGCTCTCTGCAGCTCCACTGGCATACAATGAGGCAGTGAAGCAGAGAAGCCCCAGCAAAGCATGTGAGGGGCCTTCCTTTTTGCTCAGGAGGCCACCCCGCTGCAAAATGGCTCTCTGTTATTCAGATGAAATCCCCATTGTGCATGCTCTATCAGAGTGCCTCACTGACTTTTAATGCATTTATCCTCATCACACCCATGGGAGGCAGGGCACTGTTAGTTCTGGTCCTCAGATGGAAAATGGAGGCACCAAGGGTATGTCTACACTTGCAAGGTAGTGTGAACTAAGGAGGCTTAATTCAAATTAACTTAGTACCTGTCTACACT
This sequence comes from Podocnemis expansa, assembly GCA_007922195.1. Classification (NCBI taxonomy): domain Eukaryota; kingdom Metazoa; phylum Chordata; order Testudines; family Podocnemididae; genus Podocnemis; species Podocnemis expansa. The sequence goes on from ML682041.1 coordinate 21,058,171, forward strand.
AGGCTTTCATTAGTTTGAATTAAGGAACTCCTTAATTAGCTTAATTCAAATTACTAAGACCCACCAGTTAGTTCGAGCTAAGGATGGCATAGACTAGGATGAACCCTTAGTTTGAATTTAATAAATCTGAATTCCCAGGGGGTTGGACTCAATGATCTCACGAGGTCCCTTCCAGCCCTATGATTTGATTTGATTTGATTTGATTTGAATTGAATTAAGGGTAGTTAGTTTGAATTAAAGTGAACTAATTTGATTTAATGTTAATTTGAATTACTGTGTATACTCAGGTATAAACTGATCCAGGCAT